>LPNX011041638.1:29778-128272 GCA_001517045.1 Pseudotsuga menziesii | reverse complement strand
TCCAAAGGGGTACCTTTGGAGCTGGGTGGTCGGCGAGACCTCGCCAGTTGGCAGGGTGGCAAAACTGGTTTGGGCTGGTTGAGTTTCAGAGCTTGGGAAGGAATTTTGGCTGCAGGGAAAAGCAAGGAGAAACGGCAAGAAAGGACATCAACAACGGTGGATCTACTAGCTATCTACAGGTATTTTCCAGTAGTATTATGACCAATTCTATTTATTAAATTTTGAAAGTTTATATGTTGTGATCAAATAGATAAAACAGAATCATAGATTTCAAAACTGCATATATATATATAGTGAATTTTCTGATTTTAATTAAAACTAAAGGAGACCCAGTAGGGGCCTCTACAGGTGTCCAATATCTTCCACAAATTGTTGTCATATGAGGGGAATGGATTTGAATTGGTACAGAGTGAACTCAACGTACAGCATGGGAAATGGTGTGGAAAAAATGGCTAGAAAAGTATGTGATGTGACTGAGAGCAAATTGCAAAAAGTGTGCTTCTGGAATGGCCAAAAAGTGTTTTGGGGGATCCCTTCACAATGTATTTATAGGACGGTACTAGTGTCTTTTACCCATGGTAATGACCCATTCTCATTTTTAGGGTTTTTGAACCTTTCTAGGAGAGAGTGGGAATAAATCACAATAAATGCTCATCACTCCTTCATTTATGAGGAAAGAATAATGATGTTTTGGACCATTTTTAGTGGAGATACAATTGTGAAGGTGAAAATGAAAGAAATAATGGTGGGAACATGATGTATGGTTATGGTTTAGACCATAGATATCTAGGTTAACAATATTTTGTGTTAACACCACTAGGCCCAATACCTTAGCGTCCTCCCAGATGGGATTTCCTAGTAGCCAATGGATGCCTTTTAACACCTGGATGTTTTTCTTATGAAGTTCTTGTAGTATATTCTGGGAGAGAAAATACTTGTCTCGCCATCCACTAACAGGGTCAATACCCACATAGACTTGTTATCCCCTTTCAACCTGGAAACTCAAATAATTTGAGATAATAGGAAGACTTTTAATGAGATTGTTCTAGATGTTCAAACATGTAGTCTTCACCACTTTTTGATCTTTCAAACAATAGATAGGATTCATACCTTTGAAATATTTGGACAAGATAAGTTTTCCCCATAGTCTGGTGTTGAATAAATATGGTGGTGATAACATCATGAGGTGATAGACAATAAGATCAATGGGTTGAGCCGCATAAGTAGTTTTGGGATCTTGTGGGGCCAAGGGCTAGGCTGCAATCATCCTTGGTTTGGAAGGGGGTTTTGGAGCACCATAGGTGGAGGACCCGATGGTACTGGGTTTGGCTGAGCCGCAGCAGCCCCATTGGGATCACATTGACTATAGTTTTGGAGTAAATTTTGGACATGATTCAAATGAGGATACCAATGGGTGTAATTTCCATAAGTGTTACAAATGGCACACGGATGGTTAGTCTGCAACTATTGGTTCTTCCCAGGTTGAGAAGGAGGGTCGACATAGTTATTTTGGGAGGGTTGGCTTGTTGGCCACCTCCTTGATTCTAGTTGTTACCTCAATTCCTACCTTCTTATTCCTTCCCTTCCCTTATTGGTTATTGGGGGCGGGTTCTCAGGCTTTTCTAGATTCCTCATGCCCATATTTACAAAAAGGAATGCCCCAACAAAAGCATGAAGAATCTCGCGAAGCTCAAAACACAAAATTTGTAGCCCTCAATGAGACCCTTTTAATGGTATGAAGAGATCTACAATCCAACTTTGGGGATCAAATGTTATCACAAAAATACCGTAATATTTTTTTTTTCTCTCATTTTTTCCTATCTCTCTCTACATTTTTCTTATTTAGGATACATTTTGGGCTTGGTAATTCCTTATGGAATAGAAATTTCTAGTAGGATCAGTAGGAGTTGGAGTTAGAGCCGGAGAGGGTTGCACATCTGGTGCGTAATAGACCGGAGTAGCGGGTGGGGCTACAAAGCCGGCCATTTGGCTAGTACATGAGTGTGTCAAACAAGTCAGTCTATGAATGTAAGTAGTGGATGTGGGAGGTGCATAGGGAGGGGTGGCTCTATGCTGAGCCGTTACTTGTGAATAATCACAGGTGTAACCTGGTTGGGCAACACTAAGGGTGTGACTAGAATGGGGTGGCATTGCAGGAGAGGCTGAATAAAAATGAGGATGTTGTGTAATAGAGCCAATGACTCCATCAGCAGCATAATATGCCCCCAGTGCATCTCGACGTGGGGAACCTACATAGTGAGCATGAGGTATAATGGTCTACAAATAAGTGGATTGGGCATATATAAGATCAAACTGTTGAGCCTTAAGGATGGCTTCTTCCTTAGTTTACAGGCACTCAGATGCGACATCCTTGGCAATGGGGGGGAGTAAGGTTTTGAGGAACCGATCTAGGAAATTCCTATCATCCAAGTAGATCTTACATAGGCTATAGTGATGGTGCCATTCATGGATATGATCTGTGATATGGGTAGATTTGTTTTGTCTACATGATAATAAGATTTTCACACCCTCGCCATAATGGTCGAATAAGTGGAATTATTGAAGGAACATGGAGGATAATGAGGAAAAGTTGGGGTAAGTGGCATGACGTAGTTCAATCTACCACACAACAGTCATGAGTGTGCACTGGAATAACCTTACTTGAACAGAATCATCCACTATGCTATTAAATTAACACCATAATTGGAATGACATAATGTGATTTTGGGGATCCTCTCCCACCTTACTGTCAAACTTAGGGATGTCTCAAGTAAGTTTGGTTGGCACAGGAGTCCATTGTGGGTTATTATGAATGGGGTGATTGGTAAACCATGCCAAATCAGAAAGGTTGAGACTAGCCATAAAAGATAGGCTAGAACCGAGAGTGGATCGGGAGGCACCAACAATGGTGTTGACAGTAGCAGGAATCTAGTTCCCATGTGTAACTAGGGGTATATAAGGTTCACTTTCAATAGGAGGAATAGTCATGAGAATGGTATAAATATTCAAAATGGAAGTGGAAGGGCCACTGGCCCCAGCCATAGATGGTGGGATGGTCGGAAATGTGGCGGCTGGTGTGGGGCCACCCATAGTGAGAAGCAGACCGGTAACAGTTTGTGGAGTGGGGAGTGGCCCACTATGACTAGGACCTATCAATTTAGTGGAAGGGATACCCATAATAATGGGAGAAATGGATATATTCCCACTACTAACCATCCCCCCCTGAAAGGGATCAGGATGTGCACCAGCCATGGGGCTAGATGGAGCAGTGAACAAGGTAGGTTTGGACTGATATGAATATCAATCAGATTCAGAGGCCTTATGTTCCTTTGAAGGTGATGAACAATGTCTAATATGGATTCGACAGTGATGGTTCAAGGAGTTGAACTAGGGGGTATTCCTCCTAAGCCTATGCAAGTAGTGTGGTGGAGCTATGATGATGTGATGGAGTGTTATGTAATGAATAAAAACTCAAGATTACCAATCGCATGCTAAAAAACCCAACTACAACTGAGTGTGTAGAGGGAGAGTGTATGAAATTGAGGCTCATAAGCCAACAACAATCTCTAAAACCAAACTGATACAACATGTCACATCAAGGCGAGTCTACAACAAAGTGGAAGGAAATCCAATAAGAAACGCTACCTATAAGATAAAAAGACACACTAATATATGGGATAAAAGTGCAATAAAACTCCTACCTACAATATGGAAACTCCTCACAAATCACATCCTCGACAAGGTTATGAAATCCCAGTTAGGTAATAGAAAATGGAAGAACAATAGGCTAAGATAATCCCACTATCGAGAAGGACCTCTGGGTAAAAGAATCAAAACTAGGCTACCTCATTAATGAAACATCCGGTTGATTTACTGACACTCAAGACCTTTGTCCCTAACCCCTCATTGGGTGATATGAGGAGGACTGCGAAGGGTTATCTCTCGATGCAAGATGGAGTGTGGTATTCCACGCTGACTTCCGAAACCCCTTCATTTACAAATTACTCGTGTAGAGAATGGGTCCTTCTTAAATAATGGTCATGACTGTGTAAAAAAGTACAAGAGGATTTTGATCCCCTAATGGACAACAACTATGTCTCAAGATGTAAGTGACAAAGGGGTGCTGTTTGGATTTCTATCCCCAATGTCCTAACTTAGCTACAATATTGTTTTGTCCTCAATTGAGGTTACAATGTTGGTTGTATTAAGTTAAATTTAAGGCTGGCTTGGGGTCATTAACCAAGCATTTTTAGATATAAGGTGTGAGATGTATGCATTCACTCTCCATGGTCCTAAGCCTCCTCCTCCTTCATACATGATCACAACATTCCTTACAATTATAATGAATTTGGATACATCATGCATTCACCTAGAGAATTTATCCTCACATCTAGGGATGATTTTACCTCACATGGTTCAATGTTCAAGCCTACAACATCTTAGTTTCTTGGGTCTACCTAACACGATTTGAATTCTTAAGCACATTTTCTCTCTCATTGGTGTACCTTAGTTGAGTAGATTCATGTTCTTCCAAAGAGGAAAAATCCTACAGAAATAATCCATTTTGCAGCTGTCTATGTTCGTGATCAAGTTGAGCATATTACTCTTCTTGCAAAGAGGAAAATTCCTCTAGAAATAATCATTTAGTTCAAAGAGGTTCGCATGCACAGTACAAGGATACTTTTGCACACAAGGACCATTACTCAGTAAACTACATCTCTGTGGAGAAGTATTGTAGAAACAGTTTTCATAAGCTTTTTATATCAAACCTTGATCCTAATTTTCCTACTTATTTTGAGTGGGGAGGGGTCCCATGGGGTTTTCCTTATTTCTACGGTTTTATTAAGTAGTTATTATTATTTTTCATTTAGATTCTATGGATGACCCTGGTCTTAGTTTCCAGGTCCCAGGTTGTCCAAAGTTAGGATTAAGCGGGGGTGTTGGGATTATTATTAATCCTCCCTTGGACCACATAGTCTAATTATCTATTTTTGTATATTAGGAGGTTTTCATCACACCACTAGTGCATGGGGGACACACCTAGGGGACATATTCCATTTAATGCACTAGATTGTGTGAGTTTAGGATCCACAGGGAGAAATCCCTATAATTTAGGAACCCACTGTGAGTGCCACCAATAGTCTCCTTTAGTGGACCTTGGTAAGTAAGTAGCCATGTTTAGTTATACTCTACTTACTATGACTTTGATCACAATTATTTATACTAGCACCAATTTGCATGATTGAAGAGAGTGTGGGGACCTTTCCTCAGCTACCCTCACCAGTTAACTAATTGTAGACTAAGTTAGTTATCCAGAGTTTCATTAGTGAGCTCCAGTGGTGATTTTCCCACACTGAGTTAGCTCTAGAGTCAGTTTGAGTTGGTAGATTCAAATCCTATCTTTATCATTCGAATCCTCCTATATGTACAACCAACGTATTCCATATTATTTATTGATTCATGAATATAATGATATTATTCCAATTTTGTCCCATGTGTATGCAATTTTATCATGATTAATTGAATAGTCTATGCAAAATTCTCCTCTCTCTTCTGCAACATTCTCTTCCATTTGAATTTATGTAGGTTGATGATCCTATGCTTCATATAATTTAACAATCCAATACATCCATTTGTTAAAGAATCCAAAATACAATAGCATGGAATGAATATATTTCCAACTTACTCAGTTAAAGGCCTTGGACATGTCTAGATTTATTAACATTCCTACGTTTTGGGAGTTCTTTAATGAGTTCATTGTTTCATGTTCTAGATTATCCCATACAATATTCATGCAAGTGTAAGATAGAATGTTCCTTTAATAAACCTCTGCCTTTCATGTCTTTAACCTTTGTACTCTTTTTTATGGACCCTCCACCTTAATCCTTCTTTAAATTTTACATAGGAAGGAATGCCACATATTCCTTTGATAAAATTTGAATAATCCCCAAATATATATTCTTCTCTCGAGTCAGATCCAAATCCTTGCCTTCCACAAAATAAAGAAACTAAATTTCCCATAACTAAATCTTGGCACTACATTATTGGAACACATTAAGGGTGCTAGAATCACATCACTAATGGATTAGTAACCTACTTCTTAAGTCATAATACCTTTTTCAATGGGAATATGTGTAATTAGTGTCCTTTGATTTCCATCAATCATTGTCGATGTCCAGTTAACTGGTGATCTAATTATCATCATCATTCATTTCCATAATGTCAACATATGATACCTCTGTCAATCAAGAAAAATGCACACTATCTACCACTATATGCGATTTAGTTTGTAAACAAGACTTGTATAAACTGTAGGTTGACTTAGTGAGGAATTTGAGATCAATTATTCATGGGATACTTCCAGTTAAAAAATGAACATGAACTATTTATTCCTTACAAGCATACATTAAAGTTTTAAAACACACAATCTTACTCAATGAACTACTAGAATAATATGAAATTGAATGAACAGAAAACCAATTATTTATTCATACTTTGAAACCAGTCCCAATTTGATAGAATTATTCCTTTCTATATATACAAGTGAAGAACTTATTTTATCAATATCCACAAAGGACTGATAAAAACCTTTTTAAGAGAAGATGAAATCAAACTATAAAACGACTACCTATCAATCTGCTAAAAAACAATGATTACAAATTTCATGGCAAAATAAATCCCTTATTTCTTGAACTAATACTATTCTTATAAAGGGAACACACTCGCATTAATAACTATATTTGAACTTCTAAAGGTCATTTTTTACTTTCAAGTGATGCTCCTACAGTAGACACCCAAAGAACAATTTGTTCATGGAATCATGTCCATGAAGTATTCATCATTGCTATAAATTATGGATGATTTTGACAGTAATCCATGTAGCATATTCTAGTATATGATCCTTCCATTTAACCAGATATTTGTTTTATTCCTTGTTCCTGGTATTTTCAACCACTTTCTTGTCCAATATATTCTTTATTTGCAACTTCTTAGTTATAGGTAACTACTTTAGTCATTGGAGTGGCTCAACCTTTCCAATATCATGTTCATTTTATGACTTTTCTGCTTCAAAGTTCTTTTTTATGATACAAATATACAACATCGAAGATGAGTGAGATTCCAATATTGGATGGAAGCTCAATATCATAAGCATTTGTTGAAATTTTACTTAAAATTTTGCAGTTTCTAATCTTCTTTATCATTAACTTCTTATATTCTTCTCTTACAAATATTTCTTATCTCATATGTGCTAATCCTAGATCTCCCAATTCAAAGTTTACTTCCCTTGTTTTCAAATATCCCTTATGATTGTACCTGTGGCTTCTTTCTTGTAACCTCGCTTTAACCTATTCATGGAATGACTACATGGTTGTAGCAAATTATTCAACATCAATACTTCTAAACTCTACTTTTCCTAGATTTCCAAGTGCATAAATGTCTCTTGGGTGCTTTACATACACAATTCAAAATGGAATCAACCTTGTTCTCTTATTAGGCGAGCCATTATATGCAAAGTTATATTTTGAAAGAGCTTGGTCCTGTTATTTTGAGTGTTCACTTACCAAACTTCACAAAATCTTTCCCAAGATCCTACTGATAAATTAAGTTTTACCATGTGTTTGTGGATGATATATTGCATTTCAACAAGTATTAGTTCTCAATTTTTTCCATAATTTCCTCCAAAAGTGTTCAACAAACCTGGTATGAACATTTTAAACTGTACTCTTGGGAAGACCATGTAGTCTTACAACTTCTTTATAAAAAAAAATGTAATCTGGGTTGCATCACAAATTTTAAAATAGGGTACAAAATGTTCAATTTTGTACATTCTAACAACAATTTAAAAAATGGAATCATTTCCTCTTTGAGTTCAAGGTAATCCCAATACAAAATCAATACTTATAGCATTCCATGGTTTGATTGGTATTAGCACTGGTTGGTACAAGATTGTTTTTTAATGTCTTTGTTTTGCATAATAATGGATTCTACATTTATCCACAAACCTTTTAACTTTAGATCATACCTTGCCAAAAGTAAAAAATAATTCAATTGAGCATAGATCTTATCATGTCCAAAATGGCCATCTGATTGTCCACTATGCTTCTCTTGCAATAGATTGTATCTGATTGAATACTTTAGAATAAACAGTTGAATTCCTTCGAACAGTAACCCCTCATGTAGTATATATTCTATCCAAGATCTTCTATCTCTGCTTACTGGATTCTCTTATGTGTTGATGTATTTTTAACTTTGGAATATATTCTGATGTATATTATCTTTGTATGTTGTTGTACCCCCATTGGGGATGTGCTTATCCCCCTTGTGGGATGTATTAATTTTGTCTAGACATTGAGGTACAACCTCCATTATAAGTCAGGGAAATAGTCACTGATGTAACATCATGTGATGTGTATTTGGAGACTCTTTGGGAGAAGTCAGACCTATTAGGGAAGATAAGTGGGCCCCAGCCTTTTTTTTGATTAGTAGCTTAAAAGGTATAAATAGGGAGGCACTCTCCCTCATTTATACACACCTCACACTCTCAAGTTTGCATGAGAGAGAAAGAGAGACAAATGAAGGAGACCTAACTAAGCAACTTTTCAGAAAATGACCTAACTAAGCAACTTTCCTCAAGGAGTCACACCTTTCTTTCCAAACATAATTCCCAAACTCTAATTTTGGAAACTTAGGGATTCTCTGACAAACCCTAGGTGACCCAACTCCAGATCCAGGTCAGACACCTCAAATCAGTAAGATCTAAATATTTTCTATTTTCATTTTAGGTTCTCATTTGCAAATATGACTCATCATACTAAGCTTGATTACAAGCTTGGAGGGGTTGATAAATTCTGATCATGGAAGTATAGAATCCCCCTGATCCTTGAAGAGAATGATTTGGATCAGTACATCAATGGAGAACTTCCATAACTAGAGGGAGATGAGGCTAATGCTACTCAGAAGAGAAGCATGGCGAGGATGAGAGAATAATTGCATATTCTATTAAGGATATCCTCATCCCCCATGTGTCTTCATTCAAGTCACCAAAAGAAGTGTATGATCTTTGAAAAATATTTTATAAGGAAAGAACATCAACCAGAATATGACTTTCAGGAACCAATTGAAGAATGTGAAGATAGAGAACTCAGAGACTATACAGACTCACTTCACAAGGGTTGCTCAAATAAAAGAACAACTTGAAGCGATTGAAGAAAATGTCAAAGAAGGAGAAATTGTAATCATTACCTTGAATGGTATCCCTGGATCATGGGACTCATTCACTCGAGGAATTTGTGCAAGAAGGATGCTGATCTCTTTCAACAGACTTTCAGAAAAATGTGCACAAGAAGAAGCTAGACTTGTGACAAGAGAAGAAAATATGGGAGCAATTGACGATCACAGTTCACACCAGGAATAAATTCAAGAAGAAGGAGAAATTTCATTACAACAAGAAGTGAAAGAAACAAAATAATATGAAAAGAGATACTTAAAATGTTTGATGCTTTACTTGTGATGAAAAGGGACATTTTGCAAGAGATTGTCCCATTAAGAAAAGGAGACACCATGCTCATGTTCCTGAAGATGATGAACCAAGAAACAAAAGATTCAGATGAGAGAAGGATAGTTCATATGAAGAGTGTTTCCTAATCTTAGCACTTACTGGCACTATCTCACACATAAGTAATGATTGTCTTGTGGATAGTGGATATTGTAAAAATATGACAAGAGACAAGGAATCATTCGTTAATATGTATAAAGATGAATCACCTCACAATGTGAAACTTGGGGATGACTATCAATACCCCATAAAAGGGAGTGGAGAATATTCATACAAGGTTGAATCCAGGAAATTTTTAAAGATGAAGGATGTTCTATATGTTCCGAGATTGAAGAAGAATCTTCTCTCCATTTCTGCACTAGATACGAAAGGGATTAGGGTTTATTTTGTCGATGGCCAAGTTCTAATGTGTCCCAAAGGAAAGATAGTAGAGGATGCAATAGTGATTGGAGAAGAAGATAGAGGCTTGTACAAAATGAAGGGACAACCCAAACAAGCACTCTTTCATGAGGTGATTGCACCAACTAAAATATGGCATAGAAGGATTGCACATATAGGGAACTATCGATGACAAGCGAAGAAGTCTCAAGACTTCTAGAGATTGAGGAAAAGCATGAAGGCATTTGCAAAGGATGTGCACAAGGAAATAATACGGAGAAGACATTTCCCATCACTGAGAGAAAGGATAAAGGAATACTGGAGATAGTAATCTCAGATGTATGTGGACCTATGTCCTCTAGTTCATTTAGCGGGTATGTGTACTATGTTTCCTTTATATATTATTTCTCATGTAAGACTTGGATATATTTCTTGAAAGGGAAAAGTGAAGTTTTCAGTAAGTTCAAGGAATATAAATCCTTGGTTGAGAACCAAACGAGTAGGAATATCAAGACTCTATTGTCAGATAATGTCGGAGAGTTCACTTCAGAAGAATTCAAGGAAATCTGCAAAGAGTCTGAGCTCAAGAGAAAGTTGTGCACTCCATACAATCCTCAATAGAATGGGGTTGCAGAATGAAACAACCGAACCATCATGGAGGAATAAAAATATATGCTGCATGATCTATGATCCCATACATTTATCTTTGGAAAATTTGGATAAAATATTTTCTAGTTCCTCAATACTGATAGGTCTCCCAATCTGTGAGCCGATCCTCTCTTGAGAAAAAAGAAGGATAGTGTCTTATGACTTTCATTTGATTTCCAATATTAGCCCTACCAAAATCTTCGATAAGTTTACTAAAAAAATCAACATCAACCTTCTGCATATCATTTTGAGAATTAACCTAATTTCGTGCAACGAAAGTGATTTCCTATATTGTATTAAGATTATTCTTGTAAGAGATATACCTTAAAAAAAAACTTAGTATCATTATCACTTGAATTCATCCAAACCGCTCTACTCTTTAAACGTGAGACCCTCTTCTTCTTTTTTCAGGAGAGCATTCTTTTTGCATTCCAATTCAGTTAACCTTTCGTGGCTTCTCTTGAAATATTATCAATCAAATTACTTTTTTCATAATATTTAGAAATAAAGAACTTTTAACATCTCTATGAAAAACTTTGGTGCTTGTTAAACTTTTAGGTGTAATTTGGATGTATAATTTCACAATTTCACTATAATTTAACTACTTTTGTGCTTATAATCGACTCAAATAAAAATAAAAAATAAAAGAAAATAAATTGAATATGTCAAAAAATTAGTCAGCTTGATAAAAAATTAAAAATTCATTTATGAAGCCTCTTGGGGTTCATATTTCCTCAACATATTTAAGCTTTCATTTTAAACCAACTAAATCACATAATCTTAAAAAAAAAAGGATAAACTTTCTTTATGATGCACAATTACTATTATATTTTTCTTCATGATTATTGTGATACTTAAGGTTAACCCAAAATAAATATGAAATATGAACCCAAACCAAATCTTAATGATTTAAATTACAATCTATTCATTTATGTGAACTTATTAAATATTTAGCAAACTAAAATTTCCATCAACCACAATCTTTGTTTAACTTTCTTCTAAAACATAAAAGGCTTACACTGTTAAGTTTAAAAAATTATTATTAAATCAAGTTTTTAAATATAATATTATTCTTTAAGTTTAATATTGGCTTCATTTGGTTTCATTGAAAGGATGTGTAACTCCTTCCTCATGCTCAGATAAAAATAAAAAATAAAAAATAAAATAATTTGAATATACCAAAATATTCGTAGGCTTTATAAAAATAAAATAAATATAAAAACATAATAAAAATAGAGCCAATTATAAAATATGAAGTGATACCCCTTTGTGTATCATCCATGTCATTCTACAATAATGTGCTAGGATACCTTGTAGCATGATAATCCATGGAAACAGACCTTTCAACTACATGTATTATGTTGAAGACGTGATTTTAATGACAAAATGGGTGAGTATTGGATTCGATAGAGGGGAAAGGGTTCGCACCTCCATAGATTTTATCCCTCTCGGAGCTTGGTAGAGCCACCTTTAATCACTAATTGTAATTTTTAATTTTTTGTTATCAGCGCAATGATGCACAAATGGAAATTTTTATCATATGTTTTAATCTAGCTTTTTCAGCCAAAGAGGCGCATTCTACAACCGACTAAGGAGAGATGTGTAACTCCTTCCGTGCTCATCTTACAACTAACTTGTGCCCTTTAGAAAATAATAAAAAAATAACATGTCGACTCAACTTAGTTATAAAATATTTTGAAGGAAATATAAATAAAATTTGATAAATTACAACTTACATATAAATTAAAATAATAAACATTGAATTACACACTTAATCAATATTTCCACAATTATTTAGAACGTCATATAAATAAAACTACACAAATTACAAATTAGATTAATTAAAATAATAAACATTGCATTACACACTTAGTCAACATGCTAGTCAAAAAAAGGTTTTGCAAGATCTTGCAACTAGAGGTTTGATCCCTCTCTGCCCTTGGTAAATCATTTTTAAGATGGATCTATGCTCGTATAAATTCAATGAATTAAGTGACAAATTTGAATTATCATTATTATTATTTAAAAATATAGGTTATAAATTTTATAAAAAATGAGCTAAATTGAGCTATAGAGGGAGATATGTAACTACTTCTATGCTCATCCTATACCTGACAAGTGTCCTTTACAAAAAAAAATATGTAACCTCAACTTAGTTTTAAAATATTTGGAACAACATATAAATAAAACTAAACAAATTACAACTTAGATAATATAAAATAATAAACATTAAATTACACAATTACTCAACATTTCCACAAATATTTAGAAGGCCATATAAATAAAACTACACAAGTTACAAATTAGATAAATTAAAATAATAAACATTGCATTACACACTTACTCAAAATTTTCACTCTAAAAACAATTTTAGAACATAACATGATTGGTACACGGGGCGGACAAAAGCCAAATCTTCTTCCAAGATAGGTACCCCGCCTGATCTTCTTCCGAGATAGGTACCCCAAATGAATGTCTTATGAGATGGTCGCAACAACTCTGATTTTATTTTCCCCCAAATTTTCTTCTAATGATGCTGGCCGGGAAGGTGCAACCAAAGGCTTCTGGAAAAAGGCAAAGGGTTTCGAGGTGTAAGGTTGTATACTTATGGCTCCTGGTGGCTAGCTATGAGTGATAGCACGAAAAGGAGTATGATTAGTTATGATTTGCAATGACCTTCATGACTTGCCTGAATGGAAACAACCGGACAAGCGTGAAAGAAAAAGCCTCACCCCTTAGTTATGATTTGCAATGACCTTCATGACTTGCCTGAATGGAAACAACCGGACAAGCGTGAAAGAAACATCCTCACCCCTATCCCTGCCTGGTTTTAATGGCTCAACCAACCCACCCTCTTTCATGTTCCCAACAGATGAGAGATAAGGACTACCCGTTCAATCATAACCAAAAGAGAGTCCCCCTATATCCAAACTTACCACCATTCAATCATAACCGAAAGAGAGTTCCCTTATATCCAAACTTACCACTATGGAACAATGGTTCTTACCTGGGTTGGATGGTTTGATCTTTTTGGACCTTTGGTAGATCATTTTTAATATGGATATGATACACAATTCAATAAATTAAGTGACAAATTTGAATTATTATTATTTAAAAATGTAGTTTTTAAATTTTATAAAAATTAAGCTAAATTGAATTATTTAAATTTATATTTATTTATAAAAAATGATGCATGGTTGAATTATATTAAACTTATTAATAAATTAACATTATTCATGATATTCTAACTCAACTTATATAAAAAAATAAAATAAAGAATAATTGAATCTTTAAAATTTATATTACAAGATAAATATGAGCTATTCAAGTTGAACTTTCATTCTTCTTATAATAATTAAATTTAATAAATCAACATAGATCCATCTTGAACCCAAATCTATCATAAATCAATGTTTAAGTTTTAATGTTTTATTTTATAAACTTTGTGGAATTTTTTTACTAGTTTTCATAATTTTTTATTTTATTAGTGGGTTGTAGAGCATCTAACTTCTCGCTATGTAATAACATTGATCTTTAAAAACTTATGTTACAGCATCTCCTCCATACTGAGCTATAACACCTAGACATACACATACTAATGTACACACTTAGAGACCCTCCATCCACCAAAGATCAAGATCAACATCAAATCTTGCTACTATGTTAAAATGCAACCACCAAACAATTTACAAAGTTTCAAAAACATTTTATTATTAATAAAAAAAATCCCTTCACTCATGTATTGAATTACATAAATATTAAATAACATAAATATATAAATTTAATTTTAGATACAGTAAAGAACATCAACTAACGTCACTTTTGTAATTACTCCTTTTAAAAAAAAACTAAGTTCAAATTTAAAACTATGAACCTGAATGACCTCACTAAGAGTATATCGCATTTTTGCGACACTAACGTCACTTTTGTAATTACTCCTTTAAAAAAAAAAACCTAAGTTCAAATTTAAAACTATGAACCTGAATCACTTCACGAAGAGTCCACTTTGTCATTTATCCAATATTTCTTTAAATGTTTTCAAATGGTTCATGCTACATTACACCACACCACAATCATCTCAACCCAGGGTTTGCTGATCAAACTCCGTAGTTAGTTGCAAGTTGTAGAAGTAAGTGCATATATATCACTCCAAATCAGGAGGGCTTGCCTATCCACTTTGTTGAAATTAGCAAGACCCGACCCATAATTATTCTGCCATCATAACTTTCTGAATAGGAGCAACCTATCAGAATTGCGCCATGATTAGGAAACACGTCAAGAACTTACTCCTGCAATGGGCAATGGGCATCTTCCCGTCGGTAGACCTGAAATGCACAATCTGGATAAATGATAGGCAATGCTTTCTTGTCAGTGTTGGTGAAATAATGATGGAGAAAAAGCAAATCTACTTCCTGTCATTTATAATATTGTGTTGTGCTTGAGAGTGCGCCCTCCATTGGCCTTTAAAATCATTCACGAAATAATTTATTGGTAAGTGGAAGTGCACGCGCTGGCCTGCGATTCATTATATTTCTGAGTAACAGCTATAAATTGAATCACTGGAATTCTACCAGTTCATATACTTGTAGTTAAGACTATCAGACGACCGGAGCAAGCAATGGCATTATCTTTCACAAAGTTGTTTTCCCTTGTCCTAGTTCTGAGTGCTGTTTTGGGAGCAAATGCAGCAGGTCAATGTGTAGTTGAATCGGAGGCGACGAAGCTGGCACCGTGCGTTGAGGCCGCTCAGAATGCAAACGCTGCCGTCTCAGCCGGATGCTGCAACGCTGTCCACAAATTTTCAACCGATCCCGCCTGTCTATGCTCCGTCTTGCTCTCCAAAACAGCCAAAGCTGCAGGGATCGATCCCGCGGTGGCCATTACCATTCCCCAACGCTGCCAGTTCTCCGACAGACCCGTTGGTTACAAATGCGGAGGTAAAATAACACCTCATTGATTATTTTATATATACTTGCTTGCACTTCACCTTTCAACTTCGTGAAAATAACTCTACCAAATAATAACGATGGTATTGTTTTGTTGGCAGCCTACACTCTGCCATAAAGAGATCAACGATCGGCCACCCTGCCTACATGAATAAGATATTGAGGTTTATGCGTACTGTGTAAACTGGGCTTCTGAATGTAAATACTCAAATAATGGAGCCAAAATATGTTTGTAATACATGCTAAAGTGAATCCCCGTGCTGTTTTATAGCCAACTTCGGCTGTGAATGGCTAGGATATGTGTTATGATATCTAATGGAAGAGATGCTTTAAAAAAAAATCGGTCCATATGTTTAGCCATCACAAACCTCAATTATATCTTATAAATATTGGGCTATCAAAAGATTTGGTTCTGGACATAATCAGCATAAATCACAAACCTGAATTATATCTTGAAATAGTAGGCTATTAAGAGATTAATTATACCTGAATTATATGTTGAAATATTACCTGCTATTAAGAGATTAATTATATGTCCAAATAGTTTTGGACAAAATCAGCATAATAATATTTTGGGTTGTTATTGTTTAATATTTTTTTTTAAAGATGAATATTTTTTTTTTCAAAATATATATCTTATTATTTTTGTTTTAGTGAAGGGAAGGACCACTGTTGTAACAAACCATTGAGTTGATGTGGTAAGTTATTTTAAAGAGATATTTATAGGTTTATTGATTTACTTTATGAAGCACTTAAAATGAGAGGTATACTCCAGCCTAGCAAGTTACATATAGCCAAAACACTTGAAATAACAAAATAAAATGAGACAAGTCATAAACACTTAAAATAATATATATATATATATATATATATATATAATTTTTGTAGCACACATAATAAGAAGGGAAGGTTTTTTTCAATAACAACTACAAGTCTCCGTAAATTGTGTTTTTATTGCATCTAGTTGCATGTATTGAGAAAAATATGTTTCTTCCTTTCTCTAATTCAAATCTTATTTTATAACATGTTTGATTTTCAAGAGGAAGTGTATAAACCAATTACCTTATACACAAAGATATTATACGCACTTTTCTTTAAAGAAACTAAAACAAAAATAAAAGAATTCAATGTGTATTTATATGTAATCTCTTAGCATTATTAATGAACATAATAATTTTAATTAACAACCACATATGAACGTCTTCCTTTCATAATTAACTAAATGTAAACAATAAGCTAACACTAAATTTTTAAAAACATATTCGCAATAAAATTTCCAAAAAATAAACAAAACTAAAATCTTTAAAAGACATTTGATACCATTGACTCGTAAGGAATTGACAGTAGATCTCAAAATCACCCCATAACATTGAGTAAGGAATTGACAATAGATCTAAAATCACCCCACAACATTGAGTAAGGAATTGACAATAGATCTAAAATCACCCCATAACATAGCTCTTCAATGCAAAACAGTTGCACGCTCAAAGAAAACAAATTCCAACAAACCCCACCCAAAAAAAATTCCAAGAAAACTGCTTATTGTTTCTATAGGCTAGAGGCTAGAAGAAAGAAAAGAAAGATCCATTTAAAAGACCAATTTGACCAACCTCACCCCACAACATTGAGTAAGGAATTGACAATAGATCTAAAATCACCCCATAACATAGCTCTTCAATGCAAAACAGTTGCACGCTCAAAGAAAACAAATTCCAACAAACCCCACCAAAAGAAATTCCAAGAAAAGTGCTTATTCTTTCTATAGGCTAGAGGTTGGAGGAAAGAAAAGAAAGATCCATTTAAAAGACCAATTTGACCAACCTCACCCCACAACATTGAGTAAGGAATTGAAAATAGATCTAAAATCACCCCATAACATAGCTCTTCAATACAAAACAGTTGCACGCTCAAAGAAAACAAATTCCAACAAACCCCACCCAAAAAAAATCCAAGAAAAGTGCTTTTTGTTTCTATAGGCTTGAGGAAACAAAAGAAAGATCCATTTAAAATACCAATTGTTTCTATAGGCTTGAGGAAAGAAAAGAAAGATCCATTTAAAAGACCAATTTGACCAACCTCTTGCTAAAAAAACCTATCAATCCATGACTTGTTCCAAAATTCCTATTATAGGAACAATATAGCAAGGCTTTGGGAATCAATTGCACAAGAGATGGAAGGGAAGGTCAATCTCCTAATGGCCAAGTGTATTACACATATTTCCATGTTTTAATATGGTTTATTGCATGAAGGAACAAGCATGGGAGTTGGAAACGGATGTCCACCTGACTCGATCAGATCTATTACACATGATTCCATGTTTTAATGTGGGCCAGTCAAGTGGACGAATAAGCATAGAAGATGGAAAAGAATGTCGAAGATGTCTCGCACACTTTTCCACGTTTTAATATCGGCCATTCATTTCATTTCATTTCAATATGGGTTATTCATTATAGTTATCAATTAGTCTTGGAATTTTAGTCAACTTTATCTTTTAAATTTATTATTATTATTATTATTAATCAAGTTATATAAAATATTAATAAAAAAATAATTTTTTAATAATAGAAATATATTTCAATAATAAAGTTTTTATTAAAAAATTTATATTCAATTAACATATGTTTTTATTAAGAGTTTAATTTCCAATAAAAAGATATCAATAAACTAATTTATCTATGTCTTTAGTTGATTATATCCTTTTTAAGTGATAGAGGGTGGAACAAAATAACCTACTAATAGTTATATAGACAACTCAAAAGTAACATATGCAACATTTATATCTTAGATTTGGGAGACAGACCTTGAGGAGTAGAATTTTCTAGATGTAAGGCTAACAGATCCAATTGTATGATTCATATGACCCTAATGGTTGTTGTATTTTAATTAGGGTGAATGAACAGTTAACTAATATTTTAGTTGGTGGTAATGAATAAAAATAATTGAACTGTTGAATGGTGTGGCTGTTACAATGGCTCAAAGTTACAAAAGATGTTGGAGGTGCCATGACTAACTTTGGTGTGGAGGTAGAAATATAAATGAATGTATGGAAAAGATAATGAAAGGGCATGGAGAGGTGTCACATCAACCTTTGGTTGACACCTACCACTCGACCTTCCACTACCATTTGTCTAGCAAAGTTGGGTTGTTTTGATATGGGTGTGCCGAGTAATACCCTAGTCATCACCCTGCCACCTTGTCTTGCCACATCAACCTTTGGTTGAGAATTATCAATCAACAATCACCCATCCAATGCCACTTTCCTAATAGATTTGAGTATTTTTTCATGTGGGGTGGTGTGCTCACTAATATTCTATTTTCCACCCTACCAATTTTTCTTGCAACGTCAACCTTTGGTTGACTACTAGCACTTAGGTATCCACTACCACTTGTATAATAATTTTTTTTTTATGTTGTGTGGAGATAGAAGTATAAATGAATGTGGGGGCAAAGTCGATGAAAGGGTAGAGAGAGGTGCCACATCAACCTTTGGTTGACGATTTTCACTGAGCCATTCAATGCCACTTACAAAGTTGGGTTGTTTTGATTTGGGGTGGAGATAACAATATGAATGAATGTTGGGTAGAGGAAGCAAAGGAGGGTAAATAGAAGCATGGAGAAAAGGTAATCCTCGGGAAAGAAAGGAAAAAGAGGGAAAATCCACAACACTACAACAATTGCTTGACTTTAGCTCCTTAGAAATACAATTAAAAAAAATAATGGAATACCAACCCTTAAGATATGTAAATCAGTGGCTTGGATCTAACGAGGAAAAAATAAGATGGCAATTTGTTTTTTTTTTATATTTGGGGGCAATGCAATATGTGCAATTATGAGCATGAAGGTCAAAGGGTGTTATTCATGGAGATAGCTAGATGATGACAAACCATAGAAAAGGTTAATGTAGTTCTATTTGTTCCACAAGGCCTTGTTTTCTATGGTTAAAGAGATATTGATCAACCTATAATCGAATCATGTCTAAATTATTAAAAACTAACTTGGTTGTTCATGTATCATGTACAAAAATTGATATATTAGACTCTAATGGTAACTCATATATGAAACCCATTCTAACTAATGTTGGGAAATGAGGCAGTGTAAATTTTCAGGATAACTTTTTTTAGCCATCTGATTTTTATTTTTAAGTGTGATATAAAATGCATTTTGCGAAATACCTTTATTGAAAAAATTAAACCGAAATCTTGCAATACTGCAACTTATGAAAATGAAGAGAATACACAACAAGCCATATCAATCTAGGGGTTTTCCATTATTTCAATTATAAACATTTAAGATTTATAATAATGAAAACATTTCACAACAAGGATATAGTTATGTTTTTTTGAATAAATATAATCCTTTTTTCATTCAGCAATATAAATCTTATATGACGAATAACAAAAATAACTTTGTGCTAGAACAGAACAGTAAAATCGAAGCAAGCATCAACAAAAGACTTCTTATGACAACAATAAAAATGGAAGCTAAATGATCAAAATGGAATGATAGCTTCCATAATCAAGAAGACCTCATTCAAGATGGTTTATTTTTATTTGCACGAAAATAATTGGAACTTTTAAATCGGAATTTGTTTCAATGATGTTTGCTTGCTGAAAACATATTTAGCTAAATTTTACCCATATTTGATGGAAAAAAGTCCGGGAACAGGAAAATTCCCGTTAAATACCAACTCTCTTATCGATCAATGATTCACTGTCTGACCAAAGATTCAATGAAATATTAGATATTCTCTTAAAGGTGAGGGGGTGATGGTTCGACCCACACCATGCCAAGAAAAACCTCACTTCACTGGTTAACAACCCACCTATGAAACTAAGCAAGTGATGGGACTATCCCATAGGCCTTTGGTATCAAATGGTTGAAAGCCAAATGTATTTCCATCTTGGACAAAGTGGTTTAACAACCCTATGATCACCATTAATGTCGCTTTTAAACGTCACGATTATTGGTTTTAAATGAAGATATGTTTCTCATTAATACCATATAGACTTTCATTTATACCCCATTCTCATCATCTATTAATGATCTCATTTATTGCAATTTTTCTCTAATCGAACTAACTTGAAAATACGTTCAAACTAGTTCCACTTAATTGAGAAATGATTGTCATCTTGCTACTACTTAGCTTCTTAAAGTCTGAGGTCATGAGGTCATGTGTAGTACCGCTTAAGTCATTTCAGAGTACTCTATATGTTGATTTCGATTAAAAAAATTGGTAAATTCATCTGATTGTTTTATTTCTCACACACCTTCACCACCCTCCCACTTACAAGTATAGTAGCCATGCCTATGAAATGAAACAAAATATCAGATAGCTCCTCCTCCTTGTTTCTCTATTCTCTTTCTGACACAAATGATGTTTCTTCCTCCTTGGGCCTTTCCTTTGTCGATGAGGTACCTAAAACAAATACCCCTTGAATGAAATATCCATCCCCCAAAAAGATCATAGGCATTGGTTATGGAAGGTTTCCTTTTAGATATTCCAAAAGAACCCTCTAGGATTCTTGGTTATCCCAACACATTGTGCTCGATACATATCCATTCACTGATTTCATGAAACTTTGTGTGAATAACTATAGACTTGCCAGCTAATGTATTATGAGTGAAGACAACAATAGTGACAATAGTTTCTTCATTCTTATTCATTCCCTGTCTATCACTTAGATGTCAGGAACCTCATTAGGTACTTCCCACCTGACACATTAGGGACAAACCAATAGATATAAGAGAATGAATTAGACACAAAGGAAAGTATATTTTAGATAATCAAATATAAAATTGATAAGGAGGAGTTCCCCCCACTCCCTGGAGAATTAGGAGATTCTTAGCAAGGGGACAAGATTGTTCTTCTATATTCACACTAATTCTAGGTAGTTAATTCAATGAAGACATTGATGAAGGGATCATGGCCATGGTAAATGCTTATAATTCACAAAATATTTCTATATTCATGTACACAGAAGCGACGACCACTAAAAGGAAGTCCCACGTGGCTATTTTTTTAGCTACAGGGGTGGTTAGGGATACCTCATACCACATATATCTCCTGATATGTCATTAGGAACACTGCTTTGGGGTCTTTAATTTATCAAAGAAATCATCTGGCCTCTCTAATATGATTTATGTATTGGATACCTTGGTGAATAAAGGATAATTAGAAGTTACATTCCTTGAAGCCTTGAAGTGAATAAAGGATAATTTTGCATTTTTTGAAGCCTTGATTCGCCCAATTTTGATGGGGTAAACTTTTAGCACCCTAAAAATAGACAAATTATTATACAAACGATATAAAATCCTTGGAAATTAAAATATTTTTTGAAAAATATCACCAAACATTTTATAGTTGGTGTTTTAAGAATTGGTAAGATTCACCAACATTTATACAATTTTAAATAAGTATGGTTCCTTAAAATCATCCCTGGCACCAACATTAGCGCGTCCAGAGCATAAGGAAGGTTCAATGATAACAAAATAAAGAAGACAACAATAGTAATATTTGTAGTTTTTTTTCAAATATATAAAACTAACTAATGCATAAAAATAAAAATTACTTTTTCTTGAAAATGGTCCACCATAGCCGTCCTTGGAAGTGGTTCCATAGCTCCATGGTTTGCGTGTCCAATATCTTCCAAAAAATGTTGTAAGATGAGGGGAATGGATTTGAATTGGTACAGAGTGAACTCAACGTACACGATGGGAAATGGTGTGGAAAAAATGGCTAGAAAAGTATCTGATGTGACTGAGAGCAAATTGCAAAAAGTGTGCTTCTGGAATGGCCAAAAAGTGTTTTGGGGGATCCCTTCACAATGTATTTATAGGACGGTACTAGTGTCTTTTACCCATGGCAATGACCCATTCTCATTTTTAGGGTTTTTGAACCTTTCTGGGAGAGAGTGGGAATAAATCACAATAAATGCTCATCACTCCTTCATTTATGAGGAAAGAATAATGATGTTTTGGACCATTTTTAGTGGACATACAATTGTGAAGGTGAAAATGAAAGAAATAATGGTGGGAACATGATGTATGGTTATGGCTTAGACCATAGATATCTAGGTTAACAATATTGTGCGTTAACACCACTAGGCCCAATACCTTAGCGTCCTCCTAGATGGGATTTCCTAGTAGCCAATGGATTCCTTTTAACACCTAGATGTTTTTCTTATGAATTTCTTGTAGTATATTCTGGGAGAGAAAATACTTGTCACACCATCCACTAACAGGGTTAATACCCACATAGACTTGTTATCCCCTTTCAACCTGGAAACTCAAATAATTTGAGATAATAGGAAGACTTTTAATGAGATTGTTGTAGATGGTCAAACATGTAGTCTTCACCATTTTTTGATCTTTCAAACAATATAGAGGATTCATACCTTTGAAATATTTGGACAAGATAAGTTTTCCCCATAGTCCGGTGTTGAATAAATATGGTGGTGATAACATCATGAGGTGATAGACAATAAGATCAATGGGTTGAGCTGCATAAGTAGTTTTGGGATCTTGTGGGGCCAAGGGCTAGGTTGCAATCATCCTTGGTTTGGAAGGGGGTTTTGGAGCACCATAGGTGGAGGACTCGATGGTATTGGGTTTGGCTAAGCTACAGCAGCCCCATTGGGATCACGTTGACTATAGTTTTGGAGTAAATGTTGGACATGATTCAAATGAGGATACCAATGGCTGTAATTTCCATAAGTGTTACAAATGGGACACGGATGGTTAGTCTGCAACTATTGGTTCTTCCCAGGTTGAGCGGGATGCTGGGGATTTTGTGCAGGAGGGTCGACGTAGTTATATTGGGAGGGTTGGCTTGTTGGCCACCTCCTTGATTCTAGTTGTTACCACAATTCCTACCTTCTTATTCCTTCCCTTCCCTTATTGGTTATTGGGGGTGGGTTCATAGGCTTTTCTAGATTCCTCATGCCCATATTTACAAAGAGGCATGCCCCAACAAAAGCATGAATAATCTCGTGAAGCTCAAAACACAAAATTTGTAGCCCTCGATGAGACCCTTTTAATGGTATGAAGAGATCTACAATCCAACTTTGGGGATCAAATGTTATCACAAAAATACCGTAATATTATTTTTATTCTCTCATTCTTTCCTATCTCTCTCTACGTTTTTCTTATTTAGGATACATTTTGGGCTTGGTAAATCCTTATGGAATAGACTTGTCTAGTAGGATCAGTAGGATTCGGAGTTAGAGCCGGAGAGGGTTGCACATGTGGTACGTAATAGACCGGAGTAGCAGGTGTGGCTACAAAGCTAGCCGTTTGGATAGTACATGAGTGTGTCGAACAAGTCGGTCTATGAATGTAAGTAGTGGGTGCGGGAGGTGCATAGGGAGGGGTGGATCTGTGCTGAGCCGTTACTTGTGAATAATCGCGGGTGTAACCTGGTTGGAAAACACTAAGGGTGTGACTAGAATGGGGTGGCATTGCAAGAGAGGCTGAATAAAAATGAGGATATTGTGTAATAGAGCTAATGACTCCATCAGCGGCATAATATGCCCCCAGTGCATCTCGACGTGAGGAACCTACACGGTGAGCAATTGGTATAATGGTCTACAAGTAAGTGGATTGGGTGTATATAAGATCAAACTGTTGAGCCTTAAGGATGGCTTCTTCCTTAGTTTGCAGGCACTCAGATGCGACATCCTTGGCAATGGGGGGGAGTAAGGTTTTGAGGAACCGATCTAGGAAATTCCTATCATCCAACTAGATCTTACATAGGCTACAGTGATGGTGCCATTCATGGATATGATCTGTGATATGGGTAGATGTGTTTTGTCTACATGATAATAAGATTTTCACACCCTCGCCATAATGGTCGAATAAGTGGAAGTATTGAAGGAACATGGAGGATAACGAGAAAAAGTTGGGGTAAGTGGCATGAGGTAGTTTCATCTACCACACAACAGTCATGAGTGTGCACTGGAATAACCTTACTTGAACAGAATCATCCACTATGCTATTAAATTAACACCATAATTGGAATGACACAATGTGATTTTGGGGATCCTCTCCCACCTTACTGTCAAACTTAGGGATGTCTCAAGTAAGTTTGGTTGGCACAGGAGTCCATTGTGGGTTATTATGAATGGGGTGATTGGTAAACCATGCCAAATCAGAAAGGTTGATACTAGCCATAAAAGATAGGCTAGAACCGAGAGTGGATCAGGAGGGACCAACAATGGTGCTGACAGTAGTAGGAATCTAGTTCCCATGTGTAACTAGGGGTATATAAGGTTCACTTTTGATAGGAGAAATAGTGACGAGAATGGTATAAATAGTCAAAATGGAAGTGGAAGGGCCACTGGCCCCAGCCATAGATGGTGGGATGGTCGGAAATGTGGCGGCTAGTGTGGGGCCACCCATAGTGAGAACCAGACCAGTAACAGTTTGTGGAGTGGGGAGTGGCCCACTATGACCAGGACCTATCAATTTAGTGGAAGGGATACCCGTAATAATGGGAGAAATGGATATATTCCCACTACTAACCATCCCCCCCCTGAAAGGGATCAGGATGTGCACCAGCCATGGGGCTAGATGGAGCAGTGAACAAGGTAGGTTTGGACTGATATGAATATCAATCAGATTTAGAGGCCTTATGTTCCTTTGAAGGTGATGAACAATGTTGAATATGGATTCAATAGTGATGGTTCAAGGAGCTGAACTGGGGGGTATTCCTCCTAAGCCTATGCAAGTAATGTGGTGGAGCTATGATGATGTGATGGAGTGTTATGTAATGAATGAAAACTCAAGATTACCAATCGCATGGTAAAAAATCCAACTACAACTGAGTGTGTAGAGGGAGAGTGTATGAAATGGAGGCTCAGAAGCCAACAATAATCTCTAAAACCAAACTGATACAACATGTCATATCAAGGTGAGTCGACAACAAAGTGGAAGGAAATCCAATAAGAAACGCTACCTATAAGATAAAAGGACACACTAATATATGGGATAAAAGTGCAATAAAACTCCTACCTACAATATGGAAACTGCTTATAAATCACATCCTCGACAGGGTTATGAAATCCCAATTAGGTAATAGAAAATGAAAGAACAATAGGCTAAGATAATCCCACTATTGAGAAGGACCTCTGGGTAAAAGAATCAAAACTAGGCTACTGCATTAATGAAACATTCGGCTGATTTAATGACACTCAAGACCTTTTCCCCTAACCCCTGGTTGGGTGATATGAGGAGGACTGTGAAGGGTTACCTCTCGATGCAAGATGGAGTGTGGTATTCCACGCTGACTTCTGAAACCCCTTCATTTACAAATTACTCTTGTAGAGAAGGGGTCCTTCTGAAATAATGGTCATGACTGTGTAAAAAAGTACAAGAGGATTTTGATCCCCTAATGGACAAAAACTATGTCTCAAGATGTAAGTGACAAAGGGGTGTTGTTTGGATTTCTATCCCCAATGTCCTAACTTAGCTACAATATTGTTTTGTCCTCAATTGAGGTTATAATGTTGGTTGTATTAAGTTAAATTTAAGGCTGGCTTGGGTTCATTAACCAATAATTTTTAGATATAAGGTGTGAGATGTGTGCATTCACTCTCCATGGTCCTAAGCCTCCTCCTCCTTCATACATGATCACAACATTCCTTACAATTATAATGAATTTGGATACATCATGCATTCACCTAGAGAATTTATCCTCACATATGGGGATGATTTTACCTCACATGGTTCAATGTTCAAGGCTACAACATCTTAGTTTCTTGGGTTTACCTAACACGATTTGAATTCTTAAGCACATTTTCTCTCTCATTGGTGTACCTTAGTTGAGCAGATTCATGTTCTTCCAAAGAGGAAAAATGCTACAGAAATAATCCATTTTGTAGCTGTCTATGTTCGTGATCAAGTTGAGCATATTACTCTTCTTCCAAAGAGGAAAATTCCTCCAGAAATAATCATTTAGTTCGGAGAGGTTCACATGCACAGTACAAGGATAATTTTGCACACAAGGGCCATTACTCAGTAAACTACATCTCTGTGGAGAAGTATTGTAGAAACAGTTTTCATAATCTTTTTATATCAAACCTTGATCCTAATTTTCCGACTTATTTTGAGCGGGGAGGGGTCCCATGGGGTTTTCCTTATTTCTGCGGTTTTATTAAGCAGTTATTATTATTTTTCATTTAGATTCTATGCATGACCTTGGTCTTAGTTTCCAGGTCCGAGGTTGTCCAAAATTAGGATTAAGCGAGGGTGTTGGGATTATTATTAATCCTCCCTTGGACCACATAGTCTAGTTATCTATTTTTGTATATTAGGAGGTCTTCATCACACCACTAGTGCATGGGGGACACACCTAGGGGACATATTCCACTTAATGCACTAGATTGTGTGAGTTTAGGATCCCCAGGGAGAAATCCCTATAATTTAGGAACCCACTCTGAGTGCCACCAACAGTCTCCTTTAGTGGACCTTGGTAAGTAAGTAGCCATGTTTAGTTTTACTCTACTTACTATGAATTTGATCACAATTATTTATACTAGCACCAATTTGCATGATTGAAGAGAGTGTGGGGACCTTTCCTCACCTACCCTCACTAGTTAACTAATTGTAGACTAAGTTAGTTATCTAGAGTTTCATTAGTGAGCTCCAGTGGTGATTTTCCCACACTGAGTTAGCTCGAGAGTCAGTCTGAGTTGGTAGATTTGAATCCTATCTTTATCATTCGAATCCTCCTATATGTACAACCAACAATTTCCATATTATTTATTGATTCATGAATATAATGGTATTATTCCAATTTTGTCCCATGTGTGTGCAATTTTATCATGATTAATTGAATAGTCTATGCAAAATTCTCCTCTCTTCTGCAACATTCTCTTCCATTTGAATTGATGTAGGTTGATGATCCTATGCTTCATATAATTTAACAATCCAATACATCCATTTGTTAAAGAATCCAAAATACAATAGCATGGAATGAATATATTTCCAACTTACTCAGTTAAAGGCCTTGGACATGTCTAGATTTATTAACATTCCTACGTTTTGGGAGTTCTTTAGTGAGTTCATTGTTTCATGTTCTAGATTATCCCATGCAATATTCATGCAGGTGTAAGATAGAATGTTCCTTTAATAAACCTCTGCCTTTCATGTCTTTAACCTCTATACTCTTTTTTATTGACCATCCACCTTCATCCTTCTTTAATTTTTACATAGGAAGGAATGCCACATATTCCTTTGATAACATTTGAATAATCCCCAAATATATATTCTTCTCTCGAGTCAGATCCAAATCCTTGCCTTCCGCAAAATAAAGAACTGAATTTCCCATAACTGAATCTTGGCACTACATTATTGGAACACATTAAGAGTGCTAGAATCACATCACTAATGGATTAGTAACCTACTTCTTAAGTCATAATACCTTTTTCAATGGGAATATGTGTAATTAGTGTCCTTTGATTTCCATCAATCATTGTCGATGTCTAGTTAACTGGTGATCTAATTATCATCATCATTCATTTCCATAATGTCAACATATGATACCTCTGTCAATCAAGAAAAATGCACACTATCTACCACTATATGCGATTTAGTTTGTAAACAAGACTTGTATAAACTGTAGGTTGAATTAGTGAAGAATTTGAGATCAATTATTCATGGGATACTTCTAGTTAAAAAATGAACATGAACCATTTATTCCTTACAAGCATACATTAAAGTTTTAAAACACACAATCTTACTCAATGAACTACTAGAATAAGATGAAATTGAATGAATAGAAAACCAATTATTTATTCATACATTGAAACCAGTCCCAATTTGATAGAATTATTCCTTTCTATATAGACAAGTGAAGAACTTATTTTATCAATATCCACAAAGGATTGATAAAAACCTTTTTAAGAGAAGATGAAATCAAACTATAAAACGACTACCTATCAATCTGCTAAAAAACAATGATTACAACTTTCATGGGAAAATAAATCCCTTATTTCTTGAACTAATACTATTCTTATAAAGGGAACACACTCGCATTAATAAATATATTTGAACTTCTAAAGGTCGTGTTTTTACTTTCAAGTGATGCTCCTACAGTAGACACACAAAGAACAATTTGTTCATGGAATCATGTCCATGAAGTATTCATCATTGCTATAAATTATGGATGATTTTGACAGTAATCCATGTAGCATATTCTAGTATATGATCCTTCCATTTAACCAGATATTTGTTTTATTCCTTGTTCCTGGTCTTTTCAACCACTTTCTTGTCCAATATATTCTTTATTTGCAACTTCTTAGGTATAGGTAACTACTTTAGTCGTTGGAGTGGCTCAACCTTTCCAATATCATGTTCATTTTATGACTTTTCTGCTTCAAAGTTCTTTTTT
The DNA here is from genome assembly GCA_001517045.1 of Pseudotsuga menziesii. Classification (NCBI taxonomy): domain Eukaryota; kingdom Viridiplantae; phylum Streptophyta; class Pinopsida; order Pinales; family Pinaceae; genus Pseudotsuga; species Pseudotsuga menziesii. Next base: position 99,357 of record LPNX011041638.1, on the reverse strand, counting down.
ATGATACAAATATACAACATCGAAGATGAGTGAGATTCCAATATTGGATGGAAGCTCAATATCATAAGCATTTGTTGAAATTTTACATAAAATTTTGCAGTTTCTAATCTTCTTTATCATTAACTTTTTATATTGTTCTCTTACAAATATTTCTTATCTCATTTGTGCTAAGCCTAGATCTCCCAATTCAAAGTTTACTTCCCTTGTTTTCAAATATCCCTTATGATCGTACCTGTGGCTTCTTTCTTGTAACCTCGCTTTAACCTATTCATGGAATGACTACATGGTTGTAGCAAATTCTTCAACATCAATACTTCTAAACTCTACTTTTCCTAGATTTCCAAGCGCATAAATGTCTCTTGGGTGCTTTACATACACAATTCAAAATGGAATCAACCTTGTTCTCTTATTAGGCGAGCCATTATATGCAAAGTTATATTTTGGAAGAGCTTGGTCCTATTATTTTGAGTGTTCACTTACCAAACTTCACAAAATCTTTCCCAAGATCCTACTGATAAATTAAGTTTTACCATGTGTTTGTGGATGATATATTGCATTTCAACAAGTATTAGTTCTCAAATTTTTCCATAATGTCCTCCAAAAGTGTTCAACAAACCTGGTATGCACGTTACTCTTGGGAAGACCATGTAGTCTTACAACTTCTTTATAAAAAAAATTGTAATTTGGTTTGCATCACAAATTTTAAAATAGGGTACAAAATGTTCAATTTTGTACATTCTAACAACAATTTAAAAAATGGAATCATTTCCTCTTTGAGTTCAAGGTAATCCCAATACAAAATCAATACTTATAGCATTCCGTGGTTTGATTGGTATTAGCACTAGTTGGTACAAGATTGTTTTTTAATGTCTTTGTTTTGCATAATAATGGATTCTACATTTATCCACAAACCTTTTAACTTTAGATCATACCTTGCCAAAAGTACAAAATAATTCAATTGAGCATAGATCTTATCATGTCCAAAATGGCCATCTGATTGTCCACTATGCTTCTCTTGCAATAGATTGTTCCTGATTGAATACTTTAGAATAAACAGTTGAATTCCTTCGAACAATAACCCCTCATGTAGCATATATTCTATCCAAGATCTTCTATCTCTGCTTACTGGATTCTCTTATGTGTTGATGTATTTTTAACTTTGGAAGATATTCTGATGTATATTATCTTTGTATGTTGTTGTACCCCCATTGGGGATGTGCTTATCCCCCTTGTGGTATGTATTAATTTTGTCTAGACATTGAGGTACAACCTCCATTGTAAGTCAGGGAAATAGTCACCGATGTAACATCATGTGATGTGTATTTGGAGACTCTTTGGGAGAAGTCAGACCTGTTAGGGAAGATAAGTGGGCCCCAGCCTTTTGTTTGATTGGTAGCTTAAAAGGTATAAATAGCGAGGCACTCTCCCTCACTTATACACACCTCACACTCTCAAATTCGCATGAGAGAGAAAGAGAGACAAATGAAGGAGACCTAACTAAGCAACTTTTCAGAAAATGACCTAACTAAGAAACTTTCCTCAAGGAGTCACACCTTTCTTTCCAAACATAATTCCCAAACTCTAATTTTGGAAACTTAGGGATTCTCTGACAAACCCTAGGTGACCCAACTCCAAATCCAGGTCAGACACCTCAAATCACTAAGATCTAAGTATTTTCTATTTCCATTTTAGGTTCTCATTTGCAAATATGACTCATCATACTAAGCTTGATTACAAGATTGGAGGGGTTGATAAATTCTGAGCATGGAAGTATAGAATCCCCATGATCCTTGAAGAGAATTTTTTTGATCAGTACATCAATGGAGAACTTCCATAACCAGAAGGAGATGATCCTAATGCTACTCAGAAGAGAAGCATGGCTAGGATGAGAGAATAATTGCATATTCTATTAAGGATAGCCTCATCCCCCATGTGTCTTAATTCAAGTCACCAAAAGAAGTGTATGATCTTTGAAAAATATTTTATAAGGAAAGAACATCAACCAGAATATGACTTTGAGGAACCAATTGAAGAATGTTAAGATAGAGAACTCAGAGACTATACAGACTCACTTCACAAGGGTTGCTGAAATGAAAGAACAACTTGAAGCGATTGAAGAAAATGTCAAAGAAGGAGAAATTGTAATCACTACCTTGAATGGTATCCCTGGATCATGGGACTCATTCACTCAAGGAATTTGTGCAAGAAGGACGCTGATCTCTTTCAACAGACTTTCAGAAGAATGTGCACAAGAAGAAGCTAGACTTATGACAAGAGAAGAAAATACGGGAGCAATTGATGATCACAGTTCACACCAGGAATAAATTCAAGAAGAAGGAGAAATTTCATTACAACAAGAAGGGAAAGAAACAAAAGAATATGAAAAGAGATACTTAAAATGTTTGATGCTTTACTTGTGATGAAAAGGGACATTTTGCAAGAGATTATCCCATTAAGAAAAGGAGACACCATGCTCATGTTCCTGAAGAAGATGAACCAAGAAACAAAAGATTCAGATGAGAGAAGGATAGTTCATATGAAGAGTGTGTCCTAATCTTAGCACTTACTGGCACTATCTCACACATAAGTAATGATTGTCTTGTGGATAGTGGATATTGTAAAAATATGACAAGAGACAAGGAATCATTCGTTAATATGTATAGAGATGAATCACCTCACAATGTGAAACTTGGGGATGACTATCAATACCCCATAAAAGGGAGTGGCGAATATTCATACAAGGTTGACTCCAGGAAATTTTTAAAGATGAAGGATGTTCTATATGTTCCGAGATTGAAGAAGAATCTTCTCTCCATTTCTGCACTAGAAACGAAAGGGATTAGGGTTTATTTTGTGGATGGCCAAGTTCTGATGTGTCCCAAAGGAAAGATAGTAGAGGATGCAATAGTGATTGGAGAAGAAAATAGAGGCCTGTACAAAATGAAGGGACAACCCAAACAAGCACTCTTTCATGAGGTGATTGCACCAACTGAAATATGGCACAGAAGGATTGCACATGTAGGGAACTATCAATGAGAAGAAAAGAAGTCTCAAGACTTCTAAAGATTGAGGAAAAGCATGAAGGCATTTGCAAAGGATGTGCACAAGGAAATAATACGGAGAAGACATTTCCCATCACTGAGAGAAACGATAAAGGAATACTCGAGATAGTAATCTCAGATGTATGTGGACCTATGTCCTCTAGTTCGTTTAGCGGGTATGTGTACTATGTTTCCTTTATATATTATTTCTCATGTAAGACTTGGATATATTTATTGAAAGGGAAAAGTGAAGTTTTCAGTAAGTTCAAGGAATATAAATCCTTGGTTAAGAACCAAACGAGTAGGAATATCAAGACTTTATGGTTAGATAATGGTGGAGAGTTCACTTCAGAAGAATTCAAGGAAATCTGCAAAGAGTCTGAGCTTAAGAGAAATTTGTGCACTCCATACAATCCTCAATAGAATGGGGTTGCAGAACGAAACAACCGAAACATCATGGAGGAATAAAAATATATTCTGCATGATCTATGATCCCAAACATTTATCTTTGGAAAATTTGAATAAAATACTTTCTAGTTCCTCAATACTGATAGGTCTACCCAATCTGTGAGTCGATCCTCTCTTGAAAAAAAAGAAGGATAGTGTCTTACGACTTTCATTTGATTTCAAATATTAGCCCTACCAAAATCTTTGATAAGTTTACTAAAAAAATCAACATCAACCTTCTGAATATCCTTTTGAGAATTAACCTAATTTCCTGCAACGAAAGTGATTTCCTACATTGTATTAAGATTATTCTTGTAAGAGATATACCTATGAAAAAAACTTAGTATCATTATCACTTGAATTCATCCAAACCGCTCTACTCTTTAAACGTGAGACCCTCTTCTTCTTTTTTTAGGAGAGCATTCTTCTTGCATTCCGATTAAGTTAACCTTTCGTGGCTTCTCTTGAAATATTATCAATCAAATTACCTTTGTCATAATATTTAGAAATAAAGAACTTTTAACATCTCTATGAGAAACTTTGGTGCTTGTTAAACTTTTAGGTGTAATTTGGATGTATAATTTCACAATTTCACTATAATTTAACTACTTGTGTGCTTATAATCAACTCAAATAAAAATAAAAAATAAAAGAAAATAAATTGAATATGTCAAAAAATTAGTGAGCTTGATAAAAAATTAAAAATTCATTTATGAAGCCTCTTGGGGTTCATATTTCCTCAACATATTTAAGCTTTCATTTTAAACCAACTAAATCACATAATCTTTAAAAAAAAAAGGATAAACTTTCTTTATGATGCACAATTACTATTATATTTTTCTTCATGATTATTGTGATACTTAAGGTTAACCCAAAATAAATATGAAATATGAACCCAAACCAAATCTTAATGATTTAAATTACAATCTATTCATTTATGTGAACTTATTAAATATTTAGCAAACTGAAATTTCCATCAACCACAATCTTTGTTTAACTTTCTTCTAAAAAATAAAAGGCTTACACTGTTAAGTTTAAAAAAGTATTATTAAATCAAGTTTTTAAATATAATATTATTCTTTAAGTTTAATATTGGCTTCATTTGGTTTCATTGAGGGGATGTGTAACTCCCTTCTCATGCTCAGATAAAAATAAAAAATAAAAAATAAAATAATTTGAATATACCAAAATATTGGTAGGCTTTATAAAAATAAAATAAATATAAAAACATAATAAAAATAGAGCTAATTATAAAATATGAAGTGATACCCCTTTGTATATCATCCATGTCACTCTACAATAATGTGCTAGGATACCTTGTAGCATGATAATCCATGGAAACATACCTTTCAACTACATGTATTATGTTGAAGACATGATTTTAATGACAAAATGGGTGAGTATTGGATTCAATAGAGGGGAAAGGGTTCGCACCTCCATAGATTTTATCCCTCTCGGAGCTTGGTAGAGTCACCTTTAATCACTAATTGTAATTTTTAATTTTTTGTTATCAGCGCAATGATGCACAAATGGAAATTTTTATCATATATTTTAATCTAGCTTTTTCGGCCAAAGAGGCGCATGCTACAACCGACTAAGGAGAGATGTGTAACTCCTTCCGTGCTCATCTTACAACTAACTTGTGCCCTTTAGAAAATAATACAAAAATAACATGTCGACTCAACTTACTTATAAAATATTTTGAAGAAAATATAAATAAAATTTGATAAATTACAACTTACATAAATTAAAATAATAAACATTGAATTACACACTTAATCAATATTTCCACAATTATTTAGAAGGCCATATAAATAAAACTACACAAGTTACAAATTAGATAAATTAAAATAATAAACATTGCATTACACACTTACTCAAAATTTTCACTCTAAAAACAATTTTAGAACATAACATGATTGGTACATGGGGCGGACAAAAGCCAAATCTTCTTCCAAGATAGGTACCCCAACTGATCTTCTTTCGAGATAGGTACCCCAAATGAATGTCTTATGAGATGGTCGCAACAACTCTGATTTTATTTTCCCCCAAATTTTCTTCTAATGATGCTGGCCGGGAAGGTGCAACCAAAGGCTTCTGGAAAAAGGCAAAGGGTTTTGAGGTGTAAGGTTGTATACTTATGGCTCCTGGTGGCTGGCTATGAGTGATAGCACGAAAAGGAGTATGATTAGTTATGATTTGCAATGACCTTCATGACTTGCCTGAATGGAAACAATTGGACAAGCATGAAAGAAAAAGCCTCATCCCTTAGTTATGATTTTCAATGACCTTCATGACTTGCCTGAATGGAAACAACCGGACAAGCGTGAAAGAAAGAGCCTCACCCCTATCCCTGCCTGGTTTTAATGGCTTAACCAACCCACCCTCTTTCATGTTCCCAACAGATGAGAGATAAGGACTACCCGTTCAATCATAACCAAAAGAGAGTCCCCCTATATCCAAACTTACCACCATTCAATCATAACCGAAAGAGAGTTCCCTTATATCCAAACTTACCACTATGGTTCTTACCTGGGTTGGATGGTTTGATCTTTTTGGACCTTTGGTAGATCATTTTTAAGATAGATATGATACACAATTCAATAAATTAAGTGACAAATTTGAATTATTATTATTTAAAAATGTACTTTTTAAATTTTATAAAAATTAAGCTAAATTGAATTATTTAAATTTATATTTATTTATAAAAAATGATACATGGTTGAATTATATTAAACTTATTAATAAATTAACATTATTCATGATATTTCTAACTCAACTTATATAAAAAAATAAAATAAAGAATAATTGAATCTTTAAAATTTATATTACAAGATAAATATGAGCTATTCAAGTTGAACTTTCATTCTTCTTATAATAATTAAATTTAATAAATCAACATAGATCCATCTTGAACCCAAATCTACCATAAATCAATGTTTAAGTTTTAATGTTTTATTTTATAGACTTTATGGAATTTTTTTACTACTTTTCATAATTTTTTATTTTATTAGTGGGTTGTAGAGTATCTAGCTTCTCTTTGTGAAATAACATAGATCTTTAAAAACTTATGTTACAGCATCTCCTCCATACTGAGCTATAAAACCTAGACATACAGATACTAATGTACACACTTAGAGACTCTCCATCCACCAAAGATCAAGATCAACATCAAATCTTGCTACTATGTTAAAATGCATCCACCAAACAATTTACAAAGAATACATGGTTGAATTATATTAAACTTAGTAATAAATTAACATTATTCATGATATTCTAACTCAACTTATATAAAAAAATAAAATAAAGAATAATTGATTCTTTAAAATTTATATTACAAGATCATAATATGAGCTATTCAAGTTGAACTTTCATTCTTCTTATAATAATTAAATTTAATAAATCAACATAAATCCATCTTGAACCCAAATCTATCATAAACCAATGTTTAAGTTTTAATGTTTTATTTTATAGACTTTATGGAATTTGTTTACTACTTTTCATAATTTTTTATTTTATTAGTGGGTTGTAGAGTATCTAGCTTCTCTTTGTGTAATAACATTGATCTTTAAAAACTTATGTTACAGCATCTCCTCCATACTGAGCTATAACACCTAGACGTACACATACTAATGTACACACTTAGAGACTCTCCATCCACCAAAGATCAAGATCAACATCAAATCTTGCTACTATGTTAAAATGCAACCACCAAACAATTTACAAAGTTTCAAAAACATTTTATTATTAATAAAAAAAATCCCTTCACTCATGTATTGAATTACATCAATATTAAATAACATAAATATATAAATTTAATTTTAGATACAGTAAAGAACATCAACTAACGTCACTTTCGTAATTACTCCTTTTAAAAAAAACTAAGTTCAAATTTAAAACTATGAATCTGAATGACCTCACTAAGAGTATATTGCATTTTTGCGACACTAACGTCACTTTTGTAATTACTCCTTTTAAAAAAAAAACCTAAGTTCAAATTTAAAACCATGAACCTGAATCACTTCACGAAGAGTATATCGCATTTTTGCGACACTACAAATTCAGGAAGTGGGGCTACAGTTTGATAGGATTGAGCTCAGTGCCGGAGCTAGGCTCTCAGTACTTTTTATTTGGCACTTTTTCTTTGTGGGACTTTTGTTGTTTTAAGGAAGGGGTATCTTTGGTATATGTTTTTTGGGTTATTTTTGTCTTTTTGATATATATGACTGGTTACCAGGTTAGAGTCGCAGGTATGTTATTTCTTTCGATCTTTTTGGGATATTTACCGTGAGCGGGTGGATGGCATTCCTTTTATGATCCATTGACTAAGTATGCTTTGAGTTTCTCTTGATCAGTTTTCTATGGATGATTGGATGGTTGGTTTTATCTTAACCTTTTTTGTTATTTCTTGACAGAAACCCCAATGTTAAGTTGTATATTTTGATTTCCTTTGATTCTCTATAAATACCAAGGTCAAACTTTTTTTCTTCTGAAAAAAAATTCTAACGGTCGACTTTGTCATTTATCCAATATTTCTTTAAATGTTTTCAAATGGTTCAAGCTACATTACACCACACCACAATCATCTCAACCCAGGGTTTGCTGATCAAACTCCGTAGTTAGTTGCAAGTTGTAGAAGTAAGTGCATATATATCACTCCAAATCAGGAGGGCTTGCCTAATCCACTTAGTTGAAATTAGCAAGACCCGACCCATAATTATTCTGCCATCATAACTTTCTGAATAGGAGCAACCTATCAGAATTGCGCCATGATTAGGAAACACGTCAAGAACTTACTCCTGCAATGGGCAATGGGCATCTTCCCGTCGGCAGCCCTGAAATGCACAATCTGGATAAATGATAGGCAATGCTTTCTTGTCAGTGTTGGTGAAATAATGATGGAGAAAAAGCAAATCTACTTCCTGTAATATTGTGTTGTGCTTGAGAGTGCGCCCTCCATTGGCCTTTAAAATCATTCACGAAATAATTTATTGGTAAGTGGAAGTGCACGCGCTGGCCTGCGATTCATCATATTTCTGAGTAACAGCTATATATTGAATCACTGGAATTCTACCAGTTCATATACTCATAGTTGTAACTTGTAGTTAAGACTATCAGACGACCGGAGCAAGCAATGGCAATATCTTTCACAAAGTTGTTTTCCCTTGTCCTAGTTCTGAGTGCTGTTTTGGGAGCAAATGCAGCAGGTCAATGTGTAGTTGAATCGGAGGCGACGAAGCTGGCACCGTGCGTTGCGGCCGCTCAGAATGCAAACGCTGCCGTCTCAGCCGGATGCTGCAACGCTGTCCACAAATTTTCAACCGATCCCGCCTGTCTATGCTCCGTCTTGCTCTCCAAAACAGCCAAAGCTGCAGGGATCGATCCCGCGGTGGCCATTACCATTCCCCAGCGCTGCCAGTTCTCCGACAGACCCGTTGGTTACAAATGCGGAGGTAAAATAACACCTCATTGATTATTTTATATATACTTACTTGCACTTCACCTTTCAACTTCGTGAAAATAACTCTACCAAATAATAACGATGGTATTGTTTTGTTGGCAGCCTACACTCTGCCATAAAGAGATCAACGATCGGCCACCCTGCCTACATGAATAAGATATTGAGGATTATGCGTACTATGTAAACTGGGCTTCTGAATGTAAATACTCAAATAATGGAGCCAAAATATGTTTGTAATACATGCTAAAGTGAATCCCCGTGCTGTTTTATAGCCAACTTTGGCTGTGAATGGCTAGGATATGTGTTATGATATCTAATGGAAGAGATGCTTTAAAAAACAATTGGTCCATATGTTTAGCCATCACAAACCTCAATTATATGTTATAAATATTGGGCTATCAAAAGATTTGGTTCTGGACATAATCAGCATAAATCACAAACCTGAATTATATCTTGAAATAGTAGGCTATTAAGAGATTAATTATATCTGAATTATATGTTGAAATATTACCTGCTATTAAGAGATTAATTATATGTTGAAATATTAGGCTATTAAAAGATTTTGTTAATTATATGTTGAAATATTAGGCTATTAAGAGATTAATTATATGTTGAAATAGTTTTGGACAAAATCAGCATAATAATATTTTCGGTTGTTATTGTTTAATATTTTTTTTAAAGATGAATATTTTTTTTTTCAAAATATATATCTTATTATTTTTGTTTACCATAGAGTTGATGTGAGTTGATGTGGTAAGTTATTTTAAAGAGGTGAGTTGATGTGGTAATTTATTTTAAAGAGATATTTATATAAATGTATATTTATAGGTTTATTGATTTACTTTATGAAGCACTTAAAATGAGAGGTATACTCCAGCCTAGCAAGTTACATATAGTCAAAACACTTGAAATAACAAAATAAAACAAGACAAGTCATAAACACTTAAAATAATATATATTTATATATATAATTTTTGTAGCACACATAATAAGAAGGGAAGGTATTTTTCAATAACAACTACGAGTCTCCGTAAATTGTGTTTTTATTGCATCTAGTTGCATGTATTGAGAAAAATATGTTTCTTCCTTTCTCTAATTCAAATCTTATTTTATAACATGTTTGATTTTCAAGGGGAAGTGTATAAACCAATTACCATATACACAAAGATATTATATGCACTTTTCTTTAAAGATACTAAAACAAAAATAAAAGAATTCAATGTGTATTTATATGTAGTCTCTTAGCATTATTAATGAACATAATAACTTTAATTAACAACTACATATGAACTTCTTCCTTTCATAATTAACTAAATGTAAACAATAAGCTAACACTAAATTTTTAAAAACATATTTGCAATAAAATTTCCAAAAAATAAACAAAACTAAAATCTTTAAAAGACATTTGATACCATTGAGTAAGGAATTGACAGTAGATCTAAAATCACCCCATAACATTGAGTAAGGAATTGACAATAGATCTAAAATCACCCCACAACATTGAGTAAGGAATTGACAATAGATCTAAAATCACCCCATAACATAGCTCTTCAATGCAAAACAGTTGCACGCTCAAAGAAAACAAATTCCAACAAACCCCACCCAAAAAAAATTCCAAGAAAACTGCTTATTGTTTCTATAGGCTAGAGGCTAGAGGAAAGCAAATAAAGATCCATTTAAAAGACCAATTTGACCAACCTCACCCCACCACATTGAGTAAGGAATTGACAATAGATCTAAAATCACCCCATAACATAGCTCTTCAATGCAAAACAGTTGCACGCTCAAAGAAAAGAAATTCCAACAAACCCCACCAAAAAAAATTCCAAGAAAAGTGCTTATTGTTTCTATAGGCTAGAGGCTAGAGGAAAGAAAAGAAAGATCCATTTAAAAGACCAATTTGACCAACCTCACCCCACAACATTGAGTAAGGAATTGACAATAGATCGAAAATCACCCCATAACATAGCTCTTCAATGCAAAACAGTTGCACGCTCAAAGAAAACTAATTCCAACAAACCCCACCCAAAAAAAATCCAAGAAAAGTGCTTATTGTTTCTATAGGCTTGAGGAAAAAAAAGAAAGATCCATTTAAAAAGACCAATTTGACCAACCTCTTGCTAAAAAAACCTATCAATCCATGACTTGTTCCAAAATTCCTATTATAGGAACAATATAGCAAGGCTTTGGGACTCAACTGCACAAGAGATGGAAGGGAAGGTCAATCTCCTAATGGCCAAGTGTATTACACATATTTCCATGTTTTAATATGGTTTATTGCATGAAGGAACAAGCATGAGAGTTGGAAACGGAGGTCCACCTGACTCGATCAGATCTATTACACATGATTCCATGTTTTAATATGGGCCAGTCAAGTGGACGAATAAGCATAGAAGATGGAAAAGAATGTCGAAGATGTCTCGCACATTTTCCATGTTTTAATATCGGCCATTCATTTCATTTCAATATGGGTTATTCATTATAGTTGTCAATTAGTCTTGGAATTTTAGTCAACTTTATCTTTTAAATTTATTATTATTATTATTAAACAAGTTATATAAAATATTAATAAAAAAATAATTTTTTAATAATAGAAATATATTTCAATAATAAAGTTTTTATTAAAAAATTTATATTAAATTAACATATGTTTTTTATTAAGAGTTTAATTTCCAATAAAAAGATATCAATAAACTAATTTACCTATGTCTTTAGTTGATTATATCCCTTTTAAGTGATAGAGGGTGGAACAAAATAACCTACTAATAGTTATATAGACAACTCAAAAGTAACATATGCAACATTTATATCTTAGATTTGGGAGACAGACCTTGAGGAGTAGAATTTTCTAGATGTAAGGCTAACAGATCCAATTGTATGATTCATATGACCCTAATGGTTGTTGTATTTTAATCAGGGTGAATGAACAGTTAACTAATATTTTAGTTGGTAGTAATGAATAAAAATAATTGAACTGTTGAATGGTGTGGCAGTTACAATGGCTCAAAGTTACAAAAGATGTTGGAGGTGCCATGACTAACTTTGGTGTGGAGGTAGAAATATAAATGAATGTATGGAAAAGATAATGAAAGGGCACGGAGAGGTGTCACATCAACCTTTGGTTGACACCTACCACTTGAACTTCCACTACCATTTGTCTAGCAAAGTTGGGTTGTTTTGATATGGGTGTGCCGAGTAATACCCTAGTCATCACCCTGCCACCTTGTCTTGCCACATCAACCTTTGGTTGAGAATTATCAATCAACAATCACCCATCCAATGCCACTTTCCTAATAGATTTGGGTATTTTTTCATGTGGGGTGGTGTGCTCACTAATATTCTATCTTCCACCCTACCAACTTTTCTTGCAACGTCAACCTTTGGTTGACTACTAGCACTTAGGCATCCACTACCACTTGTATAATAATTTTTTTTTTTATGTTGTGTGGAGATAGAAGTATAAATGAATGTGGGGGCAAAGTCAATGAAAGGGCAGAGAGAGGTGCCACATCAACCTTTGGTTGACGATTTTCATTGAGCCATTCACTGCCACTTACAAAGTCGGGTTGTTTTGATTTGGGGTGGAGATAACAATATGAATGAATGTTGGGTAGAGGAAGCAAAGGAGGGTAAATAGAAGCATGGAGAAAAGGTAATCCTCGGGAAAGAAAGGAAAAAGAGGGAAAACCCACAACACTACAACAATTGCTTGACTTTAGCTCCTTAGAAATACAATTAAAAAAAAGAATGGAATACCAACCCTTAAGATATGTAAATCAGTGGCTTGGATCTCACGAGGAGGAAAAAATAAGATGGCAATTTTATTTTTTTTAATATATTTGGGGGCAATGCAATATGTGCAATTATGAGCATGAAGGTCAAAGGGTGTTATTCATGGAGATAGCTAGATGATGACAAACCGTAGAAAAGGTTAATGTAGTTCTATTTGTTCCACAAGGCCTTGTTTTCTATGGTTAAAGAGATATTGATCAACCTATAATGGAATCATGTCTAAGTTATTAAAAACTAGCTTGGTTGTTCATGTATCATGTACACAAATTGATATATTAGACTCTAATGGTAACTCATATATGAAACTCATTCTAACTAATGTTGGGAAATGGGGCAATGTAAATTTTCAGGATAATTATTTTTAGCCATCTGATTTTTATTTTTAAGTGTGATATAAAATGCATTTTGCGAAATACCTTATTGAAATAATTAAACCGAAATCTTGCAATACTGCAACTTATGAAAACGAAGAGAATACACAACAAGCCATAGGGTTTTTCCATTATTTCAATTATAAACATTTCAGATTTATAATAATGAAAACATTTCACAACAAGGATATAGTTATGTTTTCTTTGAATAAATATAATCCTTTTTTCATTCAGCAACATAAATCTTATATGACGAATAACAAAAATAACTTTGTGCTAGCACAGAACAGTAAAATCGAAGCAAGCATCAACAAAAGACTTCTTATGACAAGAATAAAAATGAAAGCTAAATGATCAAAATGGAATGATAGCTTCCATAATCAAGAAGACCTCATTCAAGATGGTTTAACAGAGAACTAATTTATCTCAGGTTTTGATATGCTAGAGGCATTGTTATATCTTTGTATATGATACTTATTTTTATTAATTTATCTCAGGTTTTCATATGCTAGAGGAATTGTTATATCTTTGTATATGATACTTATTTTTATTAATACAGTTACGTTTCTGTTAAAAAAAAACTATTTTGAAATGATAACCGTGTAAAATAAAATTATAAATAGTTAACAAACCATTATCACAATAATGTTATTCCCATCATACAAAACAACACAATAGTGAAATTTTACAGACATGACGTTGAATAAGACATAGATAAAAGCATCTATTGAAATTTTACAGACAAGACGTTGAATAAAACATAGATAAAAGCATCTATTGAAATTTTATAGAAAAGATATTGAATAAAACCTAAATACGTTACCTACACACAGATTGCTTAAATATCAAAAAAATGTACAAACTCTCTTTTTTTCTCAACAGTTAAAGGTATTGTTTTACCCCATTTCCTCCACTAATAAGAAGATCAATAAACATATAACATAGCTTCATTTGTGGCTCTGCCTGTGCATCTCTAGATTATTGCAATCTCACTTCTAATAATGATCATTCACAACACATAAGGTCGTGCTCTATATATATATATATATATATATATATATATATATATATATATATATATATATTGTGTAGGAATGGTGATGGGGGAGTTCAAGTTCTAAATTAGGCGAAGAAGATCAACCGAATCAATGCCAACCTCAGACCCTGACTCCCATGAACCCTCATGAGTCTTGTTTTTTTCTCACTTCACAAACCCTCACGACCTGAGTAACATTTGTTTGCTCAATTCCCCTACAATTTTCCTTCCACAATGAATGAGGATAGTACAGGACTCCAGACTCCAGCGGTAGCAACCCGTGGGCTGCAGTATGAATTTGGCGTTAGCTTTCCATCCGACCATTTGCACCAATCGAACCATCGGCAATGTCGGATGTGACAGCTCACGCGAGCTGAGTCGTCCGATCGGTGCAAATGGTCAGGTGGAAAGCTAACTGCCTTTCAATTTTACAAAATGAAGGTCGTTTCCTACCCATAACCAGATATTTGGAATTGTGCAACTACCATTGGACCACCCCCATCTCACTAATTCACCATGTTGACCCATGATCACCTGCACAATTTCGCATTTAATTGCATACTGGAATTCACCTATAAAATTTATGAATTGACCTAACTTTGGAACATGTAGATGGATCGTAGACACTGAAGTCTGGACACCGTGGACTATTAACTCAGCTCGTCGCCCCCACACTCAAGGATGGAAGCCTGCTAGGCTCCTCCCTCTGACCCCTACTCCTAGTCTTTTATATATTATTAAAATATAATGATGTTTTCAGAAAATTCTAAATTGTCGAAACAATGTTTTATAAAAAAATTGAACCATCTAACAAAACATATTTAGCTAATTTTTACCCATATTTGATGGAAAAAAGTCCGGGAACAGGAAAATTCCCGTTAAATACCAACTCTCTTATCGATCACTGATTCATTGTCTGACCAAAGACTCAATGAAATATAATATATTCTCTTAAAGGTGAGGGGGCGATGGTTCGACCCACACCATGCCAAGAAAAACCTCACTTCACTGGTTAACAACCCACCTATGAAACTAAGCAAGTGATGGGACTATCCCATAGGCCTTTGGTATCAAATGGTTGAAAGACAAATGTATTTCCATCTTGGACAAAGTGGTGTAACAACCCTATGATCACCATTAATGTCGCTTTTAAATGTCACGATTATTGGTTTTAAATGAAGATATTTTTCTCATTAATACCATATAGACTCTCATTTATACCCCATTCTCATCATCTATTAATGATCTCATTTATTGCAATTTTTCTCTAATCGAACTAACTTGAAAATAAGTTCAAACTAGTTCCAATTAATTGAGAAATGATTGTCATCTTGCTACTAGTTAGCTTCTTAAAGTTTGAGGTCATGAGGTCATGTGTAGTACTACTTAAGTCATTTCAGAGCACTCTATATGTTGATTTCGATTAAAAAAATTGGTAAATTCATCTGATTGTTTTATTTCTCACACACTTTCACCATCCTCCCACTTACAAGTATAGTAGCCATGTCTATGAAATGAAACAAAATATCAGATAGCTCCTCCTCCTTGTCTCCCTATTCTCTTTCTGACACAAATGATGTTTCTTCCTCCTTGGGCCTTTCCTTTGTCGATGAGGTAGCTAAAACAAATACCCCTTGAATGAAATATCCATCCCCCAAATAGATCATAGGCATTGGTTATGGAAGGTTTCTTTCTCGGTATTCCAAAAGAACCCTCTAGGATTCTTGGTTATCCCAACACATTGTGCTCGATACATATCCATTCACTGATTTCATGAAACTTTGTGTGAATAACTATAGACTTGCCAGCTTATGTATTATGAGTGAAGACAACAATAGTGACAATAGTGTCTTCATTCTTATTCATTCCCTGTCTATCACTTAGATGTTGGGAACCTCTTTAGTTACTTCCCACCTGACACATTACGGACAAACCAATATATATAAGAGAATGAATTAGACACAAAGGAAAGTATATTTTAGATAATCAGATATAAAATTGATAAGGAGGAGTTCCCCCCACTCCCTGGAGAATTAGGAGATTCTTAGCAAGGGAACAAGATTGTTCTTCTATATTCACACTAATTCTAGGTAGTTAATTCAAGGAAGACATTGATGAAGGGATCATGGCCATGGTAAATGCTTATAATTCACAAAATATTTCTATATTCATGTACACAGAAGCGACAACCACTAAAAGGAAGTCCCACGTGGATAATTTTTTAGCTACAGGGGTGGTTAGGGATACCTCATACCACATATATCTTCTGATATGTCATTAGGAACACTGCTTTGGGGTCTTTAATTTATCAAAGAAATCATCTGGCCTCTCTAATATGATTTATGTATTGGATACCTTGGTGAATAAAGGATAATTAGAAGTCACATTCCTAAAGTTTGTATCATTGTTTATGTATAGAGCTTATTCAGTTGTTCTAGGAAAATATCATGAAAGAATACATGTTGATATCAAGTCTCAATTACAATTAGAGAAAGTGATGAAACAAGGGGAACGTGTAATGAACCTATATCATATTTAGGCTCAGTAGATATTTTACATAATTTTTCAAAATAAACTAGCTAATAGGTAGGCAATTTGTAAGCTCGGTAAGTGAATGAAACATGGTTTGGGTAAGATCATAAAGGAAAGAGAAGGATACTAAATTTTTAGGTTCCTAATAACATTGTGTTGGGCCCTTTTAGGTTTCTAACATCATCCTAAATGAATTCTAATTCCATGCTTCTCAGAGTCCCAACCTGTACCAACTAAAATATTTACAAAACAGTATCCTAGCCACCAGTGGCTATGATAGGGATTAAGGAGAATTATGTACCTCTCTTATGGGCATATATATCATTAATTGTAGCTTGGTATAGAACATAAACAATTTACAATGATTCTAAAGGTCGCATGAGAAAAACTAGCTCTTAGGATAGCTCACTAGTTTCATCTTCTAGCTTTAATACAGTAATACAAGCATTGAGGAGATACAATCAAATGAAGGACCTGCAGATTCGAACCATCATATGTATTCAAGAACTGGAAACTTCAAGATATGATATATATAAATGAAATATTATCAATAATGGCCGAAATGCATTGATTCCCACTCATAAATCCAACTCCATTTCTCATACAAGAAAAGAAGACCAGCTAGTGTTCAAGATTTGGATGGGAGACTCTCCAAATCTCCAAGGGAATTCGAATAGAATTGAGGATGAATTCAACACCTACAAATAAAATCCATTAATGGATACACCAACTTCATGAAAAAATATAGAACAATGATGCTAAGGGGAACATCTCCAAAATCTCAGTTGAGGCAGATCACTCAACCATTGAGTAGTAGAGTTATCAAAACAAAATTCAAATGACTAAAAGTATCGATAGTGATGTGCAATCATTGTTTTATATATCGTTTAGGATTTATGGTCGAATTCACACTTAATGTGGCCCACTTACCTTACCGAATGCTCCCGCATGAGTGATATGGGAATTTTCCTTCTTTTTCTTCCTTTCTTTCTTACCTTTACAACCGACCTTATTTTATTTCTTTAGAAACCATGACCTCTTATTTCAAATTTTCACATTGACGTGCTTTATCCTATTTAGAAACTGTAGCCTCTAAAATTTCATGATTTTCTAACTAACATGGTTTATCCTGTTTAGAAACTGCTCCCTTTAAACTTTCCTTCTTTCTTGGCTAACATGCTTTATCTTTTTTAGAAATTGTTTTCTTTCCTATATTTATGGATCTTTCTAATTTTCTCCTAGTTTCCTTTTAGTCTTACAACCCATTGGTCCCACAAGGCCTCATGCGCCACCTTAGCCTCCTAGCACATCGACTTAATACAAAGATTCATATTATTTCAAATATTATAATTGCAATATATAATTTTAGCCGAAGGTATACTAAATTAAAAATACCATGGAAATCAATATACCATCATGAATCATATTAACTAATTTATTTCTCCACTAGGTACCATGGGATTCTCAAAGGTTAGTGGGTTTCTTATATGGTTTTATTCTCCAAAATGGGGACATTACAATCCTCTCCTCCCAAAATTCCTTGTCTTCATGAAAGAACCAACTCCAACCGTCTGTGAATCAAACTAGTGACTGCAGTTCTAAATATATGTTGCTAATTGTCCAGAATTGGAATCCTCAATTACAAGTTAAAAAAAAGGTCCACCATATTTTTCCTACACCACTCTGATTATAGTCATCCCCCAGTGACTACCCCTTCTTCAACAAAACATCAAACTGTCTTAAGATAACTGAGTAGAATTCATGTATCCGACTAGCTTCTCTACAAGGATCCAAATCTTGTTTCCCATTTTGGAAAGTTCTCATTACAAAGAATGCTACGGTCTCATGGTATTATCTAATCCCTTCCAAACATCATTAACAAAAAAAAAATCATCATCATAGAAAATGAAAATGAGGATGTGAAAATCATACTGCCACATTGAAAGTTTGAAATTCCCAATGAAAAACTGAATATTTGTGAGACTTCCCCGCCCAACAAGGAACTCCTCAATGTGGGGTCAAATCATATCAATAATTTACCAAATATGTGACTCCATGTGCAAGATAAAGTTGAAACACACATAATTTTTGTTCTCAAGGAAAAATTGGTGACCTCGTGTCCATCCATGTATATTGGGAGCATTATATAGCAGCCAAAGATCCTTAGGCCACTACTCATGTGAAATATCGGTTGTACATGATGAAACTTTATTGATGCAAGAAAGAAATTTACCTTTTGGTTTGTTCAACTCCAACATGTATACACTTAGCCAATCATTGGAGGAATCCATAATCCAAATTATAGATCACAATGTAGAACATGTAACTTCCCCATGTTCAATGTTCTCTCTGATCAAGGATCTCAAATTTTTATTTATTCTTCCACTCAAATGACTCAAGTGGACCTCCCATGCATCATTGTGCATGATGGATACATCAGATAGATTCCTCTACAGCTGCTAAAAAAATTGGTAAGGAAATGGTGCAATTTTCAAACCACTGTCACATCCCCTCCCCTCTCTCGCCGAGGAGAGGAAATGACAAACTATGTTGCTTGCATCATAACCGGGAATCTAGCCCCATGAACATAAACATAGATGCATTGAAGATAAAAATACATATGCAGATGCATAATGCAATAATATACAACAGAATAAAATCTCATTGAAGCAGTCATATGTTCATAATAATTCTTAAAGAAAATACATTGAAGAAAATAAATATAAGAGAGCACTTATCGTGAAATTGAGTTGTCTCGAGCAACTAGCTATGTCACTACAATGTTCCACCCAAACATAGGCCATTTGTGCTCATCAATATCTCAATACAAGTGCCACCACCGATATGGGCGTGATTTCCGCAAGAAAAAAGGGAAAAACACGCTCTCACATAGCCAAATACACATCAAGTTCAGGCAAGCCAATGTACATTTGGGTTTATATAGCTGCTATGGCAATGGAAAACAAGAATTTCTAAACTAGTGATGTTAACCCAAAAAATCCCTCACTCAGCTCTCCATGGCCTACACCACCCAAGGACACCATTCCAAAACCCTCCATTAGACCCCCACACCCTCAAAAAGGATTAAGGATGAAGAAAAGGGCTTAAAACCCCCAAAAAGGAGCCTAAAATACTCTCCTAGGAGCTAAAGCCCCCCCAAAAGGGGCTAAAATCCTAAAAGGAGCTAAAATTAAGGCGAAAGGGGATAAAATCCCAAAAAAGGGGCCAAATCCTGGACCAAGGGCTTAAAACCCTAAAACCCCCCAAAAAGCTATAAAAGGAGGGTGGGGGGTCACTCTCAAACACATACCTCTCTTGCATACTGTTATGCTTCCCGTGGATGCCTTGAGACACCTTTGCTTCTCAAGCCACCCACATCTCTCTCTCGTCTATCCATTCTCCCCATTGAGCCATAGCTTCTCATCCATTCTTGAGTGAGATAGGGAGGTGCTTCCTTCCAACCAGGGCATGGTGGCCCATTCCACCCAAAGGGAAGGTATAGCTTGTTATTTTATGTATTTGCTTAGTATTTTCTTTGCTTTCTCATCCATGGTTTATTTGCAATTTTATTTCCTAACTTGTTTTGCAGGTATTTCAGTTTCTAACATGTTGTTTGCAGGTAGCTGGAGTTAAACCCTAACAGTGTTTGCAGAGGGGTTTCCAGCCATTTCTCTTCTTTCTGTTCTTTCTTTTATTTCCACTTTATTTTTAGCATTTTCACAAGAAGGAACCTACCATTCTGTCCTATAGACAGAAGGGAGCCATTCCTGCCCCTGTAGCGAGGAGAAATCCCTGCTATAGAACTGGCGACCATACCAGGTGGATCCCACAGGATCCCTGGTCCAGATTTTTAAAATTTCAAGTTTTTTTCATTTATGCCCTAGTTTTTAAAATTTCTTGTTAGATCTAGGTTAAATCTAGTTTATTTACTATTTTTGTTATTGTCGAATCCTCTGCAAGGCAAATCCAAGTCTGTTTGGCCACAGTACAGGTTACTGTCGGTCGGATCTAACTCAGGATCAGAAAAACCCCAAATCCAGGGTAGGTCACACTTATCGGGCCCGAACAGGGATGAGGTTGCTCTTTTTGGCCTAACAGGTGTGACCAGGTCGCCCTTAAATCCCTGAAAGGTGTGACTTCACTCAGAAACAAAAACCGCTTCTGTCTGTGAAATCTGTGCGACCCCCTCGCCTATTTCTGAAAAAAATTTGCGACCCCCTCGCCACATTTGATAAAAAAATGTGCGGTCTGTCAATCAGAGGTTAAATTTCAGTTTAATAGGGACTGTCAATGCGGCTCAGCCGCCTCTGTCCATCACATTAGTTCAATTTGAGTTTCTGTTTTAATTTACTATAAATTCATGAACAAACAATGTATAAATTCCAAACAAATTTTAATGACTTAATGAATGTAGCTTAACTAAAATTGATAGTAAAATTAATAGTCTTGCTTACCCTTCCTCCTCTACCCAGTCATCACCCTCCGTTGTATTCTGGGATACGACGAAGGGCAATCTCGTATAGTCCTAGGCCCTTCATTGAATATTGTTCTAAACCACTAAAATTGGATGACCTGGAAGGTAGAGGGGGTAGATAAGGAGGGCTTCTCACGGCACTAAGCATCCTCCCTATTGACCAACCTTGCATCCGAGAGGTGACCTGTGGATCTATGGATGGGCTTAGTCCCATTGTGTTGAGAGCCCAGCACCTTCTCTTGGTTGAAGAGGAATATCAGTGTGAGGTAGTCATCTAGTTAGGCCATAAACATTCAGGGTTAAAAACTGTATTTGTTTACAAATTTCTAATTATTCATTACATGCACAACAATGATATGAACTCTGCCACAATATGATTAATTCATAAACCATTTGCAGCCACCTGATACTAGCAAGACATAAAAACAAATACACCATACCAAGTAATCAACCCAACTCAGTTCATGACGCTAAAATAGCCTTAAAATTTATCAATTTACACTAAGTTCAAACAATCTGTAGTCTTTGAGGACATAAGTCCCTGACTGCTTCAACCATGGGAATTACTTGGGCTTTGCCCAGAAACTCATTGTGAGGAGTACCATGGGAACCCCAAAGTAGTTGGCTACTGAGAGGAATTGCCAAGCGAAACGGGCAACGACCCCCACCGATTGAGTAGAAATGCCCGTGAGGAAAAATCCAAGTGCTATCTTCTAGCAGTCTAGGTGGCTGAGTGACCACCTACAGCCAATAGGAATCCATTGAAACTGGGTTCCAAATGTCATTCCCACCAGTTTGATAAACATCTAACACAATTGATCCCTCATGCTCTTCCTCACGCCTAAGAGGTGAACCACCACCATTCAAGACATTGAACTGACATCGTCGAGCCTATTCTCGATGACCTTGCACACCATCAGAAGGCCACACAGCCTCTGATTCAGATTCAGACCCATATCAGTCTGAACTAGACCTCCACATAGCACCATAAAGCCCCATGGCTGGTGCAAATCCGGATCCATTTTTCAGCATAGCCATAGCTAGTGGACCCATGTCCACATCACAGCCTATCACCCACAACCCAGTAGGTGGCCCAAGTACATTCATGCAAACTATCATCAATCAACTACCACCACCTATAGTGACCAGCCAAGCTAGCCCACTTGCAACACATGGGGGCAGTGTCCCCTCCACACACACTACCCCTCCTGCCACACAAGGGGGAAGTGGACCTTCCACTTATGTTTTCCGTACTGTAATACATGGGGAAATGTCCCTACCACCCATACTGTCCCCCCCACAACACATGGGGGCATTGGCCCATCCACAATGGTGCCACCGCAAGTACCCCCAGCTGTGCAGATGCATTATGCACCTGCAAATCCCACCACTATCGCAGCTCCATCCAACATCAACCTGGGTTCAAACCTGCCTTTCATGACTCATCTTAACTTTCCTTATTTGGCACTGTTAACAAACGACCCCATCCGCCACCAAGCTTTCTGGCCACCCATGCCAACCAAGCTACCATTAGACATTCCCAAGTTTGAAGGCAAAGCAGGGGAATGTCCCCAAAACCACATAATGGCATTTTGTCTATGGTTCTCGTCAAACAACATCGTAGATGATTCTATCAGACTGAGGCTATTCCAACGCACCCTCACAGGTGTTGCAGCCAAATGGTACATTGAGCTGCCACAAGCCAAGTACCCCGATTTCAACTCCCTAGATTTCATGTTCCTACAGTATTTCCAACTCCCTGTCAGATACGACGAGGGTGTGGATATCCTGCCATTAGAGGAAATTTGAGGTCTAAAATGGGCCTCCTAAGGAAAATAATAAAATAATAGTTAAAATAATAAAATAATAGTTATTAATTTTGGAGGAAGAATGATAAAAACTACTTTTTTGTTCGTATTTTCGACATATCTCCCTGTGTTTTTACTCAAATTCCAAGCGGGAGAGCTTGTTGGATGTGGAATTTAATTACGCATCCAACAAGTACCCACAATGCATACTTTTGACAGACCTTGCTACCCCAAAACCAAGAAATACCTAAAAATGTGATGATGATGTCATCATCATGTTTTTCAGGTATGTCTTATTTTTGGGGTAGCAAGGTTTGTCAAAAGTATGAAATATGAGTACTCGTTGGATGCGGAATTAAATTCTACATCCAACGAGCTCTCCCACTTGAAATTTGAGTAAAAACACATGGAGATATGTCGAAAACATGAACAAAAAAAGTAGTTTTCTTTTTTGGCAAATACGTCCATTCAACCATTATGGTTGACTCATTTTATTAAAATTCTATTGGTTCTTGAATTCCAACTCACAAAATTTATTGTTGGTGCGTTTTCTAGGCCCATTTTAGACCCCAAATTTCCTCTAATGTATCCTGCCATTAGAACACCGCCACTCATATAACTGACCACATGCATGAGTGGCGGTGACGCTGTAACTTATGTAAAATCTAACTTGACGACAGGATCTTCTTGGATTGGTTCCTCAAGACCTTGCTCCCACCCATAGCAAAGGACATCACATCCAAACGTCCTCAATCCGAAGAAGAGGCCATACTGAAATCCCAACAGTTTAACCTGATCTACACTCAGTCTGGATACCTGTACACCATTATCCGAGATGCTCACCGCGTAGGAATCTCTTACTACGACGCACCGGGGGCATCCCATGCTGCAGATGGAATCACAAGATCAGTCTCCCAACAGCCACAACACGATCGACACCACCTGTAGTTCAATCACAACCAAGCAACACTGCTAATGTTGCTTACCAAAACCAAGCTCCAGACTACACTATAATGATGTCCCAGTCCGGAGCAACAACTTCCTACGCACAACGTGCGCCACCACAGTAGGCTCAGGCTATGGCTTGGCCTACACAACAGTATGCAGGGAACATGCCCACATTTTTCACACCACCTCCCACTCAAATCTACTATGCATCACCAGTGCAAGTGGTTCAATCCCCCGCCCCTGCTCCACCCATTCTGTTGGGACAAGTGTTCACACAAAAAAAACATCCCAACCAACCTGCCCCCAAAAACCAACAAGGGTAAGCCCAGAATAATAGACCCCAGAACTAAGCCAGTAACCAACTGTAGGGAGGCAGTCAACAACCAAATCCTCCCAACAATGCCGCAGTGAACCGATTCGCCAAAAACCCCCCATGACCAAATGCTCCTAGATGTAATGCCCCGTTGTGCACAAACCAACCATGCACACTCTATGAGGTCTATGAGCACTACAAATTTGAGTGTCCCCTCATGGGTCGTGCTAAGCAGGTCATTCAAAATGAGGTTCAACAGGCCACCAACGCTGTAAATCAAGCCCAACCTAACCCAGCACCACAAGGACCTCCTCCTATGGTGCTTCAAAAGCCACTACCAGTCCAAGGGTTAGTGGCAATCGCACCCCCTCCTCAACCCAATCCCAATGCTCCAGGGGCATCTCCCAAGGCCGAAATAGGTGTTCACCACCTGCTAGCCATGACGACTTAAGAGTTCAACATGCAAACCAGACGAAATCAATACAATACCACCACTGAACCTGCTGACACATCATCGGCATCAACGTCCAAAATAGTCAACCTACCTCTTCAGTTACCCCCATTCCCACGCCCCCCCATATGTAGGATTGCCAATAATGCCACGGCTAGAGCTACAGTCAGCTATAACATTGTGGATGATTTGGCCCAAATGCCAACTACCATGTTTGCTCTTGAGATACTTAAAACATGCCCAACACAGAAAAAATCCTTACTAGCCACCCTTCGGGCAGTAGACCCCTCTAACTCCAAGTTGATCACATTCGACATGGAGAACGGAGAACCATGCCAGCCATCCACCATCGCCTTCCAAATTTTAGTGTCTATCCAGAACCTGGTTGTGCACTGGTGCATAGTGGATGAGGGGGCATCCACGTGCATTATGTCTACCCTAGTTTGGCAGAAACTCGGATCACCAATTCTACAACCATCCTCCACAACTCTACGGGCTTATGATGGACATCCCACTAAATCCCAAGGAATCCTCCCCCATGTCCCCATCACATTAGTCGGGAAGACAGTGCTGATCGACATAGAAGTTGTCAACGCTCAACTAGACTATAACCTTCTCCTCAGAAGAATTTATATGTACGCCATGAGAGTGGTTGCATCAACTGTCTTCCATCTCATGATGTTCCCTCATGAAGGGAAGATTATGACGGTTGATGAACTCACTTATCATGATCCGCAAGGGTTAACGGCACCCACCAATGTTATCCCTACCATCACCACCATTAAGCCACTAGGGACGACTACACATGCTAATGTCATCCCTGCAATCAACACTATGGTTGAAAACACACCAGCCTCCCCATTGTTGAATGTGGACCTTGGGCTATTTGTCGATCCCACCATGACGACTCCTTTCCCCTCTGTGTCACCACCTCCGACACAAAATGAGACTGCAGACTTGTGCATGGTCTCATCTAGCACCGCTACACCCAAACAACCACCGCATCCATATCCCCAACCACAACCACAACATTGTCCATAGCCGCAACACCAACAGCAGCCGCAACATCACCCGTAGCAGTAGCATTACGCACAGCCGCAACCACAACCGCATCCCCACATGCAACCAGCAGGGAGTTATTTGGACTCATCTCTAGTCCATACAATTCCCTTCCTCTTTCCCTCACCTAGTGTCATGAGTAAGCCAGTAATGGCAACCTTAATCCTACCCAACTTTACATTGGGAATTTCGGTGTGGTATCTTGATCCACCGGCTCAACCAGTAATGCCCCAGTTTGTTTTAACCTCGGTGCAACCCATTGCGGTCGAGTCTCACCCTCCACCTGGTTTGGAAAATCCAACCGCTACACCCACACCCACACCACCCCACCCGAAAAGGGCCAGGGGCAAGAATTCCAAAGCCACCGCAGAACCGCGACAAGTTTCGCCTTGCACCATCTGTGAACAACAGGACCATCCAACTCAAAATTGCCCTGAAATCCCCATGATTTGTGTGCATTTGGATGCCATGGATACAAACGAAAAAATCCTCGTGGTTTAACTCCTAACCGCACCGATAGTCAGGAACAAGGCATTGAGAACAAACCATGCTTGCGCCCTTTGCGGTTTGTATGGACATTACTCTCACCATTGCCAAGACCTGCCCGAATTTTGAATGGCTCTAGCTGACCTCCATCAACATTCCCTTGAGTCTGAAATCACCTTGATCGAAGAAGTGCACCCCCCACCACCTTCTTCAGACATCATGTCCATCTACATGATGTCCGGTTCAACTGACCCGCTTATCTCCACCTCCAACGACGGTCTATCAGACCTGTCTCTTTGTTGCTTCAGCAACGATGAGGAGATACTTGAATCTCTAACTGCCTTGGAATACCCATTTGACGACATGCACCATCGCTCGTTCATCCTCCCCGAAGAACTTGTGTCGTAGTCTGACCAATTTTCCATGGAGACCAAATATTTCATCCATGAAAAACTCGAGTGGTTCAAGAACCCCATCCTAGCACTAGACGCCTTCGAAGAAGGCAACATGGCCAACATTTCACCGCACCTTACGCAGATCTCTGGACCATTGTCCCCAAAAACAATTTATTTTTCTTGCATGTATTTGGCATAGAATATCCCCTGACCTTGCACTCACATCACATGTAGTCAAGTCCGTCCACCATTAGGCCACCACCCGTTAAGGAATCCCATTTTTTGTATTTTAACACATAGTTGTCTTCTCCATTCACCGCACCTTATGTGGATCTCTAGACCATTGTTGCCAAAAAACAATTTATTCTTCTTGCATGTATTTGGCATAGAACTGCCCCCGGCCTTGCACTCACATCACATGTAGTCAAGTCCATCCACCACAACACAGACACACACTCTTCTGACCTTTGTCTGAGAGCCACCTCGATTTGTGTGCATCTGTCGCACCAACTTGCAAGCCTCTGCCGCAATCTATCCCATGCATGTATTGGTATGTTTGAGAGCCTTCTGCTCCGTCCATACTATGCGGATGATCTTTGGACCACTGTCCACTATCCCGACACGGGGCACCGCCTGTGCCACCACAATTAGTTGACCATACTAGAGTTTCGTTTAAGCTATTGTCTGAATCCTAAAAACAATGAAAAGATAGCTGAGGGTAGCTGCTTCCTTTCCCGCTTACTAAAGTATAGTAAAGGGCATCTACATCGTCTCATTTACCTCCTTTTGCGGACCATGTAGACAATTAAATGAAAAGGACCACCTTGGCATATTCAAGCCAAGACCATACCCCTCTACATACTTTTATGCTTTCTCGGGCAGAGGGGCTGCACTTTATGAAAAAGCTCCCCATGGGTTGTCATTAAGCTCTTTTCCAACCTTCGCATCAAGAAAATATTGCCAAGCAAACTTGGTTTCGTTCATGCTCATAAAAGTATCTGAATGACCATCCAGTCAGTATAGGTTTAACCTTTTGTAGCTTGATTGGACTACCAATGGTAAAGAAGTCTCTCATCCCCTACAAGATGGGTGAGCTCTCCTATGTATACTTTTATCCTTTTTCGGGCACAAGAGACTACCAATGAAAAAGATCCCCCACTGAAGTCTTCTTCGTGCTTTCAGACTCTCTAAAATTGAAAGCACCATCGAGTGTTTACCTTCTCAGGCTCGCCAAAAATCCACGAGATCGTACCACAATGGTGTCCCTAGACACCATCCCACAAATTTTTTTTTGGCAACATTCCCACATTGGGTTGCCTTTGTTCAGAGTACTCTACAATGTGTCTTCCTTGGATCCCATCAATATTAAAAGCGTCTACCTCCTCCAAACATTTCCCATTTGCAGTGACATTCCCGGTATTACATCTATGATCCCATTCCCATGAGTCAAGTTTCATTTGCTGCCTGATCCTCCCTTCCATCATACTCCGAACAAAGGGAGTTTGAGTCTACCACACTCCCCCTACCCCTGTTCAATTCTTTCACTTCCCCCCCCCCCACCGATTCAGTGGGTCAGTCCGTAGATTGTCTCACACCTTTCGGTTATCTCCCTCGCGATCCTAGTCAAGGAAAAATCATTTCCTTGACTATGGGAAGGTCTCCCTCTGTCGACAACAACACATATATTCTAGAGGATAGACCCAGAGGTCCCTGTATCCTGGTTTCATTAACGTCATTGATGATTTCCTTGGACCACTTGAGAGGAGTCCTTAGTGCCTCTCGGGATGGTTGTTTCTCACGTGCTCGATTGCAACTACATCATCGCACCATTGAGATTCGTACAGGATTTGGTCTGCACAGTACTTGGTCGAAGACCTCAAATGTCACCTGACTCTAGCACATGGATGAGTCTACTTAAGGGACCTAAATAGGTTATGTCCCCTGTGATTTTTGGGTTGCGTTGGAGACAATGTTCAGAAGCCCTAGCAGTGCTTCGATATACCTTTGTGAATGTTGCAGCATACTTGTACCACAGAGACTCTAACTCTCAATCAGTGAGTCCATACAGCTATGTACCGTTCCAGATCCAACACACCGTCAGTCATGAAGATATAGCATTCCATATGAATGCCATGGGTCCAATGTACCAGACCAGCATTGTATTCAGCCTCTAAGTGAGGCAACCATTATTGTATCATCAGTTGTATATGATCGGCTCTTGTATTTTAGAGCATAGATCAAATCATTCTTTTGACATTGTCATGAGCATGGGGATGCCCGCCTTGTCCATATACATGTCACACATTATTTGTATCTCACCCATTGATGGGAACCATATTAATACAAAAACCAAAAGCCACCATGCCCTAGCCCCCGAAAGCACCACCTCTCCGCAGCAAATCCTATGATGTCTGTCAGCCATACGATGAGCTCCTGCCCTCACACATTAGGGGGCAATATGTTAATCCAAACAATCCCTCACTCAGCTCTCCATGGCCTACACTACCCAAGGACACCATTTCACGACTCTCCGTTAGACCCCCACACCCTAAAATAGGCTTAAGGATGAAGAAAAGGGCTTAAAAACCCCAAAAAAGGAGCCTAAAATACTCTCCTAGGAGCTAAAGCCCCCCAAAAGGGGCTAAAACCCTAAAAGGAGCTAAAATTAGGGCGAAAGGGGATAAAATCCCAAAAAAGTAGCTAAAGCCCAGACCAAGGGATTAAAACCCTAAAACCCCCAAAAAAACTATATAAGGAGGGTGGGGGTTCACTCTCAAACACACACCTCTCTTGCATACTGTTATGCTGCCTGTGGATGCCTTGAGACACCTTTGCCTCTCAAGCCACCCACATCCCTCTCTCCTCCATCCATTCTCCCCATTGAGCCATAGCTCCTCCTCCATTATTGAGTGAGATAGGGAGGTGCTTCTTTCCAGCCAGGCCATAGTGGCCCATTCCACCCAAAGAGAAGGTATAACTTGTTATTTTCTGTATTTGCTTAGTAATTTCTTTGCTTTCTCATCCATGGTTTATTTGCAAGTTTATTTCCTAACTTGTTTTGCAGGTATTTTGGTTTCTAACATGTTGTTTGCAGGTAGCTGGAGCTAAACCCTAACAGTGTTTGCAGAGGGGTTTCCAGTCATTTCTCTTCTTTCTGTTCTTTCTTTTATTTCCACTTTCTTTTCAGCATTTTCACAAGCAGGAACCTACCCTTCTGTCCTATAGACAGAAGGGAGCCATTCCTTCCCCTGTAGCAAGGAGAAATCCCTGCTACAAGTGAGATCAACCATAGAGCTATGGAAACCTCCACAAGATCTATCTATCTTGGCCTCCACAATACCTACACACCCAACAAAAGGAAGTATTCCCTTCATTGCTACAGAGTCCCTTAGGCCATACCTTCTCTTCCAGTGTTCTCTCAGGCATGCATAGAATATTAGCCAACCGCTCTTGATCCTTTTGTGAGGTTCCTCTCTTCACTAGGTTTATCAAGCTTATATAGGGCCTCTTCCTCTCCTAAATAGTTCATACCAAAACAAGGATGCACATAACACCAAAAACAAGTGTTGGGTATGAAGAAAAATGCTATAGCAACAAAAACAAATTAATAGATGGGGAAATCAACCCTGGTAGAGAAATTTGATTTTAAAAAAATATCTTGGGAATTGGAGGGAAAAAAATGACCTCTATAAATCCCCAAATCATGGTTCTCTTCTGCCCATTCACTGAGCAATACAAAAAGGGTTTCCCGGCATGGGAAGATGAAGAAAGCTGCAGAAAATGTGAGGGAAAAATGACCAGCAAGCTCTAGATGTGTGAGGAAGTTAAATGCATGGGTGAGGAATGGTTTGGGCACCAATTTATGGGTGTTTTCTTTCCCCACAAGCAAATAAAGTGATTTTCCAGAAATGATGGCTTGCCCCAATACAAAATTGACTACCATACCTCTTTGTTCCCAATGCATTAACTGCCTCAACCACCTTCTGGAATAATTAAATATTGGGTGGATAAGACAATATGGGTAGTTGAGAGTTTGATGGGTTCTCCCACTGACATTTGGCTAAACACTATTGGCTCAACAGTTTGAATAATTTCCCTTCCTATTCCTTGTGAAATCATGCCCCCATATCTTGTTGCATTGCATAGCTAGTTGTGGGTATTTTATTAAATTTCATATTTACATGATCTCTCAATTTATATTGTGCCTCGCTAGCACGAGAACCATCGGCATCGATTTTAATTGCCGATACATAAAATAAGAAATTGATGGTGGGGTCTTGAGCTCCTCACCATGATTTAATAATGATATTAAATCATGTAAAATTTTAATGTAAATGGGGTAAAAATCATGGTATTACAGCCCCAAGGGTTGATCATCGAGTCATCAAAAGAAGAAGGGGGAGGGTCCTTCTCCTCATGTGACACCAATAAGAAAAATCCCTTCACCCAATTTTGATCCCCACCTGATATGGCTGAATTAAAAGTGTGGGGTGAATAATTGTAAAGCCACAAGCTAATGGATTTACAACTATATCCATTGGTTGGTGTTATCTCCTAAAATAAATTTTTTAAATAGGTCAAACTCAGACAATTTATTTTTGCATAGTAATGAATAT
Source organism: Pseudotsuga menziesii (assembly GCA_001517045.1). Classification (NCBI taxonomy): domain Eukaryota; kingdom Viridiplantae; phylum Streptophyta; class Pinopsida; order Pinales; family Pinaceae; genus Pseudotsuga; species Pseudotsuga menziesii. Next base: position 68,128 of record LPNX011041638.1, on the reverse strand, counting down.
TTTAGGGTGTATTATGAAAGATGTTTGGGTGATTAACAAAATTGGGATTCTTGGTGTTCTTTTTTTCAAAGAAATTTGAAAGTTTAGCTTTCGGTGGCTTAGGCGAACTTTTCAACAGTTCATTAGCCACCAAAAAGCCCAACTTTCGACAGCTTAACAAATCAGTCCAGGAAGTCATTAACCACCGAAATCTCATCAACTACGTTTTTGGATAAATTATGAAAGGGAATCCTTCAGTGGCTTATGCGAACAGACCAATGGTTCATTACCCACCGAAAGCCCAGTTTTCGGCAGCTAACAAATCAAAACCTAGATTCTCTTAACCACTGAAAGCTGGCATTTTACTATAAAAGTGATCTTTTTAAAATAACAATTCTACACGACTGGAGAATCATATTGAAAAACTCCCATAGTTTTTTGTTCTTAACATGTCAGAGAACAATAACCTATCTCAGTTTTCCTACAGGTATTTTAGATTGGGAGAATCGAATCCATCTCTCAGACCTAACTTTCGGATCTCAGAATTTTCCTATTTGACACATTTTTTGAAATACAGATATCGGGAAAATGAAAATGAATTTTGAAAACCTGAGAGAGGTTTTTGCTCACAATAAACCAATATACAAAAATGCCTTTCAGTTTATGCACAGGTGTCACATATTTGGAGAACCAAATGCATCTCTGAGCCCCAATTTTCAGCAGTTTAGCCAAATTTTTAGGGAAAAAATGACCTATCAGTCCTCTTGGTGGAATTTTTGACCTCATCTATCAGTCCATGAAGATTTTCTGTAGATGTAGAAGAATTTTCAGCACCAAAAAGAAACATACTCAACCTACCTTACTCATACTTTGAAGATGAAGAAGAACAGGAAGTTGGAAACCCTAGCAGAAGTGGCAATAAGCATCTTTGGCCTGGAAGCAGCCTGTGAGACTGCTTCCAATCCAAAACTTAGGAAGGCTATAGAGACATCAAAGGGACAATACGAAAACATATATAAAAAAATAAAGGTAATGAATTCCAACCCAAACCCTAGAACACACCTTGCGCTGGAAAACCTAGTAGAGGCAGCTATTAACCTTCAGAATCCAAAGGTAGCCCATGATATTGCTGATTTTCCAAACCTTTTGCAGGCTCAAGAAGTTCCAAGAGATCAACAACAAATCTGAAAGGAGGTTGATTACAATTTTGCAAAAAACAGAGCTTTCAGTGGCTTAGGCAAGCGCAGAAGCAGTTCATTAGCCACCGAAAGCAGAGCTTTCAGTCGCTAACAGACCCAGGATTCTCCTTCCTTAACCATTGAAAGAAAAAAGAGGTTCAGAAAGGTAATTTGACACACAAAACTAGTTTTGGTAGATACAACTAGATCAAGGATGAATTATGAAGCTGAAAGTTGCTGAAAAACACCATTGGAGGAGGTCTGTTCCAATTTTGAGAATACAATCAAGGAGAAAGGGGTCACAAACCCTACCTATCTTTTACCAGCAGTGGCTTATCTATCAGAGGACAGGTTATAGCTCTACTTCAGTACTCACTGCAGTCATCCAAGAGTTTAATGAATGAACTAGTGGTAGAGTTAGATAGACTAGTAGTTAAATTAAGGTTTGTGACCTAATTTTGCAAAAAACATTTATTTTCTCTATTTTTAGTAAAACAGATCCAACTTTTCAGGATTTGAATATTTTTGTAAAGGCTATAAAGCCTAAGACTTATGTTTAAGAAAGGGTTCAACTTCGGGGACCTTTTGACCATTAACATTATCAATCTTCTCATATTATTCATGACCTAATATAAGCTCTTTTGCTATCATATGTTCAACTTCCATTTATTTTCTATTTTGTGTTTATGCTCGAATGCTTGGTTCAGGTTTATTCATGTTATTTAATGTCTGATAGCTATCATCCTATCTGCATGTTGATGATTTGAATTGCTAGTACTTTCCTTGTTATGATTAGCCTCTTATATGTAACTGTTTTATGTATGAATCTGTCGGCATAATAAGTTTTCCATCTTTTCACCCTATTATCAAACCTTTGAACAGTGGTAGTTAGAAGCCTTATCTTTGATTGAGTTTCATGCATGTCTTTAGATTGTGAGATCCTATAGGTCACCTGAATTGATCCATTTAGAAACCATAAAAACATTTAAGTTACCAGGCATCCTCAAGCTACAACCTAGAGGAGTTTCCTGGAGTGCTAACAAACTAGCGCCGTTGCTGGGGACAGAAGATTGAAGCTCAGCTTCCCTGGGAGATGACATAGATCCTACTTTGATTATAGACAAAGTATAGACACTATTTTGGTTGTAATAATCTATCTAGAAACTCCATTGGAATAAGGTGGATTCAAGAAGACCAAGTACCATAACAAACCCTAAAGGGCCACTAGTAACACCTGTTTTAGATCCAAAAGAGATTCTAAGAAGAGCTAGGGCTTCACTAAGGTAGACCTCCAGAGCTGCAAAGGGAGATACATCAGAAAATTTTAGGGTTGAGGGATCTTCAAGCACTGCTACTTGTGAATATCTCATCCCTAGTGACTCCATTGAAGAACTGTGGTTCCAAGAAAGGCTCATACCAGGGAAAAACAAGAGAGGCCACCAGCAACACCTATTGTAGACCCAAATAATATCATCATAAGAGGAAGTGATGTACAAAATCAAACTTCCAGAGAAGCAAGCACATCTAGATCAAGTATCTTAAGAGTAGAGTCTGTTCTTCAAGATTGGTTTGTATAGGGAAAAGAAAACCTAGCCTTGTTGCTAGGGTAGATTTACAAAGACTTATATTTTCCTGATACATCCAAATTTAATACGACTCCACTGGGGAGGACCCAGTTAATAGCAGATGAAGAGGTTGAATTCAAAATCCAGGTACCAATTCATCAATTTACTTTATGAATTGATGTTATTTTTTATCATCTCCTTTATACTTCTCCCTTCACATGTTAAAATAATTATCCATTGTTTTATATATTCTGAAGATTATCAGCCATCTTTTATAAATCCATATTTAGAAGAATATTTGCAGCCTACTTGTATTGTAGAAATTGAATCAGTATTTGTGCCACAACTCATTTATAAAAATGACCTCTGTATCCAATTTCCTTCTAAATCTGATCATCCATGTAACCTTGAAGAAACCAAAACTAACTCAAAACCTATGCATAGCTTAGCACTCGTTGCCATAACCTTTGAACCTTGTCAGCAAATTGTTATCCCTCATGATCAACCCACATCCTTTCAAATGAAAATCAGGATGAATATGTTTAAGACATTAAAACTGCCCTCTCATCTTCATCCTTATCCTCTTGACTATTATGAATATCTCCCTTGGTTTTCTGGAGAGAATCAAGCTTCAACTAAAAGGCACTTGTAATCTTTCGAAGATTTTATCGACCATTTTCAAATTGTTCATGAGGATGTAATCATGATCTTTCTCTCTAAATCATTGATTAGAGATGCTGCTATATGGTTCAAGAGTTTAAGAGATGACTCCATCGGCTCTTGGATAGAATTCACTGATGCCTTTTTGAAGCATTGGGGTGAGAACAACTCTCTTGATTTGTATCTCGCTGATTTATATGCTTTGAAGAGAGGAAGACAAAACTTTGCCTATATTCAATCGAATATTCTACAACACTTATCATGATATGCATTTGGAGATCTGGCCCACAGAGACAACTGCCATGATATATTATGCAATGGGACTACATTCAAAACTTGCCCTTCTTCTGCTAGAAAGGAAATCCTCATCATTAAGAATTCTGTTTGAAGATGCTTTAGCGGTGGAGTAAAACATTTGGGCTTCAAGGAGAATCCCAGAGCAACTTGATTTTTAAAACCATCATCTACCTGAGCCAGATAAATATCAGTATGATCCAAATTTTGAACGAGAAGATTATGAGTCCAAACCAGATTTGGAACAGCAGTAAGCATGTGAGATCATTTCAAATTTAGAATCAAATTCTTCAATTATTGAAAAGTACTCCCAAGACAGGTATGAATATGGATTTTATGATTAGTTTGCAAATTAGGATGAGCCAATGATAAGTGATGATTGTATAGGAAATTATATGTTTTCAACTGATCTTTATTCATATGATGTCAACCCTATTTTATCATCCTATTGTGAGCACTATTCTAAAAAGGAAATTTTAATGATTGATGATCAAGATCTGATCATAAGAGAACAAGAAGGTTCATATCAGCTGTTGAGCTTGCATTTTGATCCGACAAAGGTTAAGCAGTCCACCTTCAACATTGACATCATTTAAAGAAAAGATCAGCAGCATAAAAAGGTATTTCCTATTGGCTTTTATGACCCTATTGCTAACTATCTAGAACTTATAAGCAACATAGATATCAAAATATTTTTGTCAGATGATAGCTGGTTCCGTCACCCTTTGAAACTACATTGCTGCATGCTAGGGTTTCATTTATTTTTTGGGTCAAGATCAAGGATAAGTTCAGCAGATCAGCTTCTGACATGGCTTGATTGGAAGCATGATGTCACTTGATAAGAAGACTCTACTGATTAGAATTAGGAGTAAGAATAGATAGGAAAATAAGCTCTTAGTATGAGCAACTATGTCATTTTCAGTTGTTTTCATGAATAAGCAAAGCAGGCTACAGGCAAGTTGCAACGAATCGGTTATAAGGGACAAATGACTACATGCCCAATGGAACACTAGAAGATAGCTTTAAATTCTTATTTTTTTAGGAAAGGAATTTGCTCTGGGATTCTAGGGACCTCACGGGGAGGCTACCATCCTCGACTAGGAGCCATATGTTATCTCCTAAAATAACTTTTTAAATAGGTAAAACTCAGACAATTTATTTTTGCATAGTAATGAAGATTTCAGGGTATATTATGAAAGATGTTTGGGTGATTAACAAAATTGGGATGCCTAGTGTTCTGTTTTTCAAAGAAATTTGAAATTTCAGATTTCGGTGGCTTAGGAGAACTTTTCAACACTTCATTAGCCACCGAAAAACCCAGCTTTCGACAACTTAACAAATTAGTCCAGGAAGACATTAACCACTGAAATCTCATCAACTACATTTTTGGATAAATTATGAAAGGGAATATTTCAGTGGGTTAGGTGAACGGACCAATAGTTCATTATCCACCGAAAGCCCAGCTTTCGATAGCTAACGAATTAAAACCTAGATTCTCTTAACCACCGAAAGCTGGAGTTTTACTACAAAAAGTCATCTTTTTAAAATAATGATTCTGAGCGACTGGAGAATTAGTTTTCAAAACTCTCGATTTTTTTTTCCTAACATGTCCGAGAACAATAACCTATCTCATTTTTCCAACAGGTATTATATATTGGGAGAATCAAATCCATCTCTGAGGCCTAATTTCTAGATCTCAGAATTTCCCTATTTTATACATGTTTTTGAAATACAGATATTGGGAAAATGAAAATGAATTTCAAAAACTTGATAGAGATTTTTTCTCAAAATAAAACAATATACAAAAAATTCTTTCAATTTATACACAGGTGTCATAGATTTGGAGAACCAAATGCATCTCTGAGCCCCATTTTTCAGCAGTTTAGACAAATGTTTAGGGAAAAAATGACATGTCAGTCCTCTAGGGGTGGAATTTTAGACCTCATCTATCGGTACATGAAGATTTTCTGTAGATGTAGAATAATTTTCAGCACCATACAGAAACATACTCAACCTACCTTACTCAAAATCTGAAGATCGAGAAGAACAGGAAGCTGGAAACCCTAGCAGAAGTGGCAATAAGCATATTTGGCCGAGAAGCAGCCTATGAGACTGATTCCAATCCAAACCCTAGGAAGGATATAGAGACATCAAAGGGACAGTACCAAAACCTCTAAAAAAAATCAAGGTAATGAATTCCAACCCACACCCTAGAACACACCTTGCGTTGGAAACCCTAGCAGAGGCAACTATTAGCCTTCAGAATCTGGAGGTAGCCCATGATATTGCTGATTTTCCAAACCTTATGCAGTTTGAAGAAGTGTCAGGAGATCAAAAACAAATCTCAAAGGAGGTTGATTACAATTTTGCAAAAAACAGAGCTTTCGGTGGCTTAGGCGGGTGCAGAAGCAATTCATTAGCCACCGAAAGCAGAGCTTTCTACAGCTAACATACCCAGGATTTTATTCCTTAACCATAGAAATAAAAAAGAGGTGTAGAAAGGTATTTTGACACACAGAACTAGTTTTGGTAGATACAACTAGATCAAGGATGAATTATGAAGCTGAAAATTGCTGAAAAACACCATTGGAGGAGGTCTGTTCCAATTTTGAGAATACAATCAAGGAGAAAGGGGTCACAAACCCTACCTGTCTTTTACCAGCAGTGGCTTATCTATCAGAGGACAAGATATAGCTCTACTTCAGTACTCACTATAGTCATCAAAGAGTTCAATGAATGAACAAGTGGTAGAGTTAGATAGACTAGTAGTTAAATTAGGGTTTATGACCTAATTTTGCAAAAAACATTTATTTTATCTATTTTTAGTAAAACAAATCCAACTTTTCAGGATCTGAATATTTTTGTAAAGGCTATAAAGCCTAAGACTTATGTTTAAGCAATGGTTCGACTTCAGGGACCTTTTGACCATTAACATTATCAAGCTTCTCATATTATCCATGACCTAATATAAGCTCTTTTGCTATCATATGTTCAGCTTCCATTTCTTTTCTATTCTATGCTTATGCTTGAATGCTTGGTTTACGTTTATTCATGTTATTTAATGTTTGATTGTTGTCATCCTATCTGAATGTTGATTATTTGAATTGCAAGTACTTTCCTTGTTATGATTAGCCATTTATATGTAACTTTTTTATGTATGAATCTGCCAGCATAATAAGTTCTCCATCTTTTCACCCTATTGTCAAACCTCTAAACATTGGTAGTTAGAAGCCTTATCTTTGATTGAGTTTCATGGTGGTTTCATGCATGTCTTAAGAGTGTGGGGTCCTGTAGGTCACCTAACTTGATCCATTTAGAAACCATAAAAACATTTAAGTTACCAGGCATCCTTGAGCTGCAACCTAGAGGACTTTCCTGGAGTGCTTCTGGATCTTAGATTCTTGAAGTGATTCTTGATAATATTTCAAACAATCTTGGGTGGAATTCAAATCATTTTCAAGCTTGAAAATTTCTTCATTATCTCTTATGGAAGCTTCATGTAAGATCTCAACAAGCCCAATCAAATAAATTCTATAAAAAATAAAACTCAAGATGTTTCATTTACTGTTGGTCATTTATTTTTATATTTTCTCCATATCCTTCATGGAATATGTTTCCTCCATTCGCCAAAATATTCTCAAAACTAAAGAATGTGTTCCCTGTAAAATCTTCAGGGCATCTTCAATCTTCTATTCATCAATCTTTAAGGACCATACAAAAAAATGGGGTTCTTGGAGATGAACCTCCTCTTCATATTTCATCACATGATCAACTTCATGGATTTCACGTGGTGGAAGTGGAATCGATCATGGGACATTACATGATCAACTTCATGAATTTCATGTGGTGGAAGTGAATCAATCTTGGGACATTTTCTTCAGTTGTTGAAATGTTTTCATGATATTTGGTCTTTTATAAAGTTCTTTAAGTGAAATATTTATGTCACTACCATAGAGAGGTAGAAATACATTAGTATATGTTTCACTGAAAGTTGAGCACCCATCAATAGGTAATATTTCAACCATGTTCAAAGTGTTACTTGTCTCTCTATATTGTTCTTCTTCCATTGCTACAACAAATATCTCTTTATGCTAATGAGAAACTTCTCCTTCTCCTTCATCGCAAATACCTTGCAGTAAGTTGTGCTCTCCTTCATGGACCTTTGTTTTTATTTTACCGCCTACGATACTACGTGGTTCATGGGTCTCCTCAATGATTATAGTGAGATTGGTATTACCACTCATATCAAGCCTCTCCTTTGATGTGGCTGCAACTTCATCATGATACAAGGGAATACAAAAATTTGAACTTTGGTCATCCCTTTGCATCAAATTTTTCTCTTCATGTGGTGGAGCTATGGTAGCTTGACCTTCCACTAAATATTTTGGTTCGCATCCAAGTGATATTCGCTTGTATTCTGCTTCATTTTGAAGTCCAAATGGTGATTTCAGATCTGATATATGTCCTTCTGTTGGATCTAATAAAAAATACATTTTACCACCATTGAAAACATCATCATCCTTATGCACCAAAATATCTTTGGATTTCCTCTAAAAATAGCATAGGATTCATCTCTTCGAACACCTCATCAACCATATGTGTAATCATTTTCATGTTTTTCCCATACTGTCAATATCTAAAAAAACTTGTTGATGTAATTGTAACTTCGAAATGTATTGACTTGTATATCTTATGTATTGGACCCTGATGTTTATTCTGGGAAGTATCTATAATGTAATTGAGTCATGTCATGCCCCGATGTTCCCATCTGGAGATTCTATAATGTAAACAAGTCATGTCAAGTCATTGTGGGTAACCCTCCTATTGGTCAAGGGTTAAAGTCCCCGCAGTTGTGGAGCCCTAGGGTTATTAGACTATCCTAGAGAAGTTGACCCTAGGTGAGTCATTGTAAGTTGGGCAAATAGTCCCCACTGCTGTGTTAAGGATAACCCTCCTTGTTGGTCAGAGGAGGAAAAGTCCCCACAAGTTGTGGGGCACTAGGGTTATTAGACACTTCTAGAGATGTCGGCTCTAGTAAGTAATTGTTAAGTGAGGCTGACATGTTGGAGTAAGTTTCAAGTGAATGAAATAATATAAATAGAGAGTGAGCCTCTCTTTTTATCACATACACACTCGCTCATTGGGGTGCATGAGTGAGAGAGAAGTTGCTGAGACAAGAGATAGACTACTGCTGTCGGGAGATCATCTTTATGTTTTTGAGTTTTACTTTTGGTGCTGATTCTATCTATGAGGAAGTTTCAGGGTTTTCTCCTTTATGGTTTCCTCGAGGAAAATTCTTTGTGTCTCTTGTCTCTTGTGTTTATTGTTGTGCATGTTATTCTCTCAGTTAAAGATCCTAAGATCATAATGCTAGCTTGAATGTAAAAATCTAACATGGTATCAAAGCTCACCTGAGAAGAAGACATTGTGTAGTTACAAAAGCTAGGGATTCTTAATTTTTGGGTCTCTCTCCACAATCCATCAGCAAAAGTATGATAGGATGACTCTCCATTGAAGGGTGCATCTTTTTGTCGAAGCGGAATTCGATTCCGAGCATTTTCAGTTTTTGGTGCCGGAAATTAGGGCTTTCTACAAAAGCATAATTTTTGAGTGAGACCAGCATAGGATTAATCCCCTCATCAAAATCGAAGTTTAGAGACCTATTTCAAGATTTTTGGTTGGATGAAACTTTGGGAAAGTCAAACCCTAGTTTGACCTTGAGTTGGAAAAACCTTAAATACAAAAACTGATAAATTTTGGTACATTCACTATATATCGGGATTGGAGAAGGATCAAGAGCTGAAACTTTGATACGTTGAATATAAAATCCTAATTTACACTTTATCCAAAATTTAGCCTCAGATTCCCTATATTTTGGGAGATATGATCCCTCCACATTAGGGTTCCAACCTCTTCCAGGATTCATCCCTAAATAGGACACCTAGGGAGAATTGCTATATCTTGGGATACAAAGGTCCCAATGAAATTTATGAAGATGTTACGAAAAGGACACAGACTTTACTTTCTATGGTATATGTTTCAGACCCAGAAGACGAAACAATGACATGTGGCAGTCCATACAACTTCACTGTGTTGAACAGTCCTGAAACAGGTCACCTTGGGAAAAATGATCATAAGTCCCAATTGGTGAAAACAATTTTGATGAAACCTATGGTGTTGTAATAGGGACCGGAAAGGATACCTTAGTGCAAATTTTTAGATAGAAAGGAGTAGTAATTTTGGAGATATCATAGAAAACAGTATCACACATCTCTGCAGAGGAAATTGGTAAACTAGGGCTTCCTATTTCGGGATCTTCCCTCCACTATTTTAAGAAAAGGAGTACATTGGACAGCTCAACGTGAAGAGATATATTTTTCTATCCAATCAAATCTGAAATATTCCAAGTTTTGAAAATTAGGGTTTCTCTAACAAACCCTAGATCAGCCAACTCCGGAACCAGGACGGACACCTCAAATCAATAAGATCTAACTTTTTCTATTTGAGGTTCTCATTTCAAAGTAATCTATCACATCATATTGATGATAAGTTTGGTGAAGTTGACAAATTCCAAGCATGGAAGTATATGATCTCTGTGAAGAAAATGAATTGGACACCTACACAAGTAGAGAGGTTCCAGTTCCAGAGGGAGATGAGACTCAAAGCCTTACACAAGAAGAACTTGGTCAAAGCCAAGAAGATCATTGTTGATTCAATCATGGATCACCTTGTACCACAAGTGTTTTCCCTAAAGACAGCGAAGATGTTTGATTCCTTGACTGCTATTTGAATGGAAGAACATAAATTAGAATATGACCTTAAGAAACCAATTGAAGAATGTGAAGATCCAAAATGCAAATACCATACAGTTATACTTTACGAGGGTCTCTCAAATCAAATAACAACTTGTAACAGTAGAAGAAGAAGTGGAGGATGCAGAAGTGGTGATAGCCACCTTGAATGGCCTCCCAAGATCATGGGAATCATTTATGTGAGAAATGTGTGCCAGAAGGAAGTGATTACTTTCAGCAGACTCTGGGAAGAAGAAGAAGCTCCACTCATAATAAGAGAAGAGAAGATGGGAGAAATTGAAGATCAAGCTCTCACCATCCAAAGAAGATCGCTCAAGCGATGAGGAATGCGAAGGACTCAAATATTGAATAACCTCTTATCCATCTTAGCATTTGGATAAGAAATGATGCTATTATGAATGAGGAAAATGATAAAGCTGAAGGCTCAAGAAGGAGTCTACACACGAAACAAATAAATATAAGTTTTCAATTGTCATTTCATGATATTGTTTTATTATGCATTTGTTTATATTCAGTTTATGTATTATGCATGATAGAATGTTTGCATTAATGACAATATACTACTAATATGCATGTAATGGGTAAGTAGCTTATGGTGCTATACAACTCTCCATTTCTACTTATCTAGAATGAAACCTCTTTGCTGACATAATGGATTAGTGCACAATCTCAATGTTGTCCTGGTAGAGATGGAAGGCATCTAGAAAGTTTCCGTGAGATATGGATGAATGTTGTATTAGCTAAAGTAGTTGCATGATCATATATTTATGCATAAGAATTTGCTAGTATGAATATTCCTTACAAAATGTTTCTAACCATAAAAATGCATTTGAGTTGTAGGAAATATCGCATACATAATCGCCTACAAGCAAAGAAGGATGAGACTTGTTCCGAAGAACAAGTAACGATAGTTCAAGATGAAAAATAATATGACGAATGCAGCGACATCATTGATGTAGAACCTTCCATCTGTGAAGAAGTAACCAAGAAGAAAGGGAAGACCAGTTCAAGAAGAATGATGTCTAGGTTGCATCATCAATACATGAAGGGAATTTCATAGTTCCATCATGCAGTAGATGGAAACATCGTGGGATACAAGGTAAGATTTGTAGCACGATGCTTCTCATGAAAAGAAGGCATAGACTACGAAGAGACATTTGCAGCCAATGGGAGTTGAAACACATTAATGATGAGCTTGATAAAGATCTTAAACTTTGCTACAAGGTTGAAGATGAAATTCTATACACTATATGGATACATAGAATATTAGTAGCATAGGAAGCTACTTGTCACTCCAGTATAGAATGTTTCAGTGCATAGAGTACGGAAGACAGAGGGAGTATGATTCTTGAGAGGGAGTGACTGCAGAAGATCCTGAGGTTCGACATGGTACGACAGGATGGATAGATTACTGATGACTCTAGGCTTTACTGAGAGTAAAGTGGATTCCAACCTTTGCTTCAAGGTTGAAGGTGGAAGACCAGTGATGCTCCCGTTATGTGTCGATGCACTATTTTCTAGGCATGGAGGTGTGGAAGAATGCAGTTGGAATCTCCTTGGGACAAGGGATGATGGATTGCAAGGTCATGACCAAACCTATGGCATCAAACATGAATCTATTGAGTGATGCTTCATCAGAAGCAGTTGATGCTACAATGTATCGTCAGATGATTGGGTCCTTGATGTACCGGACGAAAATGAGACCAGATATTTGCTTTGCTGTGAACACATTAAGACATGCTGACTTGATTGATGCAAATCATATTTTGAGGTACCTAAGGGGTACAGTTGATTATGGGCTCAAGTATGAGGCAAGTCAGAAGATTAACCTGGAGGGTTATGCTGATTCAGTTTGGGCAAGCAGTGCCATCAATAGGAAGAGCACTTCAGAGTGTTTCCTCAATATGGGATCAGGTGTGATCTCTTGGTTTAGCAAGAAGCAATCTTGTGTGGAACTGAGTACAGTTGAAGTAGAGTATGTCGTAGCTTGTTTATCTAGTTGTGAGGTAGTATGGCTGAGGAAGCTACTATATAATTTATTTGATCTCCAGTTGGATGCTACTTGTATATATTGCGACAACCAAAGTTGTGTGAAGTTGTCGAAGAACTCGGTGTTCCATGACAAGTCGAAGCATATCGAGATCAAGTATCACTATATAAAGGATATGGTGTAGAGAGGAGCAGTGAAGCTCCAGTATGTTGTGACGGACGAACAGATAGCCGATGTGTCAATGAATCCATTAGCCAGAGTGAAGTTTGAGTACTTTAGGGAGAAGTTTGGCGTTCTCCAGATTGAGATTTCCCCCAAGGGGAAGTGATGAGTCCGTGAGCCATTCTGACATGGTGAGAGGATTGGTTCCTTCCATGGTCAGATGTAAGGGCTAAGCCATTCTGTCATGGTGAGAGGATTGGTTTCTTCTATGTCAGATATGAGTGCTGACCATTATGATGTGACTGTAGGATTGGTTCCTACATGATCATATATAAGGGCTATTGCCATTCTTTGAATGGAGGTACCTGGTCAGTTATTAGGAAAACTCAGTCTAGGACCGAGGGCCATTCTGATATGACTGTGAGATGTGTTCTCACATGATCAGATATGAGTGCATGGCCATTCTGATGTGATTGAGGGATGTGTTCCCACTTGATCAGATATAAGGTTGTTTCCATCCTGTCATGGTGAGAGGATTGGTTCCTTCCATGTCATATGTGAGTGTTGGCCATTCTGACTTAGGGTCAGATATAATGGCTACTACCATTCTCTAAATGGAGGCACCTGGTCAGTTTCCAGAAACCCTCATTCTAGGACTGAGTTCCTTTCTGACGAGTCAAGGTCAGATGTAAGTGTTGTGCCTTTCCACATATGATAGTAGTTGTTTACTGTCATGCTGGTGGATGTGAGTGCTGTGCCTTTCCACAGATGATAGTAGTTGTGTATTTTCATGCTGGTGGATGTGAGTGTTGTTCCTTTCTGATGATTCAAGGTTAGATGTGAGTGTTGTTCCTTTATGACGAGTCAAGGTCAAATGTGAGTGCTAAGCCTTTCTGACGAGTCAAGGTCATATGTGAGTGTTGAGCCTTTTCACAGATGATAGTAGTTGAGTACTGTCATGATGGTGAATGTAAGTTCTATGCATTTTTGACGTGATGTTGGATGTGTTCCTCTCATGGTCATATGTGAGTACTGGATATTCTGACTTAGGGTCATATATAAGGGCTAAATAAGACCTACAAGGAGGCTAGGCCTACAACCAGCATGAAAAAGGCATGGATCTGTAGAACTTCCTGTAATGAGAAGAATCAGAAGATAGCACCTATGATGATGACCAAGTGATGATCCAGATCCAATGATGATGATCCAAATCAAGTGATGATCTAGATCCAGCGATGATGATCCAGCACTGATGATCCAAATCGAGTTACGATCTAGATCCAATGATGATGATCTAGCATTGATTATCCATATCAAGTGATGATCCATATCCAGTGATGATCCAGATCGAGTGATGATCCAGATCCAGTGATGTTGATCCAGTAGAGATGATCCAGATCGAGTGATGATCTAGATCCAATGATGATGATCCAAATCCAGTGATGATCTAGATCCAAATGAAGATGAATTAAAGATAAAGATGACCTAAAGATGAAGATGACATGAAGATGATGAGAACTCGATGATGATCCAGATGATACAGAGAAGAAGACTTGTGCTGATAAATTGTGTCGAGAGAATACCTTCCTAGTTAAGAAGGAGTGTTGATGTAATTGTAACTTCAGAATGTATTCACTTGTATATCTTATGTATTGTACCCCAATGTTTATTTCGGGAAGTATATGTAATGTAATTGAGTCATGTCATGCCCTGATGTTCCCATCGGGAGGTTCTATAATGTAAAAAAGTCATGTCAAGTCATAGTGGGTAACCCTCCTTTTGGTCAAGGGTTAACGTCCTCGCGGTTGTGGGGCCCAAGGGTTATTAGACAATCCTAGAGAAGTCGAACCTAGGTGATTCATTGTAAGTCGAGGAAATAGTCCCCACCATTGTGCTAAGGATAACCCTCCTTGTTGGTCGGAGGAGGAAAAGTCCCCACAAGTTGTGGGGCACTAGGGTTATTAGACACTCCTATAAATGTCGGCTCTAGTAAGTAATTGTTAAGTGAAGCCGACATGTTGGAGTGGGTTTCAAGTGAATGAAAGAATATAAATAGAGAGTGATCCTCTCTATTTATCACATACACACTCACTCATTGGGGCACATGAGTGAGAGAGAAGTTGCTGGGACAAGAGAGAGAATGCTGCTATCAGGAGATCATCTTTATGTTTTTGGGTTTTACTTTTGGTGTTGATTCTATCTCTGAGGAAGTTACAGGGTTTTCTCCTATATGGTTTCCCCGAGGAAAATTATTTCTGTCTCTTGTCTCTTTTGTTTATTGTTGTGCATGTTCTTCTCTCAGTTAAAGATCCTAAGATCATAATGCTAGCTTGAATGATAAAAATCTAACAAAACTTTTTCATCTCAAGAGTGAAGTACTCTAAAAAATAAAGGTCCTTCAAAACTCCATAACACAGTCCCCAATAATCTGCAAGGTAAATAAATGATTCATTTGGCCTCCCTCTACATAGAACCCATCATGAATAGACATCGGCCTCATGAATTAATAATAAGATTAAACATAGAAGTATTTATCATCATTGTATGTGAAATGTGATGAAGTATTGCATATTGGTTCTTCATCTATGAAATTGTAATCTCCTTCATGCAGTTCACAATCACCATACAACTCATAGGAATCATCGTTAGAGTAGGACATGGTGTCAAAAAAAAATTTCTCATTAAAAGATTAAATTCCATAGGATTAGAGGAAATATCTCTGATACCACTGTAATGAACGTAAATCATATTTTTGTCTCACTAACTCTCTTACACAATTTTTCAAAACAAACTAGCTAACATGTAAGCAATGTCCGAGCTGAATGAGTGAATAGAAAGGGGTTCGGTTAAGATCAACAAGGAAAGGGAGGGTACTGAATGTTCAATATCCTTATAAAATGGTATTGGTACCTTTTATGTTTTTAACATAATCCCAGTTGAAGTGTACTTCCAGAATTCTGGGAGTCCCAACTTGTGCTAACCAAAACCTTTACAAAACAGTCTCCAAGTAATCAATGGATATGAGAGGTATTAAGGAGACTTATGGAACTCAATTATGTGTTTATGTATCATTAATTAAAGGGTTTTACATAAATTAAATTTTTTATAATTATTTTAAAGTTGGAATGAGAAAAACTAGCTCTTAGGACAACTCACTAGTTTCATCTTCTGGATTTTCCAAAGGAGTGAAGGAGGCTATGAATGATATGTTTTAGGAATTGGGTATTTATATAAATGTATTAAATATGTATAATAACATAAATTACATTAATTTATTACTATGAGGCTTATTTATGCATTAAAAAATAAGAGTAGTCAAAACTAGGTGAAAATCTAGACAAGGTTGAGTAAAACCGTGCAAATCTCAGTCATAAAGCTTCATATTATTATGAAAATTGAAGATAATATTGTTAACATCAAATAAAATCCATGGAATTTTAAATCACTCTCAATAATTTCTTATAGATAATTCTTTTAAAAAGATACATTAATAGAAGCATTGTGGAGCTACAATCAATGAAGGACTTGCAGATTCGAATGTTTAGATGTCTTGAAGAAATAATAACTTCAGGATCTGATAGACACACCTACAATAATATCATTAATTTATAGAATCCAGTAATTAATAATCATAACTCCAACTCCATTTCTCATACAAGAAAATAAGCTTAACTAGTATTCAATATTCAGATGGGAGACTAGACTCCAGATCGGCAAGGGAATTCGAAAAGAATTGAGCATGAATTTAGGAAATTCAAAGAAAATCCATTAATGGATGCACCAAGTTATTTAAAAAATATAAAAAAATAATTCCCTTGATGCACATCACTCAACCATTGAGTAAGATAACCCTCAAGAAAAAATTAAAATGACCAAAAGTCTCAATAGTGATGTGCAATAATTGTTTTATAGATCGCTTAGGATTCATTGTAGAATTCAATATTCATGTGTTCCACTTACCTAACCCAATGCACCCTTATGAGTGGATTAGGAACTTTTCTGCTTTGTTTTCCTTTCTTTCCTTCTTTTCCAATTGACATGTTTTTTTCTTCCTTTAGAAAGTGTGCCCTCTTGTTTCCTTATTTTCACACTGTCATGATTTATCCTTTTTAGAAATTCTGCCCTTTAAACTTTCCTTATTTTGTAATTGATTAGGAACTGTGCTCTCTAAACATTCCTTGTTTTCTAATTGACATTCTTTATCCTTTTAGAAACTGTTCACTTTACAATATTTTTGGATCTTTCTAATTTTCTCCTAGTTTCCTTTTAGTGTGACAACCCATTGGGTCCATAAGGCCTCATGTGCCACCTTAGCCTCCTAGAACATCCACTTAATACACATATTATTGCAAATATTATAATTGAAATATATAATTTAATCCCAAGGTTTACTAAATTAAAAATACCATGGAAATTAATATACCAACATGACCCCTATTAATAAATTTATTTCTCCCCCAGGGACCATGAGATGCTCAAACGTTATGGTTTTATTGGAAAAAATGGGGACATTATAGAACGATACTTAAGAGTTGACTATATTTTTATTCTATTATATGGTATTGAGTTAGCTCCTCATTGGTTACCCAAACTATTGACTCCTAGGACATTTTTGTTATAATATGTAAGGTACAAGATAGAAATACATGACCACCATTTCACAAATTGAAAGAATCAAGTCAAATTGTGTTTTACTGTATATATAGTAGGGTATACCTAAAATGATAGAAAAGGAGTTAAAGAAGCCATGTAAATATTAGAATGGTTAGATGTAGATTTGGATCATCATGGAAATATGACCCTAATTTCATAATTGGAGAAGGGAACGGGAGTGAGTTTTCAAGACCTCAATATCATGAAGCCATATCATAAATTTAAATGGATACTAGAAAACAATAAATTGTATGAATAAGTGGAGGAATTAATCAAGAATGAATCTAAAACCCTTCGAGTATCTAGTTAAGAATTCCTAACTCCATCACCAAAAGTGTCAGAGGTGCAAAAGATGTGCTTGGTTGGATATGAGCAAATATTTGGGTAAAAAGGATGTTCCATATATTGTTATTCCTCAAGACAACTTGTTAAATAAGTTGTGTGATGATTATTATTATGATGAAGAGGTGGACTTGGTATCAATGAATAGAATATCAGAAGAAGGAACCAAGAAAATAAATCTTATTATTGGAATATTGACACAAGAATTTTGACATGGGAGCAAAGAATTATAAGAAGAAAAAATAATTTCTCCACCTATGATTCAAGATTCATTTCCTTATTTAAAATCTCTCCCCATTATGCAGTCCATAGTAATTTTACATGAACATGGATTGAGAAAGGAAAACCCGGGCATTATTGAGCACATGAATGTTAAAAGAATTTCTTGGAGGATAGGTATAGGAGGTAACCCAAATGCACCTCAGACTGAAGAAAAAATATTGCAAGAAATATTCCATCCCCCTATTCATATAACTCATTAATGGGAACAAATCATAAAGGTAGGCACTTCAACAATGTAGGTTATAACCGATGATTCTTTAGTGCAATAAGAGTTTCTTGCTGGTTTTGAACAAGAAATAACCAAATAAATATAGCTTATGATAGGGGAAGGGGATGATAAATAAATTACCTGTGAAGGGTAGAAATCTCAATAGCAATTAATTACCAAAATAAGATTTGTAGAACAACAACCAGCGACAGAAGGGGAGTTGATAAGGAAATTACCCATGAAATAGAGGTTGATAAAGGAAGTACTAATTAACATAAAAAGTTATTTGAACAACCAACTATTAAGGATGTAAATGTTGAGTTACAATAGTTTATTCAACAATGAAAGTATCTAGAAAAGCCACCCATGTAAAGGTAGAAAACCTCTAGTAAATAAATCATCGATGAACATTAGAGAAAATTTGGGGTCTAAAATGGGCCTTATAAGAAAATGAGCCACCTTGTAAGAGAGAAATCCATTGAATTCAAGAACCAGTGGAATTTAAAGAAAATATTTGACCATAATGGTTGACATGACATATTTGAGATGCAAAAAACTACTTTTTAATCATATTTTCGACATATCTCTTTATCGTTTTACTCAAATTTTGAGTAGGAGAACACATTGGATGCAAAATTA
The DNA here is from genome assembly GCA_001517045.1 of Pseudotsuga menziesii. Classification (NCBI taxonomy): domain Eukaryota; kingdom Viridiplantae; phylum Streptophyta; class Pinopsida; order Pinales; family Pinaceae; genus Pseudotsuga; species Pseudotsuga menziesii. The sequence goes on along the minus strand of LPNX011041638.1, from coordinate 49,364 downwards.
AATTCTACATCCAATGAGTATCCACACCTCCTACTTTTGACAAACTGTGTTTCCCCAAAAACAAGAAATACCTAAGAAAATTGATGATAATGCATACTTTTGAATAACCCCACTGCCCCAAAAACAAGAAATACCTAAAAATCGTGATGATGATATCATCATAAGGTTTTTTCATGTATTTCTTATTTTTTGGGGTAGCGGGGTCCATCAAAAGTTCGGATTGCAGGTACTCATTGGATGCAAAATTTAATTCATCATCATATTTTCCAGCAACACATTTTTTCAGGTATTTCTTGTTTTGGAGCAGTGAGGTTTGTCATAATTATATAGTGTGGGTGCTCGGTGGATGCAAAATTTAATTTTGCATCATGAAAAATTTAATTTGATGTCCAATGAGCGCTCCTGCTTAAAAACTGAGTAAAATGAGAGGGAGAAATGTTGAAATTACGAGCAAAAAAGTAGTTTTTTCTCTTTTCCTAAAAACGTCATAAAAATATTTTATTATTTTCCTTAGGAGGCCCATTTTATACCTTAAATTTTCTCTAATGAATGAAAAAACATTCAAACAACCAATCGTTGAATAATTAAATATTAAATAACAAAAAACAATTTAAAGAGGCTATGGTTCAAGAATCCCACAATAGGAGAAAGAAATGGAGTATTCTCCTACTTTGGAAGAGATTAACCACCTCAAGATGACTGGTTTCGATTGAGACCTTGTTGATATTCTCAGTTCTTTGGGGAAAACTAAGAAGAGGAAATCAGATGACCAACAAATATAGGCAGATCCTGAAAGGAAAAATATTAAAGTGGGGTCATAATATCCATATCTAATGAAGTAAATTGGATAATAAGTATTCCAATATACAATATCACCTAACAAGGGAGTAATTAATTGAATGATACTTGATAAACAAGAGTTGTTGTTCGCCATATTCCACCCTCTCATTTTAATTTTAAATTATCTATTGTTGTATCTATTGTAGCATTTGAAGGTACTTTTACTAGATCCACTACTACACTACATGCAAGAAATACATCAAGCTACTTGTGGAAACAACATCATCCTCTAAGCATAACTGATCCACTTGAGATATTACAGGAAGATCAGAAGACGAGGATTGAGGCATGAAAGGATGTTCTATGTACATATAAATTGAATCTTTATGTTAATATACACTCCTTTCTAGATATGATCCTATTATAGGACAATTTGTAATTATTACATTGGAACCCTTAGTACTAAAATATTATAAGAAGATGCACCCTCATGATTGTAAGACACTAAAAGTTACATTGGATACCATGAATGCTCCTTTTGAAGATGATGCATCCATGGCATAAGGTTAAAGCCACATGATTTACAGTACGTAGACTCAAGTATCAACTTACCATGGTTGTTACAATAATAAGATTGAGGCTATTACCCTTAAAACCCAATTTTAAATGCCAGGGTAAAGTCATTAGAAAATGAAAAGGAAAAGCTACAAAATAGACCAATGAAAATGGGAAAAGGGAAGCAAAATTAAACATATTCCATTTCTTATTAATGGAAAATTATGAAAAAATCATATAATTATAAGTTGAAGGATGGATGAATCCTTCCCGATCCCCTACATATGCTAAAGGACTGAGAAATATTAGATGGCTAAAAAACAATAGCATGTGTTGATTTTTTTAGGAAAGAGAATGCTTCCTTGTCTGGATAAAAGTATATAATGGACGAAAGGATTAAGGAGTTGAAGGGAAATAGGGAAAGAATGGGATACCTTAGTTTCCAAAACGAACAATATCACATGCATATCAAATTTCTAAAACATGATATTACTATATGCAGTAGAGAATAAGGTGCATGAATGCATAAAATATATTATTTCACTCAAAGAAGAAATCTATACTTGAAATGTCATACATAAGTAGGAAATGATTGAAGATAAAAAAGTAAAATCTCTAGCATATATAACAATAAAAGTCTAGAAGGAAATTGTCAATGATCTCCCACTTATAAGAAATCACCTTCAATTTTATCTAGAATTTGATAGACTATATAAAAAAGTGTTGAAGTACCTGACCAATATAGATCAGGATATCCAATCCAAGTATAAAATTTCAAAGGTATCTAAAGGGTTGATAAGCACCTTATCCAAATATGATTTCAGAGTATTGGGAATCATATACAAGGCATTAGAATATATGGATGTAGAAACCAACATAAGTAAATTAAATAGCTTAAATACTATTAAGACCAAATTTGAAGAATCATAAAGGCTCCTTCATACATTCTTTAAATACATGAATGGGATGACCCCCCATGGTATTCCATGACCATGTGAACAATATCAAATTATATTCTAATAACGAGTACTAGAGAATATTGTAGATTTCCATGCAAATATTGATAACTGTTCTAGATAAGTACACTATCCTTTCAATGATCGAGATATTAAATCAACTAAGGCCATCCACTGCTAGCACAAGTTTATGAAAAAATATGGTTCAAGATCTTGAGGATGTTGATTATACCCCTTAGAATTAGACAATACCTTAGAATATTAAAAAGAGAAAGGTCCATAAACCAAAAACGGTTGAGCTTCACTAGTATACTAATTGATTTTGTAATTACTAGGGAGTAGAGGATAGTGAACAAATATGTCATACTATCATCATAGGGACACCCAGTATATATTGGGACTTGTCAACCTCCCAAAAAAGAGAGTTCCTAGAAATACAAAAAGAAATGATTTTTAGTAAAAGAGAAATATGGAAATTTGTGAAAGTTGATCAAAAATTTTTTGCAATCAAAAGGACTTCAAGGTCATCAATGTGCCAATTATTCCCATAGGATTTCCTAATAAAAAACAAAAATGAGTGCATTGATCAACGATACAAATCATTATTCCAATTTATGGTTATTATCATAATGAATTACCAACTCTTCCATGATTACCTACAGTATTGAGCATACAAGAGTTATATTCCATCATATGTGCAATGGTGATCTAGTGGCCTTGTAATTAAGTAAATATATCGGCTACAAAAGAGAGGACTAACCTCAAAACATAGGACTAGATAAAACATTTATCCATTAGGATGTAAAAAATTCTAGAAAGAAAATACAATAGGATTAATAAGATGAGAGATAGGTATCCTCTCACTCTATCCTCTTTCTTCTCTATAAATGTTATCAAAAGGAATTCCATGTAAAATAAATATAATAGGAATAGGAATGATATCAATGATCCTTCCTAGTGTAGTTTTATTGTATTAATGAACAACTAGATTTTGTGTTAAAGTAAATGAAGACCTAGTTAACTTGTCATTGGGTTTAATGAAATGAAATCTTATGCATATTATTTTGTTCCTTTTTTTTGTTGAATTTCTTCCATTCTATTGCACGAATATGTGGATTTTTGTATGAATTTAACTACATGATTTTCTATATACTATGAGCATCTTTTAATGGTAAATGTGATTAATTCGCTCCTACTAAATGTGTTTATGATGTGTTAAATATTACCTTTAAGAGATGAAACTATGATTAAGATAGCCAAAAAAAATTCTTCAGTGGTTATTATTGCTTTTTCTAATCCACTTTTCCCTTTCACATCTTAATATAACATTCGGAAGTTATTTACCAACACCTAGGATTGATTCCATTCACTATAGACTCTCTATTGCAAGTCCATTCATTGAAATATTAATTTAACATAAAATAAATCTTTCAATGATAGACTAGGAATTATTCCTTATAACCCTAGGGTTCCCTCTCTTGACCCAAGAATTGGCTTGATGGACTAAGGTGGTGTGAAAAGGTACACCTTGTATAACTCTCCTTGGCCTTGTAACTTCTCCTAAAATATTCGCATTTCACTTTGACATTGACATCAATATAAGGTACTCTAGTGAGAAATATCATTCTATACCTAGGGTGGTGAGGGGAATAACCTAGGGAATAATACAACCATGTGTTGGAAAGGAGGCCTTGGTAATCACTAGCCATGAAAAACCAATAAAATTGTAACTAACGTAAATAGACCATACACTGTCTAATTTCCTAATAAACCATATTTTTCTATCAATGGACATGTCCATTGATAATTAAGAACAAGGTTGAGATCATGCTTCTGATGAAGAAAATAACACACTATGATATTAATATTAGGCTAAGTGGCACCGAAATATCAAATCCCAATCATTCCAAAAGGGCTTAGGCATGTCCATATTCATTTTTAACAACTCTTGTTATAGAATAAGGTCAATAATATCTATAATAATATGTTAGTCCATAAAATACATGAAAAAATCGTGAGGGATGTATAATTTGTCCAACCAAGTGTGAGTACTGACATCAGTCAATCCCTCTAATAAAAATTATTCTTCTTACTTAGTTAATACTACCAGAAACAAATAATGTCTACAACATATGTACCATGTATTTCCCAAATCCAGATAAGACTTCTAGACAAATCCCATCACAATCATGTCTATTCGACATATCCCAATGCACCATAAAATATACCTTAATCCATGATTTCCAAATACTTTTGATAACAAAAAAACCTAATACTTGGAAGTTGTGAAGAGATAAAATTATATAACATAACCTAAATTAACCCCCCCATATTTCTTATATGTTGTGTTATGACAAAATGATTTCTCAATAATACCTATGAAGGAGAGAATTTATCCTAACACCAAATGACTCCTTCAATATTCAAGATTCTACCATGAGTCACAATATCATTAGAATATAAACCTCCATCATCCTTGGGAGTCATGCAAACATCTGAAGATACAATATCGAGTCTTCAAGATTCACCATCTTTAGCACACAAGTACAAATTAAAAAAATTTCCCAATCTATGAAATCAAACCTTAATGGTAAGCCAACGAGATACATAATAAATATTAAAGCATGAGGAATTATTCTTAGAACAATCTATTTTCTAGAAAATTGAAGGTTTTTTTACTACAGGGAAAAAGAATTTACATTGTATACGCTCAAAACACCAATCCCACATAGCCATCAAAGCACTTCACATATTAGAGGGTATTTCAAGGTATCTCAATATTACACTTAAATGTTTGAAAGTCTAATCAAGAGTCTCATTGAGACTAATCAACCGATAAGCAATTTTATGGTCACTAACCTTGGACTTAGAGGTCTAGAAAAATAGTAATATCTAGCACATGCCTCTAAAACCTTGTTATGCCACATAGAGACTGGATAATGATATGAAAAGTGTTTATTCACTATATTATAATAATATAGAGGTGGGTCTCCCTAAAATGTTCCTACATATAGGCCATTTCCAACAAATAACCAAGGGAAAAAACAAACAAAACATAGAGATTGGGTTCCAAGGGGAATCCTTTCATAATTGATCAATGGAGAATAATACGAGAGATGGTATATGATTCACTTCAAAAAAACAAGAGCAATAAAATAATGTCATGACCTTATCCACACACTTTGAATTAAAACCAAAATAGGACAACATATACATAATGAAATTTTGGTCAATCAAAAGTAATTTTTACAAAAAGAGCCAATTTCCTAGACTCTCTTGTCCACTTCATGGCCTCCCAAGTAGAATCCATCATTTCCACAATAAATTTTCCTTACAAAAACCCTATTTTATCCTTAAATAAAATATTTTGGTTGGCATCCTTCACCTACAATATCACCACCTTATCCATGACTGTGTAAGAAATACTAAATAAATGTATTGATCACCATACCCAATGGTGTAAGTAAGAGCATTATCCGAATGAGATGATATCTAAACAAATAAATTAATGGCATTAAAATAAATGTGAATAAATTGATCTCTAAAAGTATCCCACATATCCTTGTATGCCACACAATGAAAATAATAAATCCTTGGATAAAGACCATTCTACAAATAGGTAAGGGATGCAAAAACTTTATCCTTCATTAATTACTCCTCCATATTATCAAGGTTTATAACGAATACCTTTGTAGCACCACCTTGTAACAAGTATTCCTAGTAGAAACAAGTTCCTTAAATGAGGAATAAGGAGAAACGATGCTTGAAAAATCATCATGAAACATAACTTTAATATCTTAGAGAAATTAATCAAGAGAATGATCATATTTCTGAATACCACACATCAATAAATATATTCTTCTTTAAGAAGTCAAATAATATCTCGCAGCACTCATTCTCCTCATCAATTCCTAGACCCTCCCTCTTCTAGCAATATGGTTCTATTCTCTATGCACTACCAACACCAATCATGATGCATCCTCCTAAAGGAAAATATTATGCAAGTCTTCGTTAAAGAATACATGAACCTCTTCCAACTCATTCCTAAAATATTGAATCACATGGATTTACTTACAAGCCATCATATGACCCCAACCATGTATGAATATGAAAATGTTCTTAACGGTGGTGTTATCACCTAACTTTCACACATATGTGACCTTTCCACATATGTTACTAAAATACATTAACGATATACATTATGTAACTCACAAAAATTGATTTTATCAATAATGAACATGTGGAATGGACGAATTACTAAAAAAACACTTTTTCACTAGCTTATGTGACCTCCCAATGTTAGAAACTAAGAAAAACCTTGCTTGGTATTCTCATAAACCCACATGTCTGTGTAAAATTTCAGAATTGTAATGTCTATAGTGATTGAAAGATAAAACTACATTTCGGAACCGACAGGTTCAAATTGGCTTCATCTATAGGTACATGGGAATCTATTGGCCTTTATTTTTTTAATTCGAAGCCGATGAAGGCAAGCAATAACATTGTTCTAGTTCTTAAAGTACTCCATTTTGGATTCAAAATGAAGCCATGGGTATATGTATTCCATAAGATAAAAGTATAACAAGGTTATGCTTCAATAATTACCTTTGAAGACCTATATTTCGAACACTCTCTTGTCATTCATAAGATTCCATGCTATCACTCTCTTGTCATTCATAAGATTCCATGCTATCTTGACTTAATAATTCTCCTAAGAAGCAAGTCTTTTCCTTCATTATTATTAATTTTGTTTCATAGAAGTTGGAGAGTTTAAAAGACGCCTCCCAAAGGGAGTTTTGGTTTCCATTTTGTAATCTACATTCCTTAACCTGATATCATGGAATACATGTTTTTCCATTGGAAATTTAAAATTTGGTTAAAAGTTGTCTCTTGTGCTTGTTTTCCTGTCATTTTAGTAAGTTTAGTTATTAAAGTAGACCCTATGCTTGGTTTTATTTCTTTATTTTCTTCAATGCACTACTATTTGTCATAATACCCACTCCAATATCTATTGTTGTGTTCACAACCTACGGTGAAAGCAAATTTCACTCACCATTGATCCGTTTTTCCCACAATAGAATTTGAAAGTCCACTATATAGCTTTTACTTAGTTCACATATATAGGTTGTCTTCTTGACTTTTGATAACTTTGGGATTGCTGCAAGAAAATAAAATTTTCGGTCATAATACCTCAAAAATGAATTTTGTTGGCTAAAATTCAAATTCCTTTCACATATCTACAAGAGTGGTGTGTAACGCCTGGTTTGAGTGATCTTGTGTTGGTTTCACCATAATAGCCACATTGTCTCCTAACACAACTCTTTTATTCATACTACATTTATGTGCAACCTTAGTAAGCCTTCGATAACATGGTTTCTCAACTTTATGCACTATGACCTATGAAACTCTAGTGGAATTCAATTTTCCCAATTTTCCTTCATCACAAATGAAGTCCACATTACTGCATGGAATTTGTAAGTAATTAACAAAATAACCAACCTATAACTGTAGTGTTAGTCATTAGAACACATATTTTGTGTAGGGGGTGATTCACTTTGCAAATTTATTTCTAGTATTTGGTTTTTAAGGTTACCAACAACGATCTAGCCTAAACTTCAGCAAATTACACATTTTATTCATTGCCTCCAATGGTAAAAGAATTTACAGACTCTAGGAAATTAGAAGGAACATCCATTGATCTAAACATTTTATCCTTATTGAATTGAGAGTGGAGAGGTGCTCTAGAGCTCACTATGGGGGAGATGCAATCCTAACATAATATAAAAAATATAAAAAAAATCATGTTTTCCTAAATTAAAAACTCAAAAGTCATGTCCTAAATTAAAAATTCATGTCTCTTTTGATATATGTATATTATATAATCTCCACACAATTGAAAAATATATTCAATCAACAAAATATTTTCGACCTGCAGAGAATCTTCACGCAATTATCTCAAACAAACAAGGGATCAAAATTCTTGAGCTGTAAATTATGTTAAATGTGTAAAAAATTTAAGATAAAATATTTACACCTTAAGAAATTGGATCCCTCTTGGTGCTTGGTAGATCTAGGTTTAGTATGGATCTATGATGGTTGCACTGATATTAGTGACGTTCTCTACAACTTAGTATGATGGATATGTGTTCCTAACGTTCCTAACATAATATACAAAAATATTAAAAAAATCATGTCCTCCCAAACTAAAAACTAAGTCATCTCCTAAACTAAAACGCATGTCCTTTTTGATATATTTATAGTATATAATTTTAGAACAATTGAAAAATTAATTCAATCCACAAAATAATTTCAATCGGTATAGATTCTTCACGCAATTATATGCGGTAAACAAGGGATGAAAATTCTTGAGGTGTAAATTTTTTTAAACATGTAAAAAATTAACACCTCAAGAAATTGGATATTCTTGGGTTCTCGGTAGATCTAAGTTTAATATATATAGTAAACCTTTAAAAAACAATTAAATATATATAGATTCACTCTATAAAAAAAAGGACATTAAATCTCTCCTTAGTACTATGATCCTCCTTACATTGTGCCCATAAAGAAATGCCGGTGAATCAGGAAGAGTTAATGTACTAAAATACACCCATTTGAACATTCTTTATTTTAATTATTTTTTGAAATCATCCAATCACACTTATGAAATTAATTTAGGAGGAAGAATGCACACATATTCAAATCTCATTTCATTATGAACCATTCAAGTTACTTGCAAATTTATTTGAAAAATTCAATCAGATGTGTATTTTACCAATTGAAGCATGCATAAAAGGATCTAAATATCGCTTTCATTTGACTATTCTCTTCATATTACACATGTAAAGAAATATTTCATGAATAAAAAAACTAAGAGTTCTAAATACCTCCTTTTTCACACCTCAATTTGAATTCGTTAATTTAAAATCAATCAACAACTTAATGCTAACTAACATAATTGCTCTAGAAAGAGATCACAAAAAAATCATATAGCTTAAGTTAGGATTGACAGGATAGGAATCCAAATAATTTCCCTCAATCTTCTTCTCATGAAACAATAAATTTTGGTTCCCTAAGGATAATCATGAATTACTCTATGTTTCAAGGTTAAGAACACCACTAGTGGTATCAAAGAACTTTCCTAGTCTAGAATGCCTCCAGATGTTTTGTACAACTTTTAAGGCCAGATTCATGTTCCAATGTCTTTAAATAACCTAGAGATCCATCATTTAGTGGTTATACATGCAATTGGGAAAGTGTTCATTCTTAAAATATAATTGGTACTAATTGCTCGCAATTATTGGGCATTCTTGTAATGTCTGTTGGTACCTCTTCAAGTAGTAATGTGTCAAACTTCTGTATACGAAATTGCACTTCCCCAAAATCTTTGGTATATCAAAAGTACCCTAGGAAATATGAAAAATACATAGATAATATAATTAACCATGTTATTTCTATAGTGGTGCTGAGTAGAAGAGTGAGGAATATTACTCTCTCATACTTGGGCAGTGGATAAGTACAACTAAGGGAATAGTTGATCCTCCTTATTGGGTAAAGTAATATTTCTAGACCTTTCGAATACATAAGAGGCCTATAAAACCTAAAAATATGTTGTCCTAGAGACATAAAACCTAACCCCTTGTCACTAGCTAGTGATATTCTTTTATAATTGCATCCATAAGGAATTTTAATTTTATTTGTTTCAGTACAATAACGGTACTCTTTGTGAGAAACCAATGAAGTTCCTACATATTTTTGTTTAGAATGAATTTGAAGATTTTTTTTGGACAATAATATTCTACAAAGAATAAAATTCTTCTTAACATAAAAAGGATGTATGGAATGTCCTAGAAACCTTGTTGGAGACCTATGTTAAAAGAATCCCCACATCGTGTTGATCCTTTTGTTATAAATCTCTAACAACTATTTTTTGGGTGGTTCAATGATTATCTAATTTGATGATACATCCCACATGAATATTGTTTATCACCTATTCATTTTGAGAAAATTTCTTGTTACTCCTTTTATGATCGCAAGTTGTCCCACTATACACCTTCAACTGAAAAATAATGGAGTAACTAGCCAGTGACATTATTATGGACACAACTGATATTGAGTCATTGATCACACAATTTTAGTCTATTATTATCCATATTATCATAAATATTACTAACCAATAAAAACTCATCGATTCTATTCCTTATCACATGAGGTTAACACCTAAAATAAAGGATCCAAACATTGAACCAGTTGTCAATGAATAATAGGACTCTCACGATGTCTTTATATGAGTGTAGCCTCTATCATTTAAGGATAAAAATTCATGGGAACTATTCCTGAAGGTTGACACATGTGTAAATTTGATGGTTCAAATAGTTGGGGTTCGGTTACCCAAATGTAACACTATTTTTGTCTCCAAGGATTTAGGGATGAGATTCAAAAGTTAGAAATTGGGTTTCTACATTTAGCCATTAGACATTGGAAATGGTACTATATATGTTATCATCCTTGTATCTTTGAGAAAATTTGTTAATATCATCAATGATCTCTTTGAAGGTCATAGTCAGTACCTAGGTAAGTTGACATAATTATGCCAAAGGAATAGTTGTAGACTATAACATGACATTTTAGAAATTGGTAATCTACACAAATGGGCTCTCTGATTTTACTTCCTATAATTTCTTCCTCAATGGAACTAACGAGGAAATTTAAGTACATGTAATTATGAAATCATCTCCAACATGGTGAGAATCTTCTAATTGATCTAGAGAAGTTTAAATGTTGATCAATTCCCAGCTAATAATACCTTACTTTCAATCTCACGCTTCCAACACTCCAATTACTCCTACTTCTAGCACTTCCAATGTGCCACTACAATGAATCTAAAAGTTATAATTAAAAAGAAATTAAGTGATTCCAAATAGATGTCTCCCTACATGAGAGCCCAAAAATATATCACCGTGGATTTTAGTCAAGAACTAGAAGGGGGAAAGACTCTTCCATGCATGGCATAACACCACACCATGTAACCTCCTAAGGATTAACCACAAATTGTGCTCCATGCCTTAATAAGTCTCTGAGCACCACAAATGTTGAAGTTGATAGGATACATCAAGCATTACAAATAAATTGTTTGAGTTGATAGTGGTATAACCCACAAGTTTGTTCATTTGATAGTAGCATAAGAAATCCATTGGCATATTATGATTATAGGAAATTTAAAACTTATGATAAGAAAATGGTGGTATTATGAAACTTGGGATCCAATGTGAAAATGTGAATCTACAAATGGTGATTTGTTGATGTATATGTAACTTCAGAATGTATTCACTTGTATTTATTATGTATTGTAACCCGATGTTTATTTTGGGATGTATTTGTAATGTACTTGAGTCATGTCATGCCCCGATGTTCCTATCGGGATGTTCTATAATGTAAACAACTCGTGTAAAGTTATTGTGGATAACCCTCCTATTGATCAAGGGTTAAAGTCCCTGCAGTTCTGGGGCACTAGGGTTATTAGAATCTCTTAGAGAAGTCATCCCTAGTAGGGTTTAGTCATGTTGAGAATTAGTATAAATAGAGAGCTAGCCTCTCTATTTATCACACACTCACTCACACTCAGTTGTAGCGCATAGCTGAGGAAGAAGAAGACACTGGGGCAAGGAAGGAAGAGGTTACTGCTCTCGGGGGATCATCTTATTGTTTTGGGGTTTTACTTTTGGTGTTGATTCTATCTCTGAGGAAGTTGTAGGGTTTTCTCCATTTATGGTTTCCACAAGGAAAAACACTGTGTTCATTGTCTCTTGTGTTTGATTTTTGTACTTGTTATTCTCTCAATTAAAGATCCTAACATAATGCTAGCTTAAATGATAAAATTTAACATGGTATCAGAGCTAACCTGAGAATAAGACACTGTGCAGCTATAGGAACTAGGGATTCCTACTTTATGGATCTCTCTCTACAGATTTTCTACAAAAGAAGGTTGGAATAACTCTCCTCCTTAGGGCGCATATTTCTGTCGAAGCAGAATCCAATTCTGAGGTTTTTCAGTTTTGGACCCGATACTTCTGCCGAAAATTAGGGATTTCCACAGAAGTGAAATTTTTCAGTGAGCCCAATCCTGGATTGATATCCTCCTCAAAATTGAAGTTAGGGATCAAGATCAAAGAATTTGGTTGGATAGAACTCCAAAAAAGAAAAACCCTAATCTGCTCCTGAATTAGCACTGCAGAATTTCAGCTCCAAATCCAGATCCGACATATTGAACTAGTAAGATATAAATATTTTGTATTTCCATTTGAGGTTCTCAGTTAAGATGTCTCATCATACCAAGCTTGATGAAAATATTGAGGGAGCTTATAACTTCTGATCCCAGAAGTATAGGATCTCCCTGGTTCTGGAAGGAAATGAGTTGGACTCCTATATCAGTAAGCAGGTTCCAGTTCCAGAGGGAGATGAGGCTAAGGCCTTAGACAAGAATAAGTTGGTTATGGAAAAGAGGATCATTACCGATTCAATCAAGGATCACCTCATACCATAGGTATCCTCCCTAAAGACACCTAAAGATATGTTTGATGCCCTAACCAAATTGTTTGAAGGGAAGAACATAAACCGGAAGATGACTTTGAGAAACCAACTAAAGAATGTAAAGATCCAGAATGCTGAGACCATCCAATCTTACTTTAAAAGGGTCTCTCAGATCAAGGAACAACTAGAAGCAGTAGATGAATAATTGGAGAATGCAGAGATTGTGATGACCACCTTGAATGGTCTCCCTAGATCATGGGACTCCTTTATTCAAGGGATATGTGCCAGAAAGAATTTAGTCAAGTTCAACAGACTATGGGAAGAATTCTCTCAAGAAGAAGCTTAGATAGAAGCTCGAGAAGAAAAGATGGGAAGTGAATATCAAGCCCTCACAATTCATTCTAAGAAAAGTAAAAGAAGTTCTCATCACTCCAGAGGTAAACATTTCTCTAAAACTAACTCTAGAAAAGACTTGTCTAGAAGCAGATGTTATACATGTGATGAAGTAGGACACTTTGCATAAGATTGTCCTAAAAGAAAAAATAAGAAAAAGGGAAACAAGAGAAGACATCATGCTCATGCTGCAGAGGATGATGAACCATCCAAGAAGAGAACCAGATATGAAAGTGAAGACTCTTCAAGTGATGAAGAATATGTCTTGATTTCTGCTCTCATGGGAAACATTACTCATGGAAGCAATGATTGGCTTATAGACAGTGGGGCCTCCAAACGTATGACAGGATTCAAAGAGTCCTTTGTAAAACTTTTAGATCATGAATCACCTCACAAGGTGAAACTTGGAGATGACTACCAATATCCAATAAAAGGTAGTGGGGAATCCTCCTATAAGCTAGACTCTGGAAAGTTTATGAAGATGCAAATGTATTTTTTGTACTAGGACTCAAGAAGAACCTTCTCTCCATATCAATATTAGATGCAAAAGGCACGAGGGTTGCATTTATAGATGGCCAGGTTATCATGTGGCCAAAGGGAAAGACTATTAATGATGCAGTAGTGATTGGGGAACAAGAAGGAGGTCTATACAAATTGAAGGGCCATACAGAACAAAGCCTTGGTCCATGACACAGTAGAGCCAAAGAAATTTGGCATAGAAGGCTTGAACATGTGCATTACAGAGCACTACCACTTGCAAGAAAATATGTTGAAGGTCTTCCAGAAATTCAAGCAAAACATGATGGGGTCTGCAAAGGATGTGTGAAAGGAAAGAATACAAAGAAGACATTTCCAAGTAGCGAAAGCAAAGCAAATGGAATCTTGGAAATCATCCACTCCGATGTATGCGGTCTGATGTCATCAAGATCACTAAGCGGGTATGTTTATTATGTTTCTTTTATTGATGAATTTTCTAGGAAGACATGGATTTACTTCATGAAGAAAAAAGATGAAGTATTCAACAAGTTCAAGGAATTCAAAGCCTTGATCAAGAATCACATAGAAAAGAAGATCAATACCTTTCGATCAGATAATGGCGGAGAATTCACATCAAATGAATTTAAAGAGTTATGCAAAGACTCAGGGATTAAGAGGGAGTTGTCCACTCCTTTAATCCACAACAAAATGGGATTGCAGAAAGGAAGAATGGAACTATTATGGAAGCTGCAAGAGCTATGCTTCATGATCAAGATCTTCCTATGCATATTTGGGTAGAAGATGCCAGAACATCGGTGTATGTACAGAACCATACTCCACATAGAGTAATTAAGAACAAGAATCCTGAAAAATTCTTCTCCATCAAGAAACCAGAAGTCAACCATCTCAGAATATTTAGTTGTCCAGTGTACATACACATTCCAAAAGAGAAGAGGAATAAATTAGATCCTTCGAGAAGAGTTAACCTGCTTGGGTATGAGAAGCTATCCAAGTTGCGGAAAGATATGGGACTCTAGAAGAGAATCACAAAGAAAGAAAGAGGACCAGATACTACTCTGGGTATGTAGCATTACTATGTGATTTCATCGATAACGAACCTTCCAATTACAAAGAAGCGACATAACAAAAAGAATGGAAGGATGCTATGATCAAAGAGTATCAATTGATCATGAAGAATGATGTTTTGGATGTTGTCCCAAGACCAGAAGGGCAGTCAGTTGTAACTTCCAAATGGATCTACAAGATCAAGCATGCTGCAAATGGTAGCATAGAAAAATATAAAGCAAGATTTGTTGCTCGTGGTTTCTCCCAGAAAGAAGGAATAGATTATGAAGAAACCTTTGCACCTATAGCCAGATACACTTCCATCAGATCAGTACTTTCTCTGGCTATAGTAATGAAATGGAAGATACATTAAATGGATGTCAAGACTGCTTTCTTGAATGGTGTAGTAGAAGAGGAACTGTATGTGGAGAAACCACTCAGTTTTGAACACATGACAAGGAGTCTCATATATGTAGATTGAAGAAAGCCCTATACATTTTGAAACAGGCACCTAGGACATGGTACGATAGAATTGATAGTTTTCTATCTAGTTTGGGCTTTACCAAGAGTAAAGAAGATTCCAACCTTTACTACAAGGTTGAATATGGCAACCCAGTGATGCTCCTACTATATGTAGATGATCTGTTTGTAACAGGTATGGATGCTTTGATTGCTGATACGAAGAGAAAGCTTGCTTTCGAGTTCGAAATGAAGGACTTGGGTATGATGCATTATTTTATAGGTATGGAGGTGTGGCAGAGTGCAGATGGGATTTCCCTAGGACAAGGGAAATACACAGTAGAAATCCTGAAGAGATTCGAGATGATGGATTGCAAGGCCATGACCACACCTATGGCATCAAACCTGAAGCTATTGAGTGATGCTTCATCAGAAGTGGTTGATGCTACAATGTATTGTCAGATGATTGGGTCCTTGATGTACCTAACGAACACGAGACCAGCTATTTGCTTTGCTGTAAACACCTTGAGCCAGTTCTTGACAAATCCAAGACATGTTCACTTGATTACTGCAAAGCATATTCTGAGATACCTGAGGGGTACAGTTGATTATGGGCTCAAGTATGATACGAATCAGAAGATTAACCTAGAGGGTTATGTTGATTAAGATTGGGCAGGTAGTGCCATCGATAGGAAGAGCACTTTAGGGTGTTGCTTCAGTATTTGATCAGGTGTGATCTCTTGGTTTAGCAGGAAGAAATTTTGTGTGGCATTGAGTACAGCTGAAGGAGAGTATGTCACAGCTTGTTCAGCTAGTTGTGAGGTAGTATGGCTCATGAATCTATTGTCTGATTTATTTGATCTCTAGTTGGATTCTACTTGTATACATTGTGACAACCAAAGTTGTGTGAAGTTGTCAGAGAACTCGGTGTTCCATGACAATTCGAAGCATATCGAGATCAAGTATCATTATATCAAGGATATGGTGCATAGGGGAGCAGTGAAGCTCCAGTATGTTGTGATGGATGAATAGATAGTTGATGTGTTGATGAAGCCATTGGCTAGAGTGAAGTTTGAGTGCTTTAGGGAGGAGCTTGGTGTTCTGTAGATTGAGGTCCCTTCCAAGGGTAAGTGATGAATCTGTAAGCCATTCTGATGAGTAGGTCAGATGTAAGGGCTGAGCCATTCTATCATGGTGAGAGGATTATTTTCTTCCATGTCAGATATGAGTGCTGAGCCATTCTAATATGACTGTAGGATTGGTTCCTACATGATCAGATATAAGGGCTATTGCCATTCTTGGAATGGAGCTTCCTGGTGAGTTACCAAGAATACTTGGTCTAGGACTAAGGACCTTTCTGATACGATTGTAATATGTAGTATTACATGATCAGATGTGAGCGCATGGCCATTTTGATGTGATTGAGGGATGTGTTCCCACTTGATCAGATATAAGGGCTATTTCCATTTTGTCATGGTGAGAGGATTTCTTCCTTCCATGTCAAATGTGAGTGCTAGCCATTCTGATGTGACTGTAGGATTAGTTCCTACATGATCAGATGTAAGGGATACCTCCTTTCTGATGATTCAAGGTCATATGTGAGTGCCAGCCATTCTGATGTGATTGTAGGATTGGTTCCTACATGATCAGATGTAAGGGCTATCGCCTTTCTGATGAGTCAAGGTCAAATGTGAGTTCAGGCCATTCTGATGTGATTGTAGGATTGGTTCCTAGATGATCAGATGTAAGGGATACCACCCTTCTAATGATTCAAGGTCAAATGTGAGTGTTGGCCATTCTGACTTAGGGTCAGATGTAAGGGCTACCACCATTCTCTGAATGGAGGCACTTGGTCAATTACCAGGAACCCTCGGTCTAGGACTGAGCGCCTTTTTGACGAGTCAAGGTCAGATGTAAGTGTTGTTCCTTTCTGACGAGTCAAGATCAGATGTGAGTGTTGAACATTCTGACTTAGGGTCAGATATAAGGGCTACCAAAGACCTACAAGGAGGTAGGCCTAGAACCAGCATGAAAAACGGCTGGCTCTGTAGAACTTCCTGTAACGAGAAGAATCATGAGATAGTACATATGATGATGGCCCAGTGATGATCTAGATCGAGCTATGATTCAGATCCAGTTATGATGTGTCCGAGATGATCCAGATTGAGTGATGATCTAGATCTAGCAGTGATGATCCAGATCGAGTAATGATCCAGATCTAGTGATGATGATCCAGATCGAGTGATGATACAAATATAGATGAATATGAATTGAAGATGAAGATGACTCGAAGAGAAAGATGACGAGAACTTGACGATGACCCAGATGATACAGAGAAGAAGACTTGTGCTAAAAATTGTGTCGAGAGAATACTTTCCTAGTTAACAGGGAGTGTTGATGTATATGTAACTTCAGAATGTATTCACTTGTATTTGTTACGTATTGTAACCCGATGTTTATTCTGGGATGTATTTGTAATGTATTTGAGTCATGTCATGCCCCAATGTTCCTATCGCGAGGTTCTATAATGT
Source organism: Pseudotsuga menziesii (assembly GCA_001517045.1). NCBI lineage: Eukaryota > Viridiplantae > Streptophyta > Pinopsida > Pinales > Pinaceae > Pseudotsuga > Pseudotsuga menziesii. Next base: position 31,621 of record LPNX011041638.1, on the reverse strand, counting down.
AAACAATTCATGTCAAGTTATTATGGATAACCCTCCTATTGATCAAGGGTTAAAGTCTCCGCAGTTCCGGGGCACTAGGGTTATTAGAATCTCCTAGAGAAGTCGGCCCTAATGGGGTTTAGTCATGTTGAGAATTAGTATAAATAGAGAGCTAGCCTCTCTATTTAGACACACTCACTCACACTCAATTGTAGTGCATATCTAAGGAAGAAGAAGACACTAGGGCAAGGAAGAAGGAGGTTACTGCTGTCGGGAGATCATCTTACTCTTTTGGGATTTTACTTTTGGTGCTAATTCTATCTCTGAGGAAGTTGCGGGGCTTTCTCCATTTATGGTTTCCCCAAGGAAAAACACTGTGTTCATTATCTCTTGTGTTTGATTGTTGTACTTGTTATTCTCTCAGTTAAAGATCCTAACATAATGCTATCTTAAATGATAAAATCTAACATGATTACCATAGCAAATCCCACATGTTCATTATTGAATGGTCGGTTGTGATGTTGCATTAGGTGCATAATAGCTCAATACATTTGGAATGGTCACCATGGAATTTAAGATACTATATATGTTTCGTTCACCAAGGAATGGAACAAACATCATCTCAAATGGATTAATTTAGGTTCTCCATAAATTATCACTTCCCACCATATCGAGAAGTTATTATAAAAGAAAGGTCACTTAAATATCAATGCTAAATTCAATGGAAATAGGTCATGGACACACCTCTACTGGACATTCAACATGCCTTGTAGCTCGTTATCTCTAAATTTTAGTATTTTTTTTCAAGACACACCCAAGGGATTACCACCAACCCAAAAGGGAGCATCACCGTGGTATTCCCTTAATTCCAAGAGGTCAACCCCCGATTTTTTCCTTATGAACACTATTTTTATCAACATGATTAAATATATAATATAATCCAAGAACTATTATAGGTTGGCATCATTTATCCTAGAAGTATTCTTTATTCATCACCATTGGTTATGGTATTAAAAAAGGAATGCACCTCTTGCATGTGTCTAGATTTTCGAGCTCTAGATATGTTAAATATCAAGGATAAATTTTCTATTATAGTCATTGATGATATATTGGATAATCTTCATCGATCCCAACGATTCACTAAAATTAGCTTTGGTATGGCTACTACCAAATCTAGATGAAATATGAATGTGTCCCCGATATGACTTTCCACACCGTGACAATCACAAGCCCTTAATTATTCCCTTTTGTCTTTGTAATTCTCCATCCACATTCAAAGCTTCATTAGCAAAATATTTTGACCCTTCCTCCACAAATTTGTGTTGGATTTATTCATGATATCTTGGTGTATGACACCAAATGGGATGCCTACCCAAAACATGTTGGTTGTTCCTTTCAATTAATAATGGATGAAGAGTTATAATTTATGATATTTTGCATCATTTATCATTGTTTATACTACGAATGGATCCATGATCCAAGGTTATGAACACCACCATATATTCACGCTTCTAGTGTTTGAAGAATATTTTGGCTAACAATAATATATAGGTTTTTGCGTTTGTCCATCAAGAATCTCTCTTTTTTTTATTTCACAACTATCAACCATGAGGTTCATACAAAACACCTTTTTTTAATACAAATCAAAATCTTTAAATAAAAAAATTTACAATGCATATTTACTAGGCTTATATTTTAGGGGCTTAATCTACAGATGTTCAATGATGAGACTTACCCAGAATTATTGTTTCCTCTAAGTGAAATAAATCCTAATATCGGAGTCTATAAGACCATTCGAAGTTCTCTTCATAGGGTGGAAGTTAGGCTAGCCTTCATGATTCCATGTGAAAAAGTTATTTCAAGG
>LPNX011041638.1:2267-29538 GCA_001517045.1 Pseudotsuga menziesii | reverse complement strand
ATATATATATATATATATTCTTTACTTGACTTTTAATTATATTATTTTTCTATGTTTATCTATATAAAATAGCACACATGTTGAATTATCATTGTTGCTTAATGGTTTTTTATTTTTATTTTTAAAATCAAAATTTAACCATTTTAATATACTTTTTTTTGGGTCTTCTTTCATCTACTTTATCTCTAAATATATTGAACTCCATTCATCTGAACCAAGTGAACTAATGTAGTGTCCCTGATTTCATGAGAGTTATTTTGCGAAATGGAGGTGTAAAAAATTTCTTTCGACTTTACTCAAACATTCATACATGTTACGTTTATATAATATAACTTCATTTCTCTATTAATATATGAAAAATATTCAAATACTTAGGAGTATAACAATACCATTTTACTAATCACCTACATCTGGTATAAGGTCTATTTATTCTCTTTCTTAATATTCATATCATAAATCCATCTAAACTACTAGGACTATATAAACTCGTCCACTCACATGTTTTAAGTTTCATATCAAGTAGACTCATCACAATCCTAACTTATAAAGTTTATCTATTACCTATGCATAATTAATGTAATATATGTTCATCTCACTCCATAAGATTTTCCTTGCAACCAATTAGTCACTTCTTCTTTAATTATTCAAATAATTGCAACTACTAATGAAGTGTATAGAATCCATTATATTCCACCTATTGGAATCTTACACATAACTATTTGCAACAAGTTCCTCCATTAACATATTCATGAACGAGTGCTCTTGACCATAATTAAGGTATTCTTCTAATAAAGGTCTAAAGGCATAAGCATTGGATAAGAACTTAATAAATATTTTATCTAGAGTTTACAACCAATACAAGGACACGTCTTAACACTTAATCTTTAAACATGCAAATCTTCAATTGTAGTTAATCAACCATCAAGATTCCATTTAACACTAATACATAGATGAGGAACTCAATAATCTTCATTTCTTAAACTCTACACATAAATTCCTTCAAATACAAACATACCAATGTCCCATATAACTTCTTTGCAACAATTCCGATTTTATTACTCATATATAATTCAAAATAAAATCTATGTAAATATTGTGCATTATAACTAAGATATTTTACATACTTTAATAAATAATATCTACTGTATAAACTAAACAAATTACAATTACATTTAATTTTTAACTTGAATACAAGTTTAAATATAAATACATGTTACATCAAATTTTATTTACTTTATATCTTAAATTAAACTTCCCTACATGATAATTATAACCATTTAAACAAGTATTTTGAATATACTTATCAACTTTTGTATTAAACTTTTTTAATGTATTTTAAATATATCAATATAATACTTATACTATGTTTTCCCATGCTTTTCAAAATAAAAAGGTAATCCATAAATCATATCTTTTAAATTATACACATACAAATATAGAAAAAGATCTTCCTCATACATTCCATCATGGTCGAACTAACCCTATCCATTCAATAAGATTAAAATATATTCCAATTATTATTATAACCCATAGTCCTTCATTATTCTAACAAATTCTGTTTCATCATAAACATGATAGTTCTTTAATTCAATCCATATATTTTTCATTTTATAATTTTATCATTGTTTTAGAGTTGATTCGGTTAAATAAGATACTTATATGTAAATATTTTTATGAGAAATATATGTATTCAACTAAACCTAATGAAAATATTAACTTGACTAACAAAATATTAAAGTATCTCTCTACGTGGAATTCATTCCATCTGTAGATGGGCCACCCCAAGCTAAAACAAAATCCATTAAAGATAAGGAGACTAGATTAACACGTCAAACAACGTTTGAGTTCATTTAAAAGCAGATTAAGTCCAGATTAAGGGTTCAAATTCGGTAGAAATTGTTTAAATGGTAGTTTTCAGTGATTGGAATTGCATAATATGTCTTAATAGTAATGGAGGGTCCTGAATTTATTTCTACAATAAAAATTGTAATTTTAATACTCGGAATCTCATTTTCAACAACAAATTATGTTGCCGAATTCACATACCTGAAAAAATGCAAATGATCTAGAGATTAACCAACTCGCATGGGTATGCCTCTTATGGAACACCCACCTCTTTATATATATGCACAATTATAAAATAACTAGAATCACATTTTTATTTTGGGTATGCTCTATTACGGAAATACCTATCTCTTTTAAACATATGCAGATTTTTGGTTTAAACAAAGACCACTTTTTTTTGCTTGGGTATGCGCTATGAAGACTTTTAGTTTTAAACAAAGACCACATTTTTCGGTTGGATATGCACTATTACAGAGACGCCCAGCCGTTTAAACATTTGCAGCCACATAACTTAATTTTAAGTCAAGTTAATTAATTGATCTTAGCTAATTTCCTTGAGATACCTCAGCTTATCTTTATCTCTTTAGCTTTGATTTATCAACTTCTAGATAATAAATCTTTTCGTCTTGATTCTTCTCAACTAATGGTTATTTTTTATGAAAAAACTCGTTGTACATTTGTTATTTGCTAGTTTTTTTTTCAGGAAGAAAAAGCTTGTCCTTGTTATTCTTATTAAGAATCAAAGGGCATTGATAACACCCACCCTAAGAGGGTTACATCACATGGAATACAGCTAGACGATAAAGAATCACATCCAGTCGCAGCCGGGGGGAATGGCATGCAATAGTAAGTGTTGTTCCCATCAGATGTCTGTCTCATCATGTAATGATCTATCTCAATCAATCCTATCTATCGTGAACCAAAAGGACCAGAGCTGCGGTCCAAAAGAGTCACTCAAAACAGTACATAAGTGTCCAATAGGGGAGTAAGGTCCCCAATACAAGCTCAAAGGAGCTGAAAAGAGTCACAAGTGACCAAATGGTCATCTATGAATTCAGTAAAACATCCAAAACCTGGAGATAATGTGAGTGCTGTTTTTGAAAGTTGGTCTGCAATCCTATTGTATTCACGATAGATGTGACTGATGGTAAGATCCTAGAAGCTTTTAAAAAGTTTTTGTGTTTCCCTGCACCAGTGAAGGAGCTCTGGTGGGGAGAGAGTAGTAATTCCCTTAGCCCAATTGATGATGACCTGTGAGTCACCGTATATCTTAGCTGTAGGGAGTCCCATCATTTGGGAGGAATGCAAAAGGGCCCATAGGCCCAAAAGTTCCGCCTTAGTATTGGAGCCATGTCCAACCCCCAGCGCAAAATCTAGACAGTGATTCTCATTGAGATATATGCAAAAACCAATTCCAGATGCTGAAGAAGATGATGCACCATCGAAGAAACCACAAGGGAAAGGCATGTGAGGTCTTTCCCCAATCTTCCTGGCAGATCTTTTTTTACTTCTCTTTATGACAGGCCGAGAGGGTGTCAAATTTACAGCATTTAAAATCTGGTGGTACACGCCTAAAATAGTCACCTTTTTACCATCAAAAATAGATCTGTTGCGAGCTTTCCATATGGCCCATATCGCATGGTGTGGGATAAAGAAGTGTACAGAGCTGCGTTGATATGTGGAGGCCCATACTTCAAAAAAATCAAATATGGAAGCAGCTTTAGGAGGTATATACAGCTGCAGTTGATCGCAGATAAGCCCCAAAATACATTTCCATATTGGACAGCGAGAAAAGATGTGAAAAATAGTTTCTTCATTGGAATAACATAATGAACATATACCTGGCCTGATTTTTCCTCTTTTCTGTAGATTATCCCAAGTGAGAATTTTATTTCTCATAACCAGCTAGGTGAAGCATCCAATTTTCCGTGGAAGGTGACCCGACCAGAGAGAATTAAAACATCGGCTGCCCAGATCTGGATTGAAAGAGTTAACAATGCATTCATATGCTTTTGCAGCAGAAATCATGCCATATTCTTTATTATACTCCCATATCAGCGTGTCAATATCCGATGAAAGATGAACACCATTGAGATCCAGGTTCATAGTGAATGAGTTCCATATTTTTTTCCAGTCACCGTCCAGATATAATTCTTCTGCTGTGTACCGGTAGTGATGTGCCTCCGGAAGGATATTGTGGGCATGTGCAAGAGTTTTAATATCCAAGTCTTCCAGATATGTTCTCAGTCCTTCAGGAAATTGGTAAGAGGTAGGATTACCTATCAGAGGATCAGTTCCTATCAATATATCATTACCATTCCCAACCTGCCATGCAAGCTGACATCCCATCTAGGGTAATGTCTGAATAAACCCCCTCCAGATAGCAGAAACCCCCCGCGTACTGAATTTTTTCTCACGGAGCCAATTAATTACAGAGGACTGCTTCAAATATTTAGTGATAAGGACTCGATGCCAAAGACTGTCACTGAAGAGAACTTTCCAGAAATTCCTGAGATGAAGAAAAATGCTGAACCAATGAATATGTTTTATTCCCCACCCTTCAAATTTCTTAGGCCAAGATAAATCCGACCAGCACGCTAGGTGAAATTTGCGTGTATTCCCCGATGATCCCCATAAGAAAGCAAAAGTAATGCTCCTGAGCTTGTTCATAATAGAGACCGGGATAGGGGTGAGACCCATCCAATAGACTGGGATGCTGGAGAGTACAGACTGCACAAGGATCAATCGACCTCCCAGAGAAAGCAACTTGTGTGTCCACAGACTGGTTTTATTTTCATATTTTTGTACCAGCCAATTCCAATCCATGGATCTGTAGCCCAGGGGTTTGATGAAAAACCCAAGATATTTGAAACCCGTAGTTAAGGGTAGCATTTTATAAGGAATGGCTCTGATAATATTTTGTAGTTCCAAAGTAGGAATATTGTTATGAAGAAGGACAGATTTATCCAGATTGATAGACATTCCAGATGCTTTACAAAAGGTTTCAAGTATGACATCAAAAGCAGCCCATTCTTGTAGTGTACCAGTGCCCATAAGAATCACATCATCCACAAAAAGAAGGTGTGTCAGGGCCAGAGAGGAAGTGATTTTGATTCCACGGATGAGTCCATGGTTTCGAGCATCGGCTATTAAAAGACTTAGACCTTCGATTATCGGGATGAAAAGCAGAGGAGAGAGGGGGCAGCCTTGACGAATGCCTCGAGAGGCAGGAAAAAAATTTGAATGGGTGCCATTGATCAGCACAGCAAAGGTTGCAGAGGTAATACAACCCATGATCCAATTGACAGTTTGCAGGGGAGCACCAATCTGAATCAGAATAAGGTGAATAAAGGTCTAGTTAACCTTGTCAAAGGATTTTATCCGATCGAGCTTCAGGATGTGTTAAGTCAGAATTTTGTTTCTTCATTTTTGGTAATTTTGGTTTGAGTTATATTTTCTTTCAAGGCTTTCATTTACTTTATTTTGATTTTTCCCTCCTTTTGGAAAATTTTGTTTAGTGTTTATTTGAAATTTTGAGCTTGCTTTAGAAATTTTGAACTTTAGGCTATAGGTTTGTTTTTTATTAAGGGTTTTTTAAAGTTATTTTATCAAATGGTGGACTCATAAGGCATATTTTGAGCATACCTACACTCAAGCAACTTTTAAAACCTTATACAAAATATCAAAAAGCTGAAAAGGAGCGAAAAAATAGCACCAAGGATATTCTTGTAGCGCTGGAGCGGAAAATTACAAAGGGCGCGCTACAAGAATATCGCGGCCCTCTTATTTTCCGATTTTCAAGCAAATTTTTGTTATGATTGCAAATGTTGAATGACTAATCGTATATGGTGAGTTGTTTGATATGTGTAAGCTGTAGTTTTAACACGATTCCAGGTGGTTTTAAGTCGTGAATCAAAGCATAGCCATCATTTCTCCTAATGCGGTGTGGTTCGACAGTTAGCAGCAAATATCAGTCTTATCTGTCATGATTTGCCTTTCTACATGCACTAACAGAGAAAAAAAAGGTTCGTGGGTTAAACTTAAAAGCTAGAAAGATGGATTGTGTCGCTGCATAGCAGAAGCAGGGTTATCAAGGCTGGCGTAAATTAGGGCTTTCCAATTTCGTTATTTGGAGTCAAAGTGATCATAGGAGGACATCTGTACACTCAAGGTGAAGCATTTGACACCTCAGGAGGTGAGTTTAAGCCTTTGCAGTCGATCAGTTGGCAGGTTTTTTACAATAAACCCCTGTAATTGAAAATTTGGGGATTTTCTCGATGGGGTCATTCTGGAGAAATTGATTGATGGAAAAGTTAAAATATGCTCCTAAATGAAGTCTTAACCAAAGAAATAGCCACTTGAGCTATTCTGAAGAGTTTTCTTGAACATAGTACTAAAAATATCCCTATTTTTAAACCATTCAGTTTTTGGAACTTCGAGACAGTCTGGGTGAAAGTTGTTCATGTTTTGGCCCTCAAATACACACCAAAAGCTCTGATATTGATACACTTTGGATTTAATGAGCTGACTGATTAAGATTGTTGGCAGACCTAATGTGAATTTTGATACATAGTCTATAGGAAGCAGCATGTGAATGTCGTGCAGACTGTTTTGCTTTGCTCATCCCTCACACAGGTGGACTTTTAATAACATAAGAAGCCAGTGATTGTTGTCATATTTGCAGAATAAATTGGTTTGAAGAATGATGTTGGCATTGATACACAGGGCTCGATGAGAGTCTTTTGTCCAACTATATGATACCTAAAAATTGCAAAGGAAAATATGTGTTGTTAGGTGCAAAGGTTAATTGTTTTTTATGAACAGATGAATGTAACAAGGATTTGAATAGTACAGGAAAACCTAGTATCAGTTTGATGAGCAGAAAGAGATAGGTTTGAGATGAATAGTCTGCAATCAAGTTTAAAGTGACAACAGAGTTGATTCATGAAATACCTTAATTGTGCAGAGATGTTCATGAATCATGCTGACAGGTTGTAGAGACTGATACACAGTTTGCTCTATAGATTGAAGATGGACTTTTGTTTGAAAAATAGTTTGAATGGTAATTAGGTTTCAAATCTTTTGCAGTTAGCCTATACACAGACCTAACTTGTATTGTCAAGACAAAGGAGCATTGAAGCCCTCGGTGATATGAACTTATCCTCCTGTTGGGAAGTTTTACTTTACCTTTTAAGAATAAACATGTCTGTCCAGGAATGTGAAGAAAATTGTGAAGAAGTTTGAAGAAGTAGGAAACCAGTTTATAAAGCATCTTATGAACCCTAAAGCCAGACAGATTCTAATTTTTGAAGGAAAAAATATGGGCAAGAGTGGAAAAAGTGGTAAAGTCAATAGGGCTGAGCCCACTGACTTAACCTGGATTGAGCAGGTCCCTGACTGTGCTGAGTTGTTCTAGCAGGCAGGTTGGATAAATTTCTTCAGGAAGATAGATGGCTACAATGCACAAGTGTCCTGTAAATTTGCTCAAAGTCTTAAAGATGATATGGTCATCTTTGATGCTCTCAAATTCAAGTTGACTGTAGAACTAATTGCAGAGGCCACTGAGATTAGTAATGAGGGTGAGCCTTGGTTCAAGAAATTACCTTTTGACTTTGAACCACAGAGATACCTGTTACCTGATGTGACTCCTGATTGGAATAAAGGTATCCCTATTCAAAATTTCAGAAAGGAGTGGGTTGAGCCAATTAGGATACTGCAGAGCTATGTGACCTGTGAGGGTAGGTATGCATATGTATTTAAATATCACTTTAGATTCCTCAACACATGGTGGGAGTCTCAAATATGAACCTACCATTCTTCTTTCTGAAGAGCCTGCAGAAAATGTCCAGCAGGATAAAACAGCATGAAGATCACACATCCCATTCTATTTTTCATCATGGATTGATCAAGCTAATCATCAGTACTGTGTTGCAGCATGAGGATAAGACTTGGGACTTTTTTTTGTTTTGGTCAGGTTTCCATGTCAAACAGGAAGAGCAGTAGCCTAAGAGGCAAACAGACAAAGGGAAGGTGATGATGAAGAAATTAGGTCAGAAAGCTAAGCCTGCAGACAAAGAGGAGTTCAAAGTTGAAGAGGTAGCATAGCAGGTGAAGTTAGACAGCAAATTTAAAAGGTCTTCAGTTGGCACCACAGGCAGTTATTCATTGTTTGCAAAAGAGGAACTGCAGCTTAGGCAACAGTTGACATCAACAGCAGATTTTGCAGAAATTAAAGCTTCTGTTCAAGAAAAGGTTACTATGCCTGAAGATGAAGTTCAAACCAAACCAAGAAGTCCACTCACCATCCTCTCATATTATGAGGGATATCTACTAGAAGAAGAGCAGCCACAGCCCATTGATGAACCAGAAGGCAGGCATGGAACTTGTGGAGAATTCCTCACCTCAGACATCAAAGCAGCTAAACCTCATAAGAAGAAAAAGAAGGCTGTAACTTCATATTGGAGGCCTAAAACTAGGCCAACCAATAAATTAAGATGGAATATGAAGAGGATACTTAATCCTAAATTGGATTCCAAACAAGAGACTGTTTTAATTGATACTACTTCAAATGAAGAGACAGAAGTTGGTAAAATGGACAGCAAAATCAAAGGAAAATGAGTTGTTAAACCTTCTTCTCCTCAACCTGCAGAGTTAAAAAGATTGTCACAGTCTGCAAAAGAGACAAGTCAGCCTGCATCTAAATTATCTGCAATAATTTTTGAGATAAAAGATAAACTCTTAAAACAGCAGCAAGAAGAAAAAGCAAAAAGATGTCCTGTTGAAAATCAGGAGTGGGAGGAAGAAGATGAAGCTATACTCAGACAAGCAGGAATTTTAAAAGAGCCTAGTATTCCTACTGACTTCTCAGAATTTCTAATGCAGGATGCAAATATAATTGAGATCCCTAGTTTTGATGAAGAAAATTTGCAGGAAAGTGTTCAAAAATACAAGCAACAGATGAAACATTTACAAGAGACTAATGATGGGTTATTTAAAGTCAACAGAGGGCTTATAGAGGAGTTGCATGATGTTCATCATAATTTCCTGGAGCTATCAAAAGTGTCTAAAGAGGTGATAAACAGGAAAAGAACTTCTGACAGACACTACAAAAAGCTAGAGAAGACAGTTGAATGTTTACAGCAGGAGAATGAAGACCTTCAGAGAAAGATAGCTGATATGGAAAAGAAACATAAAAGAGCAAAGAGAAAAGAGAAAAGCCTAGATGGTATAGCACTAGTTGCTGAAGCAGCGAAGGAGCTTTGAATCAGTTATGCTTTAGTTAGTGTATCTGTTTGATAAACATTTCTTGTTAATGATTTGCTATTTTTAGAAATTTTGTAATTTTGTAAAATTGTATTTTTTACTTTACCTTAGTAAGTCGATGGAGACAGTTAGGATTAGTGACCTAACTGATTTTGTAGAAGATTACTATTTAGAGGAGTTAGAAAGACATTTTGGGGGTTCGATTTTTGAGAGCTTTCAGGAGGTCTTCAAGCTCAGTTGGTTTTTAGACTTGTTCATGAGCAAGGTACAAAACTATTGTATGCAGTGGTTGATGAAACTATGAGATATTTATGACTTTTACCCTTCAGATTTATGTATTGGCTTCATTTTCATCTTTTCTAGTTGCTTAAATTGATAGATTCATTGACTGGTTTATGTTATATTCTGGTAATGCCTGTCATTTATGTTTGAACCTCAATATCGTTTTTGTTTGATCTTGTTATATATATCATGCATCTTCATCTTTTATTGCTTATGATTCAGTAGATGCTTTACTTATGAATGTATTCCTTGATTGTTCTCAAAGTTCACAACCAAAAAACACATTGCAGAAACCCTAAACCTTAATTTTATTTAGTTTTATATTTGAGTGTGTGTTAACTTGTTTCTCTGGCCTTAGAAACAATTTCTGGCACAAACATCTTTGGCGCCATTGCCAGGGATGAAGCTGAAGCATATCTTCCCTGGGATACTTATCAGTTTTCTTGGTTTGAGAGGTGGACTTGAACCAGTATCTTTGAAGGCTATTTTCACCAAATTTTGACACACTAGCTTCTAGAGGAGTGGGAACCCAGAGCAGACCTATTTCACCGTTACATTTAGGGGTTTCAGACCCTGAGCAGATCTTAAAAATAGCAAGAAAACTCAGATGGTCCCAATCTTTACCAGCCTTGTGTGATCCTGAACAGTTGGGTGTTTCATTACATTCAGCTGAAACCTCACCTTGGATAAAACCTACCATTCCTGAGAGCACTTTTCAGGTTTTTACTAATCCTCAAACCTTTTTGAAAGCCAAGACTGCTTCTCCAGGTAAAATACCTCTTTTCCAACTGAAAGTAGGAAAGAGCCCTTTCCAAAGAAGTTCTAGTCAAGCTTCTTCATCTTCAAAACCTCAGTCCAAAATGGCAGCTCAAAACCCACCCATGGATATGATGGACAGGGTGGTTGCAGCCAGGTATGCACCACTAGTCTTGCCTCAGCCTTTGCATGCTTTGCCTGGAGGTGATTACCAGAAATATATGCCTAGGTTCAATGGCCAGGGGGATAACACTGCTGAAGAACATTGGGAGGCTTTCCTAAGTTATGCTGACAATCAAAACATTGAGATCAAAGATGTATGGATGAGGGTATTTGTTCAGAGCCTTGATGGGGATGTAAGGAAGTGGTTCAGAGAGTTGCCTGCCAACTCAATCACTATAATTGAAGAGATACGTGATATTTTCATGAGGCAATGGGGAGACACAAAGGACCATACCTATTATATAACTGAGTTTGGAGCTCTCAGAAGAAAGAAGGAGGAGACTGTTGCTGATTTTTCTAGAAGATTTAACAAAATGTATGGTAGGATTTCAGCATAAATTAAGCCTACTGAAACATCAGCTAATCTCACTTATGCCAATGCCTTTGATCATGAATTTTCTTTATTGCTAAGAGAGAGAAGGCCTATCACCCTGCTGAACATGCAAGATGCAGCATTGGAGGTAGAGTCTAATTGGTTGGCTTCAAACAGACTTAAGAATGAAACTCCCCAGTAGCTTTATGAGAGAAAAGGGAAAAAGGAGGTTGTTTCAACAAGTGTTGCTCCTCATTCTGCTGAAGCCAAGATAGATGAGATGGAAAAGCTGGTAAATATTCTCACTGCCAAACTGAATAAACTAGAGCTTGAAAATAATTCTGCTAAACCTGCTCCAAAAGCTGAAAGGAATCCAAATAACCAGAATCAGTTCAGGAGGCAGTTTGCTCCTAGATTTATGCCAAGAAAGCGCAGGAATAATGACATCCAACGAGAAAGGAGAGAGAATGAGGAGTAGAGAGTGCCCCCAACTTTTCAAAATAATGTAGTTGATGAAGAAGAAGTTGATGGACAGCTGCTCTTTGAAGAGACTGAGACTGATCAGGATATGAATCACTTTGGAGATGGTTTGTCTACAGGTTTTGTTACTGAAGAAGATTTTCTGAACGTTGAGTATTATGATGCTGATATGTATGAAGTTGAAGATGATTTGGAATTTGACAAAACTACTATAAATGCTGCTGCTCAACAGAATGAACATAAGAATACTATCAATCTCAGATCAGGTCCAAAGCAAGTGGTCCAAATTCCAAAGAAGAAAGCACCAGTTCCAGCTGCACCTGTTTCTACTGTACCTGTTCCTGTTGCACTTGTTCCTTCTAAACAAGTACCTGATCCTGTCATACAGAAGAAGCAATCTATAGAAAAATCTAAGAAGAATGTTGAAATTGAAGAGGTAAATAAATCTACTCAAAGTTTTAGTTTGGAGAATGAACTAGGGAAGCTGAAAATTCCTGTATCTTTGAATGAATTAATAAAGAATCCCTCATACAAACAGACAGTCCTGAAAGTGATGAATTCAGCCAATAATCAGCCTATTTCAGACACTGTTAATTTGCAAGAAGAAAGTCCAAAAATATTCATCGGATCAGCCCTAGCTGAAAAAATTGAAAATGAGGCTAGTGCTTCACCTCCTTTTTATTTCACCTTGACTGTCCATGACCAAATGATTCACAATTGTCTATTAGACTCAGGAGCCTCTCACAATTTGATGCCCAAAGCTGTTATGGAAGCCTTAGGTCTCAGTATCACCAAACCTTACCATGATTTATATTCCTTTGACTCCCGAGCTGTGAAGTGTCTAGGAGTGATTAAAGACATGGTTGTTAGCCTTGCTCAGTTGCCCATGAAGAGTGTAATAATGGATTTTGTGGTAGATGACATCACTCCAAAGTTTGGCTTGCTTCTTTCTAGGTCATGGGCTAAGAAGGTTGGGGGAACCTTACAGATGGACCTTTCATATGCCACCATCCCTGTTTTTTGTGGAGAAACTAGAAGACTATACATAGAGCTACAGTGTGCTTACATAGTCACAGATGACAAACACACCACTAATCATCCCCTATATGATGTTGACAAAGATCTGGGAACCTGCATGCTGAATTTGAGTGATGAGGATAATTCTGTTGGTTTGTTACAAGTAGAAAAAGAACAGCCCATAAAACATAGTAGAGAGGAAGAAGATACACTGTGGGAGTTGTACTTTGATGGATCCTCATGCAAAGAGGGTGCTGGAGCTGGAGTTTTACTCATTTCCCCTAGAGGTGAGATAGTGAAACTTATGTATAAGTTGGAGTTTGTTACCACTAACAACACTGCTGAGTATGAAGCTCTGCTACTAGGAGTGAAAGCTGCTAAAGACTTAGGCATTCAACAAATTACTGCATATGGCGACTCCGAGTTGGTTGTTCAACAGGAGAAGAACAACTATCAAGTAAAGAAGGATTTGTTGAAGGTATATCGGAACGAGGTATGGGATATGCTTGAAAATTATTTTATATCATTTAACATCACTCATATTCCAAGAAATCATAATGAGACTGCAGACTATTTAGCTTTGGCTGCCTCATACTTCAGAATTCCTAAAACTACTCAGCTAAGGTATCCCATAGAGGTGAGGTACAGACCATGTGTACCTGACAATGTGAAGCACTGGAGGGTATTTGAAGATGACATTGAAATCAAAAAATTTCTTGAGCTTACAGATGAGTTTACTAATGCCCAAATTGATCAAGATGAGGATGAAGGAGAAGAACAAGACGATGAGTTTGCTGAAAATCAGCTTGCTGCAGAAGAGATAGCAGGTCATAAAATCATTGAGTTGAAGATTAAATTCATACCCAAAGGTTTAGTTCCTCTTGAAATAATATTTACAAAAGATGATACTCCTTCAAATCCAGTGGTTCAATCTTCAGAAGACAATGTAATGGACTGCAACATTGGTTCTGCTGAACACCCAAAAATGGTAAAAATTTCCAAATCTCTGTCAGTTGAACAAAGAAATAGATACATTAAAATTCTGAAAGAACATGTGGATGTGTTTTCCTGGTATTATGAAGATCTAAGAACCTATGATACAACAATCATTCAGCACAAGGTCCCTTTGAAGCCCAATGTCAAGCCTTTCCGACAGAAACTGAGAAGGATCAATCCAGCTTTATTTCCTGTGATTGAAAAGGAAGTAAAGAAGCTATTGGATGCAAAGCTAATAGTGCCTCTCAGGTATTCTTCCTGGGTTGCAAATCTGGTTCCTGTCAGAAAGAAGAATGGGGAAATAAGATTATGTGTTGACTTCAGAAATTTGAATAGGTCATCATTAAAAGACAACTATCCTCTCTCCAAGATTGAACAAGTTTTGCAGCAAGTGGTTGGAGCTCAAAGGATATCTATGGTGGATGGATTCTCAGGGTATAATCAGATTTCCATGCACCCTGATGACAAGGAAAAGACAGCCTTTACAACCCCCTAGGGGACCTTCATGTATGACAAGATGCCTTTTGTCCTGATGAATGCTGGAGAAACCTTTCAGAGAGCAATGGACATTGTCTTTGTTGGGGAAAAAGATAAGTTTGTGGTTATCTATCTTGATGATATTACTGTATTCTCAAAATCTAATGATGAACACTTGAAACACTTGAGGCAAACCTTTCAAAAATGCAGAAAATTTGGTCTGTCCCTGAACCCCAAAAAGTCACATTTTGTTGTGCAATAAGGTAGACTACTTGGTCACCTGGTGTCTGCTGATGGCATCAGAATAGATCCTGAGAGAGTCAAAGCAATACTGAATATTAGTTTTCCTAGGAGTAAGAAAGATGTTCAGTCATTCATTGGAAAGATAAATTTTCTGCGGTGGTTTATTCCAAATTTTGCTGAAACCATCAAGCAAATCACAGCCATGTTGAAGAAAGATCAGGAAGTCAGGTGGACTGTTGAGGCAAAGGCTGCATTTGAGAAGATCAAGGTAGATCTTACTGAAGCACCAGTCTTGGTAAGTCTTGATTTCACCAAAGAATTCCTTACTTTTTCATTTCCTTCAGAAGATACAATTGCAGCTGTCTTACTTCAGAAGAATAAAGAAGGTTTGGAACAGCCTATTTCCTTTTTCAGCAAAACCCTGAGGGATTCTGAACTGAAATACAGTATACTGGAGAAACAAGCTTATGCTCTGGTAAAGGCTTTGAAATTTTTCAAAATTTATGTCTTGCATTCAAAGGTTGTTTCATTTGTTCCAAATGCTGCAGTGAAAGATGTCTTGACACAGCCCGACAGTGAAGGAAAGAGAGGAAAATGGATTGCAAAGATTATGGAGTACGATGTGGAAATCAAACCTACTAAGCTTGTCAAGGGACAAGGTTTGGCCAGGCTGCTGGCTGACTCAAATTGTCAAGCTCTAGGACTGCATGTCATGGCTGAAGAATCAGTTCCTGAAGAAGACCAAGCACTTCAGGAGAAAGAAAGGATCATGGATTTTTATTCATCTTCAGTTTGGTATGCTGATATTGTTCATTTTTTGTTATTTCTACAATGTCCTGATCATTTAGACAAGAAGGCTGCTAGATCTCTGAAACTTAAAGCCACTAAGTACTGTTTGATAGAGGATCAATTGTTCTGGAAAGATCCAGGAGGTATCTTGCTCAGGTGTTTGGATCAATCTGAAATAGGAGAGGTGATTTCAGAGTCTCATGAAGGAGCCTGTGGAGGGCATAAATATTGGAAAGCAACAGCTTACAAAATTTTGAGAGCTGGATATTATTGGCCCTCCCTGTTCACAGATGTTTACCAGTAGGTAAGAGCCTGCATTCCTTGTCAGAAATTTGCAGGTAAACATAAATTGTTGTCTTTGCCTTTAAAGCCTATTGCAGTCAATGCCCCTTTTCAGCAATGGGGTCTGGATTTTATTGGAGAAATAAATCCAGCATCTTCAGGACAACATCATTGGATTTTGACTACCACAGATTTCTTCACAAAATGGGTGGAAGCCATTCCTACAAGGAATGCTACAGAGAAGGTGCTTATAGAGTTCATTGAAGACAATATCCTGAGCAGGTTTGGTTGTCCACAGAGATTAATAACAGACAATGCCAAGGCATTCAAATCCAAGGCAATGGTATCTTTCTGTGAAAAAAATGGCATCATTTCGAAGCACTCAACTCCCTATTATCCTCAGGGAAATGGCCAGGTTGAATCCTCTAACAAGAACATCATTCATAGCATCAAAAAATTGCTCAAGCACAACAAAAGGTCTTGGGATTCAATGCTGAAGTATGCATTGTGGGCAGATAGGATTACAGTGAAGCAGGCCATTGGTACTTCTCCTTTTCAGCTGGTTTATGGTATAGAGGCAGTGTTTCCTGTTCAGCTAGGGATTCCAGTGATGAAATTCCTCCAGAATTCTCAAGAAGAACCAGATGATATGCAAAGGAGAATATTTGAAATGATTGAATTACAGCAAAATAGAGAGAAGGTGGATGAAAAGGCACAGCTGTACAGAGCCAAGGTTAAAAACAGGTTTGACAGAAACATTAAAGAAAATAATTTCACAGAAGGTGAGATGGTTTTAAGATGGGATGCAAGAAAGGAGAAGAAAGGAAAACATGGTAAGTTTGACAATCTTTGGTTTGTCCCTTTCCTGATATCAAAAGTTTTAGAAAACAATACTTTTATCTTGCAGTCCTTGGAAGGTGAGGAATTGTCCAGCCCTGTGAATGGACGATTCCTCAAACATTTTTACAGTTTACGAGGGCATTTTTTCACTGATCATTGTACATACCGGTGTGAGTGAGATAGAATAAAGACTCCATAGCCCAATGGAAGTTTGCAAATAGCTACGTTAGAGGACAGCAGGCACTGGTCTACAGGTTCTTGAAGCCTCCCAGGGAGGATTTCATCCCGTAGCTGGAGCCAGATGTTATGTCAGAATTTTGTTTCTTCATTTTTGGTAATTTTGGTTTGAGTTATATTTTCTTTCAAGGCTTTCATTTACTTTATTTTGATTTTGCCCTCCTTTTGGAAAATTTTGTTTAGTGTTTATTTGAAATTTTGAGCTTGCTTTAGAAATTTTGAACTTTAGGCTATAGGTTTGTTTTTTATTAAGGGTTTTTTTAAGTTATTTTATCAAATGGTCGACTTATAAGGCATATTTTGAGCATACCTACACTCAAGCAACTTTTAAAACCTTATACAAAATATCAAAAAGCTAAAAAGGAGCGGAAAAATAGCACCAAGGATATTCTTGTAGCGCTGGAGCGGAAAATTACAAAGGGTGCGCTACAAGAATATCGCGGCCCTCTTATTTTCCGATTTTCAAGCAAATTTTTGTTATGATTGCAAATCTTGAATGACTAATCGTATATGGTGAGTTGTTTGATACATGTAAGCTGCAGTTTTAACACAATTCCAGGTGGTTTTAAGTCGTGAATCAAAGCATAGCCATCATTGCTCCTAATGCGGTGTGGTTCGACAGTTAGCAGCAAATATCGGTCTTATATGTCATGATTTTCCTTTCTACATGCACTAACAAAGAAGAAAAAGGTTTGTGGGTTAAACTTAACAGCTAGAAAGATGGATTGTGTCGCTCCATAGCAGAAGCAGGGTTATCAAGGCTGGCGTAAATTAGGGCTTTCCAATTTCGTTATTTGCAGTCAAAGTGATCATAGAAGGACATCTGTACACTCAAGGTGAAGCATTTGACACCTCAGGAGGTGAGTTTAAGCCTTTGCAGTCAATCAGTTGGCAGGTTTTTTACAAAATAAACCCCTGTAATTGAAAATTTGGGGATTTTCTCGGTGGGGTCGTTCTGGAGAAATTGATTGATGGAAAAGTTAAAATATGCTCCTAAATGAAGTCTTAACCAAATAAATAGCCACTTGAGCTATTCTGAAGAGTTTTCTTGAACATAGTACTAAAAATATCCCTATTTTTAAACCATTCAGGTTTTGGAACTTCGAGACAGTCTGGGTGAAAGTTGTTCATGTTTTGGCCCTCAAATACACACCAAAAGCTCTGATATTGATACACTTTGGGTTTAATGAGCTGACTGATTAAGATTGTTGGCAGACCTAATGTCAATTTTGATACATATTCTATAGGAAGCAGCATGTGAATGTAGTGCAGACTATTTTGCTTTGCTCATCCCTCACACAGGTGGACTTTTAATAACATAAGAAGCCAGTGATTGTTGTCATATTTGCAGAATAAATTGGTTTGAAGAATGATGGTGGCATTGATACACAGGGTTCGATGAGAGTCTTTTGTCCAAGTATATGATACCTAAAAATTGCAAAGGAAAATCTGTGTTGTTAGGTGTAGAGGTTAATTGTTTTTTATCAACAAATGAATGTAACAAGGATTTGAATAGTACAGGAAAACCTAGTATCAGTTTGATGAGCAGAAAGAGATAGGTTTGAGATGAACAGTCTGCAATCAAGTTTAAAGTGACAACAGAGTTCATTCATGAAATACCTTAATTGTACATAGATGTTCATGAATCATGCTGACAGGTTGTAGAGACTGATACAGAGTTTGCTTTATAGATTGAAGATGGACTTTTGTTTTAAAAACAGTTTGAATGGTAATTAGGTTTCAAATCTTTTGCAGTTAGCCTATACACAGACCTAGCTTGTATTGTCAAGACAAAGGAGCATTGAAGCCCTCAGTGATGTGAACATATCCTCCTGTTGGGAAGTTTTACTTTACCTTTTAAGAATAAACATGTCTGTCCAGGAATGTGCAGAAAATTGTGAAGAAGTTTGAAGAAGCAGGAAACCAGTTTATAAAGCATCTTCTGAACCCTAAAGCCAGACAGATTCTAGTTTCTGAAGGAAAAAAGATGGGCAAGAGTGGAAAAAGTGGTAAAGTAAATAGGGTTGATCCCATTGACTTAACCTGGATTGAGCAGCTCTTTGACTGTGCTGAGTTGTTCCAGCATGCAGGTTGGCTAAATTTATTTAGGAAGATAGATGGCTACAATGCACAAGTGTCCCGTAAATTTGCTCAAAGTATTAAAGATGATATGGTCATCTTTGATGCTCTCAAATTCAAGTTGACTGTAGAACTAATTGCAGAGGCCACTGAGATTAGTAATGAGGGTGAGCCTTGGTTCAAGAAATTACCTTTTGACTTTGAACCACAGAGATACCTGTTACCTGATGTGACTCCTGATTGGAATAAAGGTATCCCTATTCAGAATTTCAGAAAGGAGTGGGTTGAGCCAATTAGGATACTGCAGAGCTATGTGACTTGTGAGGGTAGGTATGCATATGTATTTAAATATCACTTTAGATTCCTTCAGCACATGGTGGGAGTCTCAAAGATGAACCTACCATTCTTCTTTTTGAAGAGCCTGCAGAAAATGTCCAGCACGATAAAACAACATGAAGATCACACATCCCAGTCTATTTTTCATCATGGATTGATCAAGCTAATCATCAGTACTGTGTTGCAACATGAGGGTAAGACTTGGGACTTTTTTCTGTTTTGGTCAGGTTTCCATGTCAAACAGGAAGAGCAGCAGCCTAAGAGGCAAACAGACAAAGGGAAGGTGATGATGAAGAAATTAGGTCAGAAAGCTAAGCCTGCAGACAAAGAGGAGTTCAAAGTTGAAGAGGTAGGAGAGTAGGTGAAGTTAGGCAGCAAATTTAAAAGTTCTTCAGTTGGCACCACAGGCAGGTATTCATTGTTTGCAAAAGAGGAACTGCAGCTTAGGCAGCAGTTGACATCAGCAGCAGATTCTGCAGAAATTAAAGCTTCTGTTGAAGAAAAGGATGCTATGCCTGAAGATGAAGTTCAAACCAAACCAAGAATTCCACTCACCATCCTCTTAGATGATCAGGGATACCTAGTATAGGAAGAGCAGCCACAGCCCATTGATGAACCAGAAGGCAGGCATGGAACTTATGGAGAATTCCTCACCTCAGACATCAAAGCAGCTAAACCTCATAAGAAGAAAAAGAAGGCTGTAACTTCATATTGGAGGCCTAAAACTAGGCCAACCAATAAATTAATATGGAATATGAAGAGGATACTTAATCCTAAATTGGATTCCAAACAAGAGACTGTTTTAATTGATACTACTTCAAATGAAGAGACAGAAGTTGGTAAAATGGACAGCAAAAACAAAGGAAAATGAGTTATTAAACCTTCTTCTCCTCAACTTGTAGAGTTAAAAAGATTGTCACAGTCTGCAAAAGAGACAAGTCAGCCTGCATCTAAATTATCTGCAATAATTTTTGAGATAAAAGATAAACTCTTACAACAGCAGCAAGAAGAAAAGGCAAAAAGATGTCCTGTTGAAAATCAGGAGTGGAAGGAAGAAGATGAAGCTATACTCAGACAAGCATGAATTTTAAAAGAGCCTAGTATTCCTACTGACTTCTCAGACTTTCTAATGCAGGATGCAAATATACTTGAGATCCCTAGTTTTGATGAAGAAAATTTGCAGGAAAGTGTTCAAAAATACAAGCAACAGATGAAACATTTACAAGAGACTAATGATGGGTTATTTAAAGTCAACATAGAGGAGTTGCAGGATGTTCATCATCATTTTTTGGAGCTATCAGAAGTGTCTAAAGAGGTGCTAAATAGGAAAAGAACTTCTGACAGACACTACAAAAAGCTAGAGAAGACAGTTGAAAGTTTACAGCAGGAGAATGAAGACCTTCAGAGAAAGATAGCTGATATGGAAAAGAAACATAAAAGAGCAAAGAGAAAATCTCAAAGCCTAGATGGTATAGCACTAGTTGCTGAAACAGCGAAGGATCTTTGAATCAGTTATGCTTTAGTTAGTGTATTTGTTTGATAAACATTTCTTGTTAATGATTTGCTATTTTTAGCAATTTTGTAATTTTGTAAAAATGTACTTTTTACTTTACCTTAGTAAGTTGATGGAGACAGTTAGGATTAGTGACCTAACTGATTTTGTAGAAGATTACTATTTAGAGGAGTTAGAAAGACATTTTGGGGGTTCGATTTTTGAGAGCTTTCAGGAGGTCTTCAAGCTCAGTTGGTTTTCAGACTTGTTCATGAGCAAGGTACAAAACTCTTGTATGCAGTGGTTGATGAAACTATGAGATATTTATGACTTTTACCCTTCAGATTTATGTATTGGATTCATTTTCATCTTTTCTAGTTGCTTAAATTGATAGATTCATTGACTGGTTTATGTTATATTCTGGTAATGCCTGTCATTTATGTTTGAACCTCAATACTGTTTCTGTTTGATCTTGTTATATATATCATCCATCTTCATCTTTTATTGCTTATGATTCAGTAGCTGCTTTACTTATGAATGTATTCCCTGACTGTTCTCAAAGTTCACAACCAAAAACACATTGCAGAAACCCTAAACCTTAATTTTATTGAGTTTTATATTTGAGTGTGTGTTAGCTTGTTTCTCTGGCCTTAGAAACAATTCGTGGCACAAACAGGATGGAAGCACAGAGATTTTTGGATTTGATAGTGTGGAGGGATTTTTGTACAATGCCAATGGGATCAATGATCTGGCAGTTTTTGAGGAACCCATATTGTTCCTGAGATATTCTGGAGTCCAGGAAAGGTTTGATTCTTACTGCGATTACTTTAGAGATAAGTTTGTACAAAAGATTGCATAAAGAGATGAGTCTAAAGTCAGCAAAGGTCTGTGTCTTGTCTCTTTTGGGAATGAGAGCAATGAAAGTGGAATTCAGTGAGCCCGGGATGTTCGTAGTCACTCTAGTGGATTCAACAGTAGATAGAAGTTCCATCCCCAAGAGATCAAAAAAGTACAAGTAGAACTCTACAGGCCAGCCATCCGGACCCGGACTTTTATCTTTTTTGAAGGATTTAAGAGCAAGGTCAACTTCCCCAAGAGTAACCTGATAGGTAAGTTCAATAGCTTTCTCAATAGGAATCAATCTGGGATAAAGAAGGATAACCTTAAGCTGATGATATATGCAGGTCCCCCCGTCATCTTTGAAAATATTGGTGAAATGTGATTCACCAAGGCCTTTGAGTGCAGTTTCATCCTCAAAAGTGTTACATGCCTCATATGATAGGGACCAAATAGTATTCAGGTTCCTCCGACCTGAGGCTAGCATGTGGAAGTACTTCGTATTTGAATCACCCTGCAAAGCCCATTTTGTTCTACTTTTCAGTTTCCAAGTGAGAAGAGAATGATCCAGAATCAATTTCCTTTTGGATATGAGTTGTGCAAGATGTGTAATATCTCCTGAAGATAATATACCATTGTAAGAGCTAGCAAGGAGGGAGGTAATGGCAAGTTCAATATTATGCAAGTCATCATCAATCTGAACTTGCTTATCCTTGGTCCACAATTTGGTTTCATGTTTGAGAGTACGAAGCTTATGTTGGAGAGAGTCAAGAACTGAGTCAGAATCCACCAAGGAAAGATGAGTCCATTTAGCAGATAACCAATTAGTAAACTCAGGATCGTTGAGCTAGGATCGGTTAAACTTGAAAGGGTAATTATAGGACAATCTTTGTTTATTCCATTCCAATACAATAGGATAGTGATCCGATATGTCCAAGCAATGTGTCCAGACCCTATGAATCCCCAGGGAGGGTATTAAGGAGCCTGAGATCATAAATCGATCAAGTCTTTTGCTGATGCCTTCTGATCCTGCACGGCCATTGCGCCACGTTGGGCCCGCACACTGGGGTGCTAAATCCATCAAGCCAAGTGAGTCGAAAAGAGAAATGAAGTAGCCAGAGAGGGGATCAGGTGAGGGTTTGTGACCCCATATCTCAGAAGAGTGAAGAGTTAGATTAAGATCTCCACCAAGAATCAGATTGGGAGTGCTGAGGATGCCACTTGTAAGAGCTTTTTCCTAGAAAGATTCACGACTTCTGTAGGGACCATAAATATTGAGTATTGAGATGGGATAGGTAAGACCCTGGAAATAATCCTAAAGCAGGATTCTGAAACAGGTGTAAAAGGCTTGGCATCTGACTTTGTGAGGGTTCCAAGCTGAAAGGAGACCACCAGAGAGCCCCGTGGCATCGATAGCACAGAACTCCCAGGAGGGGAGAAGCTTGGAGAAAGACAATAAAGTGGGAAAGGTACTGCACATGGTTTCCTGAAGAAGAACCATGTCCGGGCTGAGAGAGTTGAAGAGTGTACGGAGGCGGTGGAGCTTGGCCTTGCCTCCAAGCCCCCTGACGTTAAGAGAGACAATATTCATGGATCATAAAGAGGGGGAGACAAGGCTCTAAGTCCCCGGGGACGCAAGTTACAATCAGCATCATTTAAGTAAATAGAGAGAGGGATATAGGGAGGGGAAGCCGAGGATAGGTCCACCTATGACTTGTTCCCCTATTTTTTTCTTGACAGTTACATTGGAAAAGCGAATACATTTCAATGGTAGTGTTGTGGGGGAGGTAGGAGTAGTAGCGGTGAAAATAGAGAGAGAATGCTTAAGTAAGGGATCAGATAAATAAGGTGAAGTAGTAGGGCTAATAGGGGAAGGGGAGTGTGGAGGGGACATAACTCATGTCACCAATGGAGAAAACTCAACAAGTGAGGACAGCGAGGGTACAGGAACATTGAGAGGGGTCTAGGACTGAGGTATGGAAGCCATCAAGGTTTTAGGATGGTAAGTGCAATCCTCTTCCGCAGTAGGTGGACAAGAGAGAGGACTCGGGGTTGGAGAGATAGAAACAACAGGTGAAGAAACAATCAGGGGAGGTGTGGGTTGTGCCCCCATATCGAAAACAGGAGATCGAGAGGAGTCAGGAAAAGGTTCCTTTGAATGGGACATGATCAACCCATTGACATCATTTAAAAAAGTGTTTGAAACAAATTCAGTAGGAAAAGGTGATGTATTTTGTGTACCTAGCGACGGGCCTGGAAGACAGGTATTTCTTAAAATCTCAGATGACTGGAGAATGTCAAAGCCTAAGTATTCATTATGCAAGCGAAGAGGGTGGCAATGGCACCGTAGATGTCCTGTTTCATGGCATATACTGCACCTAAAAGGTACTCGGAAATAATCGAGATTCTGAATGATAAGACGATCCCCACATAGGATTTCCACATCTACTGGTAAACCCAGGGTTACATCCATCTCAACCAACACTCTTGCTACCCTTTTATCAAAAGCCAGGAGGAAGTCCGTCTCTACAGCCACAAACCATCCAATGGTGTTTGCTATACCTTCCAACACATTTTTATTCCACAGGGGGAATGGTAAGTGTGGTAGTAAAACCCATAAGTATCGCTTGGATATCCTTTCTTTAAGATGATCGAACCGGGTATGCCAACGGTCCAAGACTAATGAACCAGTCCCCATGCGCCAAATCCCTTCCAGAATTTGTGAGCAGTCTGCCTCCTCAAGAAAAATGAAGACTATCCATCCCCTGGATAATAAACTGATCGTTGGGACATAGTCAATCAGGGGCTTCCAGTTTGTTGTAGACCACTCAACCCATGCCTGTTTATTCATTCGGGCATACTCTAGATGCCCTATCAGAGCACGAGAATAGAGGGAGGAGAATCTATCCATATATAAATCGTGTCCAAGTACATATCGGTAATGCCCCTCCTGGGCCTTTGTGCATTTAGAATTTCTTTTCCGGTGAGAGCGTGAGGGAGTCTGTTCGGGCATATTCAGAGCCAAGTATAGTAGCCACTAGAAGCTCAAGTTCTTGTAAGACCACCTCAGTAGAGTATCAAAATGGTGACTGTGTCCACGATGGCAATTCTTCCTTTTCCCCAAGAAGCCAGGTCGCCAATAGCAAGTCAAACCAAAGGAGAAAATAGACACTCCAGGAGCAGAGCCCGCTTAGTAAAAAGGTGAGGCGACTGCTCTGAAGGTTAATCTTAGACCCTTCAATCATCCCATAAAAACCCCTCTGAGGTAAAAGGTGACGTTGGGGAGTAACCATGGTAGGCCGCAGAGCTAAATGACTGAAAATGATAGGGCCCTTGATACCCTAACCCCCGAAATCCCTGGATTCTGAGGTCAACTCATGCACAAGCAAGAGGGAAAATAGAAAGGAAATACAAACAAACCCTTGGGGTAAAAAACACTCCAGCAGTCACTAGTGGAAAATGAGAGATTAGTGACTAGGAGACCAAAAAGTTTGGTCACCATAGATTTTTTCAAGGGATAAATGACCAAAATTGATAAATTTAAGTGAGTTAACTAAAAAATACCAAGATAAATGACCACTTTTGGTCATGGGATAAAACTAAACTAAAAAGGACCAAGATAAATGACAACTTTTGGTCACGGGATAAAACTAAACTAAAAAGGACCAAGATAAATGACCACTTTTGGTCATGGGATAAAACTAAACTAAAAATGACTAAGATAGATGACCAAAATTGGTCATGGGATGTCTAGACTTAAAATGAGCACATAATAATTGGTCATTTATTTGGTCATGTTTAGTTGTGTCACTCCGGCAATGGAGAATTACATTTTTTACAACAAATTTGTATAATTTACTAAATTCTAACATATCTACTCAACGATTTGACTACAAAAGTCTATGGAGGTGTACATACTCTAACCCCCTTTGAATTTGAACCCATGACCTCCTAGGATTAAACACATGTTATTAACCATCAATCCCACGTACATTTCACTTACCCCAAAAAAAAGAGAGCATTAAAAGGCCATGAAAACTAGGAATTTAATTTATGACATGTGTGCTAGGATATCTTGTAGATAAATGGAAATATTGCACTAAAGTAATTAGGATCAAATCCAAGTCTTTACCCTATCAAAGTTGTATATGTGAATCAATCTAATTATTTCTATTCGATATTCTTATAGAAGTATCCCATAAGATAAGAAATCATACATGTCCATATTTGGGCATGTGTCTCATGTCCCAATGTTTGACATCTGGACTTGTGGAATGTGCATGAACTTCATTTGATGTAAAATAGACACACATTTTACACATATTTTAAAAGTTTCTTGTATGTTTCAAACACATGGTTTGCACATATCCCAATACATCAAACACATAAAGGGTCATAAAGTTGGATTCGAGGTTGTTTTGATGCTCTAAAAGAGAAATTAAAGCCTCTTTTTATTTTCTCATTATTAAAAAGTTAAATAACCTTTGTAGAAAAGGAAAACGAGCTTAAGTGCGGGTCTCATATCTTTATTGTGAGAGGAATTACGATACATACAAAACATGCCCACTTCAAAGAAGAGTAGGATTGAGAAATTTTGAGTAACAAGTAAAAATATAGGTTAAATATAAATTCCTTTATTTCATCATAAATTATAACACATACATAAATAAGCACACTTTAAAGAAGATAAAACTTTATCCGTTTGTATTGAAAACATTAATGTGTATTCATGCCAACTTATATGTTTAATATATAACAAAAACAGATAATTAGAAGAAAAAGATATATAATATGTGAGATGCATTTATTAATATAATTGATTTGGTCATCACCTTTGAGTTAGCATTAACCAATTTATATCTCAATACTTTATATCTCAATACATAGGCCTAAAGTAAATCACTTTCAATGATAGTGATATTTCGAGGAGTGATCCTCTATACCATTAGTTGCGGCAACACTAACAACGAATATGTAGAAATAAGAGGAAACTTATAGGGACAATGGCACTATCACTCACGATAACCATGGTGCTATTGATGGGATATATTGTGTTTGTCATCCGTATTGAATGAAAAAACTTTCATAATTGGGATTGCATTACAAAAGCATCGCTTGTAACCTACAAGTGATATGGATTGGAGGTATTTACATGATTTTTTTAATCTCTCAACCTTATTTATAAACATACAAACCCAAACCCAATGGGGTAAGAGAGAACTCGGAAAGGTGTGGTGAAATCATCTTCTCTCTATTTTAGTTTGTTGTGATTCCAACCCACATACAAATGCAAAAAAAACAACTAAGAAAGTAATAATTTTATTTTAGCAAGTGACTGAAGAAGCGCACAGACACTCGCCGAAGAACAAGCGCACAGACCCTCACCGAAGAACAAAGAAAACAAGAATAATCGGAGCAAGGAGAGATTAATAACAGAAAGACATACCACACCAGTGTGCATTGTGGGAAGGGTTGCGGAATTGCTCCTTATTATGATTGATGGATGCATTCATGGTGATTATCAAAGAGGAGGAAAGGAGTAGGGCAGGTTCCTTACAAAGGAAATAGGGTAAATTTTGATCCTGAATGCTTAATTAATTTTCTTTTTTACTGATTCTGAATGCTTAATTAATTTTCTTTTTTACTGATTCTGAATGCTAGTGAACGATGGTTTCATTGCGTTATTCCATTGTTGGTTTTACTTGGCGCAGAGGCAGGAGGTGGAGGCATTAGAAGTAGATAAATCTAATGTATTTCTAGCAGATCATATATCACAAGCGAATGGTGAGCTACATGAAAATCGAGGAGAGTTTTTTAACATGCTATTTCGTTAAAAATCTACAACTCCTGTTAGTGCTCTGGATACCCATTTTATCAATTGTCAAATTTTGCTAAAAAATATAAACTCGATATAGGGATTTGATTGAATTCCCTCCATTATATTCATTTCTTGTTCCAATGATGGCTTTGAAGACACCTATTAGCCTTAACTCATGGAGCCTCCTTAAGATCATCCAGAAGTGTAGAAGACAATTTCTTTCTCTATATGTCTCCTTAATTTGACCTCAATTGGTATCTTAACCTGGAGACCTATATGCGCCCATGATTTAGCAGTTGTATGATATAATTATATGCGCCTAGTCAACAAGCAATGGGGAGGTTTCAGATATAATTTAAAAAATGAAACGGAGAAATCATTTGGGAATCAATTGTGTTTCCCCTCCAAGTGCATCCTATGGCTTGGATTTACTTTATTTATTTGTTCAACACCATTATTCCCAGATGAGGAGGAATGCATCATGTGGCTCTTCCTATTGGGGTCCCAATCGACACTTTTCTTTTTAAACCTCTATCTGGATCTAAGGTAAATTCCACATTCCATAAAAACACGCCAGCAAAGCAGAGGCCTAGAGCCACGAGACCCTTTATGATATGTTTGTGGCATCACAGAATTGTTTCTTGAACCATGAATTTACCTTAACCAA
>LPNX011041613.1:311520-338662 GCA_001517045.1 Pseudotsuga menziesii | reverse complement strand
ATGCCCAGCTAGTTACTTTGCTATTTTGAGATTTTGAGTGCATGCGCGACTATCCCTATTGGCATGTCGCGCATATGCGCGAGTGTTATGTTCAGCAGGTTGCGCATACATCTATGCGCGGGTTGCCCTTCTACAGAGTTGCGCATGATGCGCGGGTTTCCTTACTACAGACCCGCGCATATCTCCCTCAAAATTAGTTTTTAAAAGCACGCGTTAATGGGAGATTAGTTATTTCATTTACCTTAATCCCATTAACTGCTGCAACCTCCCTAACCTTTGAAAACTGCCTCATTTCCTTCAGATAAATAGAGGCCTTGGGGAGGGGTTTGATATTCATACTTGGAGAGCAAAGTTATGCTGGTGGATTTTATACAGAACCTTTGGAGCAGAGAAACTCAGAGTCCTTTGGTGACAGAGGAGTCCCTTGTTCAGACATTGGGTTGTAACCTAAACTCCCTCTATTACTGTTAATAAAGCAGATTACTTCTTCCATATTGTGTTTCATGTGTTGTGACTTGGTAAATATCTATATTTCATTATGATATGTGATTTGCCTAACATGCATCTTTATATATGAATCATACTGTATATTGGAAGAATCTTTGTTAACAGGTTGAAGGAGGAATTATCCTGGAGATTGTAGAAGTGAAGCAAAGAGGAAGGAGTTAGCTTGGATCAACCTTCGTTTATTACAAGTAAGTTCCTGCTACTTCCCTATTTCCTATTTGTGCTTTTATAATCAAATTGTCTGCAAGGTCATAGTACGTTGGTAACCCCCAGACCAGGTTATTAGGTGAATTCTTCATTACAACACTATGCTTAATTGTTCCTGCAACAGTCCTTTCCATAATTAAAATATTTCTAGGATTTATTCTTTCACCTTCCGCATTCCTCCATTGCGGTTTGGGGGTCACAGAACCCTCAATATTTTACAATTTCCTTTTTTTATTTTCTTCTTTCTGCCTTTCATATTCTGAATGCGGATTGCAGTAGGCAGAAACTCTTAAGTCCGCCTTGTTTTTCTTTTCACTTTCTTCCTTCCTCCTTCCACCTTCCATATGCGGATTGCAGTATGTAGAAACTCTTAAATTTCCCTTATATTTATTTTCACTTTTCGCCTTCCACCTTCCGCCTTTCGTATTTCGAAATGCAAATTGCAGGAGGTGGAAACTTTTAATTCCACCTTGTTTTTGTTTTCAGTTCCCTCCTTCCACCTTCTGCCTTCCATATGTGGATTGAAGTAGGAGGAAACTCTTAAATTTCCCCTATATTTATCTTCACTTTCTTCCTTCCGCCTTTCGCCTTTCGTATTCCGGAATGCGGATTGCGGTAGGTGGAAACTTGTTAATTTCATCTATATTTCTTTTCATTTTCTTCCTTCTTCCTTCTTTCTTCTGAAAAACATATTGCAGTAGGCGGAAACTCGTAAATATTCCCTATATTTCTTTTAACTTTCCTCCTTCCACCTTCCTTATTCCGAAATGTGGATTGCGGTAGGAGAAAACTCTTAAATTTACATCATATTTCTTTTCACTTTTCTCCTTTTGTATTCCAAAATGTGGACTATGGTAGGTGGAAACTCATAATTTTCCATTATATTTCTTTTAACTTTCCGCCTTTTTCCTTATGTATTCCGAAATGCGGATTGCGGTAGGCAGAAACTCATAAATTTCCCTTATATTTCTTTTCACATTCTGCCTTCTGCCTTTTTCCTTCCGTAGTCCAAAATGTGGATTGCGATAGGTGGAAACTCATAAATTTCCCCTATATTTCTTTTAACTTTCCGCCTTCCTCCTTTCATATTCCAGAATGCCGATTGCGGTAGGCGAAAACTCTTAAATTCCCCTATATTTATTTTTATTTTATGTCGTCCTCCTTCCACCTTCCATATTCCTAAATGTGGAATGCAGTAGGTGTCAACTCGTAAATTTGTTATATTTCGACTTCTGCTTCCTTCAAAACTTCTTCCGCACCTTCAGTTCCTTACGGAACCAATCTTGATCGTCGATCTGGATCAAAGACAGGTAGCGGGTTGCGAAAATCACATAGACTTAATAACATAATCTCCTTGAAAACTTTACACTCTTCTACCATGTGTATCCTTAAGGGGACTATATCAACATACAAATTACGATTCATCAAACATAGTAGGTGCATTACATTTTCATTGATCTATGCGTCCAATGCAGTCATAGCCACACTTAACAAAGAAGGGTATCACACCCTTAGTGCACTACATAACAAATGAGAACATAACCATATGAGCAAACACCAGGTCATGAGCAATGCTTTCATCACAAACTTAAAGATTCCTTTATCATCTCTACA
This sequence comes from Pseudotsuga menziesii, assembly GCA_001517045.1. Taxonomy (NCBI): domain Eukaryota; kingdom Viridiplantae; phylum Streptophyta; class Pinopsida; order Pinales; family Pinaceae; genus Pseudotsuga; species Pseudotsuga menziesii. The sequence goes on along the minus strand of LPNX011041613.1, from coordinate 336,334 downwards.
ACATTGAAACATACATTCATACACACACAAACATGCCCTGAGTTCATCAATCACGGGCATTCATACAACATACAAGTAACTTTGTATAAACAATAGTACACCATCTGAGTTACCATCTTACCAAATGCAAGGCACAATCATGCAAAAAAATTTATGTGTGCACCCATTCATAAGCATCATTCCCATCAATAAACCTAAAGTTGTTATTTCTCATTTTATTGATAATGAAACACATGTTTACAGATATACAATATACCTTGAGCTCAATAGTTCTCAGAAACAAAACCCAGTAATGGAATCTATCGGTAAGTCGATCCACAATGAAAAGGGGACAGCCACGTTCCACCAAACCATAGATTAGGCACATATGTACTCTATCCTCAATCACCCACGAGCTCGACTATGCGTGCCAAGTGCGGAGATAGCTAACCTTTTCAATTTCCAAGAAGAAATCCTTTGCCTAACACTTCTCAGAGTGTTCACACAGCAATTGTTTATCTCAACCCTTGTGTTAGCACCGTTTCTGGGATATAGTATTTATTGAATGGTTTGGTCGTCAAAAGGAGAAGTAGGGTTGTAAATTTTTGTATCATCTGGCCCTTAAGATCGATGGTAATGTTTTGTCAGGTTTGGAAGGGGGATTTCCAAAGTAAGAATACAAAAAACTTGATCAAGATCATGATTTTTACCTTGAAAGGTTCAGGAAGGAGGAAATACGTCCTTAAGAGAATTTGCTGATAGGAAATGGACGGTCAAGATGCTCAACGATGCAAAATAAAGGCCAGGAATCATTTCTGCCAAAGAAAATCGGGAGCAGAAGTCCAGAACAGGGTAAGGTTTAGTTACAAACAATGTTAAATCCGACTTTCACTCTCCACTGTATAGATTCGACGGCTAGGGAGAGTTTCCGCCCTTGATCGACGACTAGAAATGAAGTAAAGGTGGAAGTAGAAAAGATGAATTTTCGGGTTATAAACTAGGACATGTTAGATTTTTATCATTCAAGCTAGCATTATGATCTTAGGATATTTAACTGAGAGAATAACATGCACAACAAAAAAACACAAGAGACAAGAGACACAAAGAATTTTCCTCGGGGAAACCATAAAGGAGAAAACCCTGCAACTTCCTCAAACATAGAATCAGCACCAAAAGTAAAACCCGAAAACATAAAGATGATCTCCCGACAGCAGTAGTCTCTCTCTTGTCCCAGCAACTTCTCCTCTCACTCATGTGCCCCAATAAGTGAACGTGTGTGTGATAAATAGAGAGTCTCACTCTCTATTTATATTCTTTCGTTCACTTGAAACCCACCCCAAACACGTCGGCCTCACTTAACAATTACTTACTAGAGCCGACATCTCTAGGAGTGTCTAATAACCCTAGTGCCCCACAACTTGTGGGGACTTTGCCTCCTCCAACCAACAAGGAGGTTTATCCTTAACACAAAGGTGGGGACTATTGCCCTGACTTACAATGACTCACCTAGGGTCGACTTCTCTAGGATATTCTAATAACCCTAGGGCCCCACAACTGTGGGGACTTTAACCCTTGACCAATAGGAGGGTTACCCACAATGACTTGACATGAATTGTTTACATTATAAAAACTTCCTAGAATAAACATCGGGGTATGACATGACTGAATTACATTACAGACACATCCTGGAATAAACATCGGGGTATAATACATAAGATATACGGATGAATACATTTCGAAGTTACAATTACATCAACAGGACAACTCGATTTCTGCTTTTCGAGGTTCAAGCTCTACGACCCAGAATATTTTCTCCATGAGATCAACGATGCGGAAAGAAGGAGACATAGAAAATAAAAGTCGAAATCTGGAAAAGGGTAAGTTTCGGTCTCGAGGAGCCAGAGTCCTGATTTCCAATTTCCGCTATCCGGGATGGGATGATCGAAGATGAAGCCGAGATAAATCAACGATGCAGAAGAAGAAGGGTAGATACTGGAAATCGGAAAGACAAAGGTTTTGGTCTTGAAAAGATGAAGTTTTGATTTCCGATATGCGCCAAATCTACGGTCCGAAAATTCATCCGCATCCAGATCAACGGTCCAGATTGATTTCAAAGGTAAAGGTAAATTTGAAGGCCGAAAGTCGTAAAGGACACTAGGATTTTGGTTTTTTCGTAGACCTCCGATAAATCGTTGAAAAACATGAAGGTGGAAAGGATGATGCAGAGGTGGAAAATGCAGAAGTGAACCTTGGAAATGCCATTAACCAGTATTCTGCATTCCGTAGACCATAGATCGACGGTGTGGAATGAATCTTGAGAGAATATCTATGGTTCAAAATTATTTTCACGAGAAAATTACAGAGGAGGAAAAGCATTGAAGGCCATGGCGGAAACCCTCTAATTGGTCATTTTTCGGCATCTCTACTGTCAAAACTCCTCAACTAATAAATCATATTTGCTCCTGTGCGTGTTTTTTGTTTTATTTCATGATCACGACAGATCTGCCAGATCATTGTTTTTTATGATTTCATCATTATGCTGAAACTGTTTTTGGCCCTATTTCGAGGTTGGTCTCAAGGGTCTAGGAATCTATAAATACACCCTTCGCAGAGGGAAAAAAGGTTGGAACCTGTGAGAATTTTGTATTATGCTTTATTGAGATATTTTTGCTAATAAAATTTGCAGAGCTGAATGTTTGTTGTTGTCACAAAGATTCTTGTTTGATTCGTAGCTTACAGTTTGTTACTTTCTTTCCTCTGTGCATGTCTTCTTGTTAATATTTCCATTATGTATTCTTCATCCCTGGAATACCTGTATAATAGTTCATAGTTCATCTTGTATTCTTTGAATATTGCTTTCAGTTATCCACCAAATGTTTCCCTCTAAAATTGACGCAGAATTCATCCTGTAGATGCTCTGTGTTTATGGACTGTTCATGTTCTCTCTTTATCACCAGAAAAATAACTATTTGACTGTAACCGAGTCCTACCTTTCCTCTATGTATCTCCACCTGCAAACTATTCTACAATCCATCTATAATTTTTGACTCCATAGCCCAATTGTGCTTTCCCTGTTTCAACCAACTCTAAATGTGAATTTCTTTTATCTTTAATTTTGGCCCTGATATAAATCTGTGGGAGATCCCTCTCTGGAAAGGTAGAATCCATATCTCCTTTCCTAAATTGGTTTTCTTGCTACCTTGGGGCTTACCCTCTGCAACCTAGAGTGTAATTTTGAATGATAACAAACTGGCACCGTTTCCGGGTACCAAAAGAAAAATCATCCCTAAGAGAAACGCCAAAGATTCAAAGAAGAAAGGGTTTCTGTGGGAAAACAGAGACTCCAGCATTTGAGATAGGTTGTATTTTTTGCCCTGGTGACTCCACATTGGTTTTGAGCAAATCACAGAAGTAATCCTGGCTTTCAGGCGACCGCATACATGAGGTAATCCTGAAACTAAAATCTTACAAGGTGTGGTTAACCCTAATATATTGTTTTAGAAATAAAGGAAAATATCTACTTGATATTCCTCAATTTGAAAATTCATCTGCTCAATATTTTCACATCATTCAAGATTCTGTGTGGGAAACCAATTTTGAAAGGTCATCACTAAAGTATAAATCAAAATCTGACTTGAAAGACACAGAACTAAATCCTAGTAGGTTAGAGTCATATCTACTTGACTCTCTCTGGAAGAACCTTCAAAAATCTGGGGGAACCGGTGTAGGAAATCATGTCACTCAAAACTTTCAACCTCATATCCCACCAGTTTTCCAAGCCCCTCCACCTTTCGAAACTCCTCCTCTTATTCTACATCCACCTGGATCAATGGCTACTAGGTTTTCCCCTTTGGCTTTTCCTACTGCATGACATGACCTTCCCCTAAACTATGCCCAAAGAATTACCTTATATGATGGGGATGGAAACTTCACTGCCAGATACCATGTGGATATCTTTGAAGACTTCAGTGACTTGTAGGAAGTGGATTATGACGATGTGAATATGATATTTTTTGCACAAAACCTATCAGGGGAGGCAAAGAAGTGGTTTAGGTATCTTCCTCCTAGGTCCATTTTCACCTTTGAAGCTTTCCAGAATGCATTTTTAGAGAGGTGGGATGACAAGAAAATCCCTCTGCACGTGCTTTCTTAGTACAATGATCTTAAGAAGGGAGTTTTTGAGTCTGTCCATGAGTTTTCCGATAGATTTATGAGAGTGTACAACTCGATTCCAGCTGACATAAAACACCTTGTAGGCTCGGATAAACTCCACTATGTTGATGCATTTGATGGTGAATTCGCCTTACTATTAAGAGAAATAAAATCAGCAAGTCTCCCTGGCCAGTGGGAAAATAAAGCAGAGAGTAGAAACAAGAAAGGTCACGGAAGAACTTTTACCTTCTGCCTCTGCTGCTGCTTATTCAAGTGATATGAAATTTGAGATGATGATGAAGACGATGGAAACATTAATGGATAGGATAACTATGGAAAACAAACCAGTGAATATATAACCAAATGATCCATAGATTAGGAGTCCTAACTTCAGAAGGAATAACCCTCCCCCACCTCCACAAATCAGGCAGAGGGATGTGAGGAATCCTGGAAATCCAAATGATCAACCAATACAACCACCCTTCCTTGAAAACTATGTTATTGCTGAAGATGACGCTGAGTCCATTGAATATCATATTCACCATTTTGGTGAGTCAGATTCTGAGATATACCTTACAAAAGAAGAACATAGTTTATGTGCTCAGGAGGATGCAAATAAGGAGTTGGAGAAAGAATTTGGACAGTACCAAAAGGGATACCTACATGCTATTGATGATGTTTAGATAAAACTGAAACTGAGGAATATATATGTCATAGTGAATAAAGGGAGATTAGTTAAAAACCAACCTTTCAGTAGTCAACAAAATGTTGAAAAGAGAATAGAAAAACAAAAAGAACCTGTTGTGTACAAAGAACCTATAAATAAAATAGAGAAAGTAAAAGAAATTAGACAACAAGCACTAGTGGATGTAGAGAGAGTTGTTTCCACTTTTAACTTGCAATCAGAGCTTTCCAAACTGAAAGTGTCCATTCCTTTCAATGAGTTGTTAAGAAATAGAGAGTACAAAAACAAGATATTAGACATGGTCAGAAACCAAGGGGATTTTCAACCTGATATCTTAGAGTTGGATGATGACGCCCCTCCCATTTTTTTGGGGTCTAAGTTTGAAAATGTAGATGATGAAGAATCTCCTTCTTTATACTTGAGTCTGAATGTACATGACATGATTGTACATAATTCTATGATTGATTCTTATGCCTCTCACAATCTAATTCCTAAAAGAGTGGTAGAAAGTCTGGGTTTGGAGATCACTAGAACCTATAAGGATCTGTACTCATTTGATTCCAAGAAGATAAAATGTTTAGGACTGATTAAAGATATGGTAGTAACATTGACTAAAATTCCATCCAAGACTGTAGTAATGGTGTGGTGGTGGCAGACATCCCTCCAAAATTTGGTGTGCTACTTTCAAGAACATGGACCTCAAAATTGAAGGGGAGTTTGCAGATGGACATATCCTATGCTACCATTCCTGGGATTGGTGGAAATAAAATACTGTGTAGTGAGAATAGGTCCCCCTATATGGTCAGTAGCCAAGAATCACCTAATAATCATTCTATAATATATGATGTTGATACAGACCTAGGGTCTTCAATATTATTCAATGATGGTGTTCCTTGTGATCTTGAAAAACGTATACCCATTGAATCTAAGGAAGAGGAAGAGAAAGAGTCTGTGAAGAAGCAGGAAGCTTAAGAGAGGAAATAGAAAGAACAAGGTGTATGGACCGTGTATTTTGATTAGTATGTAGCAAAGGTTGGTGTTTGTGTTGTTGTGTACATTATTTCCCCTATCATATAATTTAAGGCTCTATATTTCAAGTTGACTTTTGAGTGCACAAATAATGTAGCAAAGTATGAGGCTTTTCTACTGGAGTTGAATGCCCTAAAATATTTGGGGGAAAAAAGGGTGAATGTCCTGGGAGATTCAGAATTGATGGTGAATCAAGTAAATGATAGTTACCAAACCAACCATCCCAGGATCAAGGATTACAAAAATGAAGTGTGGGACATGTTTAGTAATTATTTCACTGAACATACCATCAGAGTAATCCCTAGATTTGAGAACTCAATGGCTGACTCCTTAGCTATGGCTGTTGGTAAGTTGAAAATACATGTTGTTGGTCAAAGAAAATACAAAGTTGACATTGTAAACTAGCCTTCTATACCCGACAATTCCAAATACTGGAAAGTATTTGAGGATGACATGCAAATAAATAGTTTTTTAGAATTATCTGGTGAGTTTGTAAATACCCAAATAGATAATGAAGATAATAATGTTGAAAATATCCTAGATGTTGAAGAGAATGAGGAGGACATTGATGTAAATAAAAAATTGAAAAATTCACTAAGGGGGGAAGGCATAGTTCAATTGAAGAGTAATCACATCCCCAGAGGCCTAATCCCCCTAGAGAAATTGTTTGACCAGGATGATGTGGCTAGAGATCGAAAAATTAACCTTGTTGATGATGTTGTGGAAGAAAAAAATATAGGAAATGAAGAAAATCCCAGAATCATTAAACTGTCAAAGAAGCTGACTACCAAAGAAAAAGAGGGATATATTAGTATGATGAAAAGATACATAGATGTATTTTCCTAGAGCTACGAAGACCTGAAGGAGTATGATACATCAATCATACATCAATCATACATCACACAATTCCTATAAAACCAAGTGAAAGACCTTTCAAGCAGAAATTGAGAAGAATCAATCCTCTGTAATTGCATGTCATTGAAAAAGAGATTACAACGTTGTTTAATGCTAAGGTCATAGTCACTCTGAGGTTTTCTAAGTGGGTAGAAATTTTGGTACCAGTCAGAAAAAATAATGGCAAGATAAAGTTGTGCGTTGATTTCAGGAACCTAAACAAAGTCTCTCTGAAAGAAAATTATCCTTTATCTAAGATGGAGCATATTCTACAGAGGGTGGTAGGGTCCGAGAGGATATCAACCATGGATGGATTCTATGGATACAACCAAGTCAAAGTATTTCTAGAGTACCAAGAGAATACTTGATTCACTACACCATGGGGTACCTTCATGTCTGCCAAAATTCCTTTTGGGTTGATGAACGCAGGAGCCACTTTCCAGCTTGCTATGGACATTGCATTTGCTTAGGAGAAAGACAAATTTGTAGTGGTCTACATGGATGATATTACATTATATTCAAGGTCTGACGAAGAGCACCTCAAACACTTGGAAAACATTTTCCTGAAATGAAAAAGGTATGGAATATCACTAAACCCCAAAAAGTCAAACTTTGCATTCGAGGAGGGAAAGCTGTTGGGACACATCATTTCTAGGGATGGCATAGAGATTGACCCAACAAGGATCTATGATATCATGAAGGTTGAATATCCGAGAAGCAAAAAATAAGTACAATCTTTCATTGGACAGGTAAACTTTCTGAGAAGATTCATTCCTAGTTTTGCTGAAATTTTGATGAACATCACTAACATGTTGAAGAAATACCATGAGATCAAATGGACCATAGAGGCAAGGAGGTATTTCAGAGACATCAAGCAAGCTATCACAGAGGTACCTGTTCTGGTAAGCCCAAAATTCACCAAATATTTTTTGATTTTTTCTTATGCTTCTGACCACACCATTGCTGGAGTATTGTTATAGAAGAATAGTCAAGGTGCTGAGAAACCTATAGCCTTTTTTAGTAAGATGTTGAGGGATGAGGAATTGAAGTATAATATCATGGAGAAACAAGCATATTCTTTAGTCAAGTATTTAAAGGATTTTAGGGTTTACATTCTTCAGTCACACATCATTTCCTATGTTCCAAGTAATGTAGTGAAGGGAATCCTTACACAACCAGACCCAGAATGAAAGAGAGCAAAGTGGATGGCTGTGTTGTTAGAATATGACATTGAAATTAAGCCCACCAAGTTGATCAAAGGGTAGGGGATTACGAAGATGATGACCAACTCGAACTGTGAATCCTTACAGCTGAATTTCATAACCAGTCATTTCAATCAGCCCGATGCAGAGGTACAGGTAATGCCTGATTTCTCTGTATCCCCTTGGTATTATGATATTGTATATCTATTGCATAATTTGCAGGCTCCTGCAAGATTGAGCGGGACAAGAACTAGATCAGTAAAGTTAAATTCTGTTAAGTACTGTATTTTGAACAAATACCTCTATTGGAAAGACCCTGGTGATGTTCTACTAAAATGCCTCTTGGATAATGAATCTAAATAGACAATGACAGAATTTCACAAAGGAAATTGTGGTGGACATAATTCATGGAAGGTGACTGCAAACAAAATTTTGAGGGCTAGTTTTTACTGGCCTTCAATGTTATCAGATGCCTACAAGGAAACTACTACCTGTCACCAGTGCTAGATATTTGATGGAAAAAGAAAAGTGGTCTCACTTCCTCTAAATCCCATATCAGTAGAAGCACCCTTTCAGTAGTGGGGACTAGAATTTATTGGAGAAATAAATCCTAACTCCTCAGGACAGCACAGATGGATCTTGACAACTATTGACTATTTCACTAAGTGGATCGAGGAAATTCCTACAAGAAGGGCCATTTATACAGTAATAATGGGTTTCCTTGAAGAAAATATTTTATCCAGGTTTGGTTGTCCCGTAAGGATTGTAACAGATAATTCCCTTGCTTTCAAGTCCAAGAAAATGGTAAAATTCTATCACAAATATCATATTGAGCTAAATCATTCTACTACATATTACCCACAGGGAAATGGGTTGGTTGAATCCTCAAACAAAAACCTGGTAAGAATCATTAAGAAGTTGTTGGAGGATAACAAAATGGACTGGCATACAAAGCTGATATTTGCTTTATGGGCTGACAAAATTAGAACTAAAAGAGCAATGGGAATGTCACCACTCCAACTAGTATATGGATCCGAGGTGGTTTTTCCATCATCCTTTGGTGTACCAGTCATGAAACTATTGCAGGAGTAGCAGGATGAACCCAACCATATGCAAAGAAGGATTAACCATATCATAGAATTAACTGAAGTAAGGGACATAGCATATGTTATATTTCAGTTACATCAAGAAATAATGAAGAAAACCTTTGATAGACATTAGAGGAAATTTGGGGTCTAAAATGGGCCTTATAAGAAAACACGACAACAATAAGTTCTTGTGAGTTGGAATTCAAGAACCAATAGAATTCCAATAAAATGAGTCAACCATAATGGTTGAATTGACATATTTGTCATAAAAAAAACAACTTTTTTTGTTGGTATTTTCGACATACTCCCTATGTTTTTACTCAAATTTCGATCGAGAGAGCTTGTTGGATGAGGAATTTTATTCCGCAGCCAAAGAGTACCCACACTGCATACTTTTGATGGACCTCACTACCCCAAAAACAAGAAATACTTGAAAATATGTGATGATGACATCATCATCATGTGTTTTCAGGTATTTCTTGTTTTTGGGGTAGAGGGGTCCATCAAAAGTATGCAGTGTGCACACTCGTTGGATGCAGAATCAAATTCCACATCCAATGAGCTCTCTCGATCGAAATTTGAGTAAAAACACAAGGATATATGTCGAAAATACGAACACAAAAAGTAGTTTTTTTCTTTTTTCCTCCAAAATTAATAACTATTATTTTATTATTTTTCTTAGGAGGCCCATTTTAGACCTCAGAATTCCTCTAATGAAGGTAAAAGAAGAAAAGTTCCAGATTGAGGATTTGGTCAAGTGGGACGCTCCTAGAGAATATAAACATGGAAAATTTGATCACATGTGGGTAGGCCCCTACATCATAGCAGTATACAGAGGAGATAACGCATTTCTTCTACATCATCACGATGAATCTCAACTTGAAGTAGATCTAGTGAATGGTAGGTATCTTAAACATTATTTTTTCTGAAAGACGAAGTAATTTTTGTATCATAGTTGTATATATTTTTCTTTCTTTACATTTCTAATAGTACAGATGGTAAAGCCAGAAGGTTTGAATCTCGAATAGAAGGCCCTAAGGTTTGAAGGGATAGCCATTTTTCTAGTTTTGTTTGATTTACACTTATAGGTGAAAACAAAAAATAAAAAGGTTTGAAGTATAGAGTTTATGGAACCTCCCAATGTATTTGGCACATGGTATATGGGGTTCTTTTCTACCTCACAGGGAGGATAGAATCCCGAGTTGGAGTCAGTTGTTAGCACCATTTCTGGGCTAATTATTTATTGGAGGGTTTGGCCATCAAAAGAAGAAGTAGGGTTATAAATTTTTGTATCATTTGACCCTTAAGATTGATGGTAAAGTTATGTCAGGGTTGGAAGGGGGATTTCCATAGTAAGAATACAAAAAAAGTTGAAGAAGATCATGATTTTAACATTGAAAGGTTCAGGAAGGAGGAAATTTGTTCGGGTACATAGGGTACTCCCAAAAGACCGAACACCTTCAGAAACCGCTTCACACAAATAGATCACAGATCAACACACTGATGTTTGTCATGTGGTTAAAACCCTTGAGAGGGAAACAGTCCATGGCCCCAGCCAAATAGCTACTTGGAGTAATTTATTATGCAAAAGAAAGAAAGTTACATGAGCTTCTCATAATCAATCAACTAGCCAAGGACCCTCTATGCTCTTTAAATAGAGATCATAGACCCATCGGGTGTTAAGCCATGGATCAATGGTAGGTATGATCTAAGAGAAGTTGAACCGTCATATCACTCTGTGTCTAGAACATATCGTGACCGTCGGATTAGAATATTTACAAATGCATACTAATGCATACTAAAGAAACACACTTTTACCTAATGGATATACTACACAAGTTGATATTAACTAACTCCTAAGTGTCTAAATATCCTAACAAAATTCTCCCTTAATAGAATTTGCTGACAGGAAATGGACGGTCAAGATGCTCAACACAACAAAATCAATGACCAGAAATCATTTCTGCCAAATAAAATCAAGAGTGGAAGTCCGAAACATGGTAAGGTTTAGTTACAAAGTGTGTTAAATATGACTTCTGCTCTCCACTATACAAATCCAATGGCTAGGGAGAGTTTTCTCCCTTGATCGACGGCTAGAAATGAAGTAAATACAAAAGAAAAAAATATGAAGTTTCGGGTTATAAACTAGGACAACCCAATTTTTGCTTTCCAAGGTTCAAGATCTACAGCCCATAATGTTTCCACCATGAGATCAATGATGCAAAAAAAGGAGATGCAGAAAGTAAAAGTTAGAATCTAGAAAAGGATAAGTTTTGGTCTCAAGGAGCCAGAGTCCTGATTTCTAATTTTCGCTATCCGAGATCGAACGGTCGAAGATGAAGCTGGGCTAAATCAACGCTGCAGAAAGAAAGAAGAAGGGCGGATAGCAGAAACCGGAAAGACAAATGTTTTGAACTTGAAAAGTTGAATTTTTTATTTTTGATACCCACCAGATCTACGATACGGAAATCCATCCACATACAGATCAAGGGTCCAAATTAATTCCAAAGGTAAAGGTAAATTTGAAGGCTAGAAGTCAGAAAGGAAAATATTTTGAAGGGATTTTGGGTTTTCTATATACCTCATATCAATGGTTGAAAGTAGATCTGATGCAGATCGTCAGTGCAGAAAACATGAAGGTAGAAAGGATGATGTGGAGGCGGAAAATGCAGAAGTGAACCTTGGAAAGTATGTTAACCCATCTTTTGCATTCCACAGACCATAGATCAATGGTGCGGTATGGATCTCAAGAGAAGATGTACGATTCAAAATTATTTTCAGAGGAAAATTACAAAGGAGGAAAATCGTTGCAAGCCATGGAGGAAACCCTCTAACTGGTCATTTTCAGCATCCTTGCTATCAAAAATCCTCAATTGATTCATCATATATACTCTTGTGTGTGTTTTCTGTTTGATTTGGTGATCATGGAGGATCTGTCAGATCATTTTATTTTGTGATTCTCATCATTACGCTACAACTGTTTTGGGCCCTATTTCGAGGTTGGTCTCGAGGGTCTAGGAAGCTATAAATATACCCTTTGTAGAGGGAAAAAGGGTTGGAACCCCTGAGAATTTTGTGTTATGCTTTATTGATATATTTTTTCTAATAAAAGTTGCAGAGCCAAATGCTTGTTGTTGTCGTGGATATTCCTATGTGATTCGTAGCTTACAGTCTGTTACTTTCTTTCCTCTGTGTATGGATTCTTGTTAATCTTTCCATTATGTGTTCTCCATGCCTGTAATAAGTGTATAACAGTTCAGAATTCATCTTGTGTTCTCTGATTGTTTTCAGGTATCCACCAAAGCTTTCCCTCTAAAATTGATGCAGAATTCATCATGTCGATGCTCTGTGTTGATGGACTGTTCATTTTCTCTCTTAATCACCAAAAAAACAACTCTTTGACTGTAACCGAGTGCTATCTTGCCTCTGTGTATCTCCACCTGCAAATTGCTCTACAATCCATCTATAATTTCTGACTCCATAGCCAAATTGTGATTTCCCTATTTCAACCATTTCTAAATATGAATTTGTTTTATCTTAAATTATGGCCCTATCTACGACTACGTTCCATTCCCCAAGGAATCCTGTTAACCACTGCATTCCATGATTCTCCATGCTCTTCCTGATCTCATTCCGCAGCTACACTCCATTCACCATTGAATCCTAGTCAACCACTACGCCCTGCTTTCCCCAAGGTCTACCCGATGCCATTAAGGCGTTTACAGTGCCTGATGTACTTTCCTGATGTTTACTTCTCTATGTATCCACCCTTGCACGTATAGTCTTCTCTTTAATGTGGCTTGTCCCTTTCATTCATATTTTCATTAAAGGAAAAATGTAGTTATTACAATTGTCCTCCAGGGACCGTTTGGGCAGACACCACAGCCAGTCAAACTCATCAAAACATACAGTCTAGAACTTATCATCACAGATAATGTTTCATAACATACATTCTAGAATATAACATTACAATTAAATGTTTATGAATCACTGGATATTACACATTGTTTCCCTCAGTATGACAGAGGCTAAATACATTGCAGCATGTTCATCCTGTAGCAAAGCAATATGGCTTCACAAGATGTTGGCAGGATTATTCGATATAGATATATATGTGACTGATATCCATTGCAATAATCAGAGTTGTATTAAGATGACATAAAACCTGGTGTTTCATGATAATTAGAAACATATCAAAATTAGATATCACTACATCCAGGATATGGTGCAGAAGGGAGCTGTAAATCTCAATTATGTTCCCACAAAGGAACAAGATGTTGATGTGTTGACTAAGCCTCTTTCTTGTGTAAATTTTGAATACTTTCGAGACAAGCTTGGTGTAGTCTGAAAGGACCTTCATCGAAATAGGGAGTGATGATGACGTAGTAGTTTTCTTGTTGCAGTGGTGTGGTAGCTCAGGCTAGGTAGGGTATGTTTTCCTAGTCTTGTTTGGCCCGAAAGGGTTAGTAATCCAGACAAGGAATGTTTGATCCTAGGGGGATTAGTATGTCTGGCTAGGATTGCTTGGCCCAAAAGGGTTAGTAATACAGAGAAGGCTTATTTTTTCCCCAGGTAGATCCATTTTTCTGGCTAGGCTTGTTTTCCCAGAAAGGGTTAGTAAGTTAGAAAAAAATATCAAGTGGATTCACCAGATAACCCACCGTGATGTTGCTTCAGATGTCCTAAGGGAAATAATATGTTGTTATAGCACTTGTGTCGATGCTAGAATTTCTATGCTAATGTAGATGATGTGGTTCCAACACTCTGTGTTGACACCATTGTTTCTATGATGATGAAGATGATGTGGTTCCAACACTCTATGATGATGCCAACATTTCTATGTTTCTATTGATGATGTTAATGTTCTAGCATTTATGTGTTGATGATGATGATGTTGTTCCAACATTCCTATGATGATGATGATGTTTTGACATCTCTATGCTGATGATGCAAATGATGATATAGAATTTATTTGTTAATGATGTTTCTTTAGCACTAACATGCTAATAATGTTGTTGTTGTTCCAATATTTACATACTGATGTTGCAGATGATGATATGGTATTCACATTCTAATGTTGCAGATGATGATGTCTCGGTACTCACATATTGATGACGATGATGATGTCCTAGTATCCACATACTAATGATGTTCCAGATGATGATGATCTCCCAGTACTCACATACTGATGACGATGACGATATCCTAATGTCCACAAAATGATGATGTTGATGTTGGTGATGATCCAACAATTCCATGCTGATGATGCTGATGATGATGCAGATCCAAATATATGATGTTTTTCCAAAACTTCCAATGACATATAGAGATTTACCAATCAGTTGTACAGTTTCTATTGTGGTTGTTACTGATGATGTAGAATACCTTCCTAATAAAGAGGGAGTGTTAAAATAATGTAAATTTGGAAGATATTCTATTTTTATTATTATTATTCCTTGATTCAGATATGTCCTTTATTTCATTGGTCATGTAAAAGTCATGAGGTAAAACCTCCATTGTAAGTTAAGGCAATAGTACCCACAAAACTATTTTATAAATGTTATTTTCAGTCTTTCTAGGTAGGTCAACCCTAATTAGAGAACCTGTCCGACCTAGTTAGGTAATTGAGTCAGTCACCCAATGAATATAAATAGGTGAGGCGCCTCATTCATTTGTACACACTTTTCACTCAAGCAAGCTCACTAGAGAGAGAAGAACAAGTATGCAGGAGAGAGGAAGAGTTGTCTTGGGGTTTTACACTGTCTTGGTTGAGTTCTATATTGAGTAAATTTTGTGGGGTTTTCTTCCTTATGGTTTCCCTGAGGAAAACTTCTGTGTTCTTTTTGTTGTTTTGCTTGTTATTCTTTCAGTGGTCCTACTATTGTAAATTGTTTTAGAATATCATATAAGCAATGAAGAAAACTTAACAGGTACGAGGGTGCTTCATAAATCTAGGGTCAATTGCAGAGGATAGAAAAATCTATGTAGGTGCATATTATCATACATTTGGGTTTATATAGATGCAAATATTGTTGGAACTTACAAGTAGAAACCTATTGAATTTAACAAAATTTCTCAGGTAATTTGTTAGGGTCCTTCCCTAATCCTCCTTACTTTAGGATACATAGGAGTTAAACTCAAATAATGTAAGTGACCGTATCCTTTGATTTACACCAACTAAATAGTCATAAATTTATTCAAGCAGGGTTTTATAAAGGCTCTTGCTTTTGTTTATTTTTTATAATAATAAAAAACATAATTATTGTTTAATTTTATTTCCACTTTAATTTGTTTTAGTTTAAAATAGTGTTATAGAGTGGGTTCCATTTAATATTATTAAATCGAAGTTAATAACATAAGGTTTACATGATGAAAAGTTTAATATGAAGAATGGTATCCAAATTGGTTTGAGTCATCATCTTTATAGGATATGATTAGCATCGATATCAAGAAATGTGGACATTATGCTATGACTTGTCAATGCAAAGTTATTGAGTCATTTTCTTCTATAGAATGAACTTCTTTAGAACTTACTCTTTTATAGATTCTGGGGTTTCTTTCTAATTAGTTGTATCTTTATGTATTTCAGGGATTTTCCATAACAAATCATTTCCCCCACTATGCCGCAATCTCCAAATATGAAAGGAATTTTAGATACTACATGGAAGAATATTACTCATAAGAAGAATCCTAATTTTCAAAATGTCGAGGATGCACATAGGAAAATACAATGATCACTACAAAGACAAGACAACCCAACTTGGTGGTGTTGGATAATGGCTACTCAAGGGAGAATTTGGAAAAACAAATATTTGAAGGAGAAGTTCATATAATACCCTTGTTGCAACTCAATATCATTCTACCATCCCCAAGGAAACCTCTACTCAAGCTTATGAAATACCACTACTAGAACATGTTGATGCGTTGTCCCTTTTTTTCTTCTAGTCTTTTAGAAAAAGATCAATTCCCAAGTGTTGAAAACGAACATCTAGTCAAGAAGGTATACCTCTATTAGGAGGTAAAATCAATAGCTTGATCTTGGACATTTTCTTGTATAATAGTACAAGACTATTCCCTCACGTGATTCATATGTGTTAGGGGTGTTAGGGTGGATCCCTTAATGTGAAAATTCCTAGAATCTTCTTGTGTATTTCAATTCATTCTAAAACCCTCATATGTATTATAAAAAATGGAAGTGACCCCTATCATCGTATCATATGAAAACAAAGCATTGTAAGTTCTTTTCCAAGTAAGATTAAAATATCGAAGCTTCCATTTCCCTATGGTTTTACCTACACACAACAGGGTTTCCACATAAATCTCGTGTTCTATTGTTATTGTTGTTTGTTTTAGTTTTTTATATATTTATTTAACATATGGTATCATAGCATAAAAAAATCATAGGAATAGGGTTTTTGTGAATAAAATAGAGGAATTTTGAGGTCTAAAATGGGCCTCCTAAGGAAAATAATAAAATAAGGGTTATAATTTTTTTATGAAAAAAATACTACTTTTTTCTATTGTGTTTTCAAGTTATCTCCTTGTAGTTTTACTCAAATTTCAAGTGTGAGTACTCATTTAATTTAGAATTAACCCAATGCATGGGCCAAAAGACATACTTTTGAAATACTCTCAATAGGAAAATATTGAAATACATAAAAAAAAAACGTATTTCCTTCAACAATACTTTTTTTTATGTATTTCAAGTTTTTTTTTCTACCGAGGCTATGTCCAAAAGTGTGTCAAATGGGTACTCATTGGATGCACATCAAATGAGTACTCACACTAAAAATTTGAGTATACTTATAAGGAGATAAGTTGAAAATATGATAGAAAAGAGTAGTTTTTCCCTTTCCGTCCAAACATATTTACCCTTATGGTTGACATCATCATCTTGAACCCTATTGGTTCTTATAAAGTTGATTTTGATAGTACATTTTTTTATTTTGAGACCCATTTTTTACCTCAAAAATCCTCTAATGGGATCCACAACATTGACATGTGGTTTAATCAAGTTCAATATTGAGAAGCTTGATGGAAATAATTTCTCCATATGGAAGATGAAGGTAGAGAATTTGTTGGTTTAGAATGACCAAGCCCTAGCTTTGAAAGGGGTTTTGAAAAAATTGAATGGCATGATATATAATGAATGGATAAATTTATACATGAAGGTAGTTTTTCATGTCCCCAATTAAATCATTTCCAAATAAGACTATTTGCAAATAATGTTTCACCAACCTATTAGTTCCCTAGGTTGAGATGGAGACATAAATTTTGTAATAAATGGCTATGGGACCCAAAAGAACTTTAGTTTACCATATCCAAATTTAATGGGTCACATAAATGATAAATGCTAAGAAAATAAGGTGGCATGGATTCATGAATACACTTGGAAGCTTGTGGATCCTTTGGGTGACTAGATTCCCCCAACAATTGGCATGATATTCATCCAAATTCGAACACATGGGTAATGTAACATTATTGGTTGGTTATGTGGTGTCAAATATAATATAATGACCCAAGGAATTCTAATTGGTAAAAGAGGGTAACTCCCATGGAGAGGAATAGGATAGAATAAAATGTGTGCCATTTGGAAGGAGACTATGCACTCTATGACAACAAATGAAGGAAGATTCTATGACAAGTATGACAAATTCAGACCTGATGTTGACATATGAAAAATATGAATTAACAGGGCTAAAAATAGCTACCAAGAGGTCGAATTTTGGAGTTATAGGAAACCATTCGAATTGGGGAAAGAACCGGAGCATGAAGAGGAAGACAAGTGTCATGATAGTTACTAAACCACTAAGATGAGTTGGAGGAATCTCATGGAGGGAAATTCAACCTTAGGAGGCCTCATAAATTTCAAAAAAGGATTTCATGAGGTAGGATAATATATTTTGATAATTTTTTAATTGCCCTTTGGCATGTTGGAGATCTTTTTCTTGTCCATTGCACGGTGAGTGTTCACTCTCCCTGCTTGTGAACCAATTTCGAGGGAGTTGGATATATTTCCAAGTTGGTTGATGGAGAGGCCATTCAGACCTATAATGGGAGATTAATTAAGGAGTTTTATTTTCAGTTTGAAGTTCCATACAGTTTAATTCTCATCTATCTCCCCATTCTCTCATTCCTTCTTCTCCATTTCCCCACACTCACATTTTATGGCGCACTTGTTGGGGTAATTCTTGTGCCTTGCTGAGAATAATCGATGACCAATATTTGATTTATGATGTATGGGTCTGTAATTTCATCTCCATATTCTATGTAATTCAAAATATCATAAATACATGTATGAAAGGCTTGCATCCCCCATGCTCTTGAATATCTAGTTTTCATGGATTTGGCTTCAATATTGAAGTAGCTTTATATCATATTTGTATGAAGAGATTTATATGATTTTTATGATGATGGGGAAGAAATATATGATGTATGGCTCTGCAATATTATGTCCACATTATTTTTAATATTATGTCTGCATTCTCTGTAAGTCGAAAAATCATAAATACATGTATGAAAAGCTTGCATACTCAAGCCCGTGTATCACTAGTCTTCATGGACTTTGGCTTCAATATTGAAGTAGTTTTATACCAAATTTGTATGAGAGATATTCTATGAGTGTGAGGATGTTGTGACAGCCATATAATATGTATTACTCTGTAATTTCATTTCCATATCCTCTGTGGGCCTAAATCCAATAAATCCATATGTGAAACTCTTGCATTCCCATGCCATTGCATCACTAGTTTCCGTGACTTTGGCTTCAATATTGAAGGAGTATTGTATCAGATTTGTTGGATGGTTTCCATTTGATTTTTATTCTATTAGGGAATACATTTTTATTTCATATATAACCACTATTTTTCATATTACTCTCAAAACCATATATTCTACCCTTTCCTGTGTCAAAGTCTAGCTAGTAATGCAAATTTCCCTTAGGAAATTTCTATGAAAGTTACCCTACAAATGTTGCAGATCATAATCTGCTTGAAAAAATTAATAAACATGATTAAGGGAATTAATTTATGTCTTATACTCATTCCCATACTCTATTCTGAAATTTGGCAGGGTTGTACTTGATTTGGAGAGCTAGTTTGGCCATCACCCTTGGAGAGCTAGTTACAGAGCTAGCTTGAGCTGGTAGATTCGAATCCTATAAATGGAATTCAAATTCTATTTATTGTATAATCATTGTATTTTTTATAAATGAATGAAGATTAATGTTGTAATTAACTGATCAATTCTTATCAGATTTCTCTCAAATTTTTCTTTTTCATTGTACACTGTCTTTGATATTCCACTGCATAATTCTACTTCTCAATTGCTCTCATTTTCTTGTAGATCAATAGTTCAAAAATTTAACAACATCAACCTAGATCCATTATTTAAGGAGTGGGATCACCCAAAGGTCATTAATCAGGGAACCCAAGCTCCTATTTGACCAAAATGTGGGTGTTGGGTGCAATTAATGGTCCAAAACCCCCAACAACCTTAAAGAGACACCATAAACCAAGTTTGGAATATCTAAAATAAGTGAAAATAAATAAGATAATGATCCTAGGTGATATGATTCCTACGATACTAAGGCTCAAGTCACCTCTTACAAAAATTTATTAGTCCATATAACCAGGGTAAGAAGGAAAACCACATGGTAATAAAACATCCCCTCTAAAATGGACATGAAGAAAAATATGAAAGTGAATATCAGTCATAACCGTGTGTCACCCACCCTAAGGACTAACCTAAGATAGGTTAATGTATTCTCTATGAAGCTCTTGGTGAAAATGTTAGCAGTTTTCTCTGCATATGGGAAATACTGCAATGATATCACCTGCTCATGCTCCAAGCTCCTAATGTAGTGCATGTGAGTATCAATGTTATTAGTCCTATGTCTCTGTAGTGGATTTGTGGATATCTTGAGTGCACTTTTATTGTCACACCAAATGACATTGGGTGAATTAAATGCAAAACCAAGTTCTCCAAGAATGCCTTGCGACCACACACATTGTGTAGCTGCAATCACTTCTCCTTTGTAATCGGCCTTAGATAAAGATAAGGAAATAGTGTGTTGTTTCTTACATGAAAATCATATGGGACCATGTGAAATCATGAATACATAACCTGAATTGGAATTTATTTCAATGGAATCTCCATCGCAATCAGAATCAGTAAATCCAACTAGTTCTATTGGAGAACTAGTAGCATAGTGTATCCCCAAATGTTTGGTTCCTTACACATAATGAAAGATCCTTTTAGCATCCTTCAAATGGATCTCGTGAAGATATTTATTATACCTTGCAACAACACCTACTTCATAATCCAACCTAGGTCGATATTGTGTGATATACATCAAGCTTCCAACTAGATGTCTATACAACGAGCTATCCACCAATGGAGATGAACTAAAATCACCTGGTTTTATTCATGAAAGGAAGGGACACTTATAAAATTTACATTAATCCATTTTGAACTTTAATAATAGGTATGAATCATACTTTGATTTTCTAACCTTGGTACCTGCATCTGATTTCTTACTCTCCAAGCCAAGAAATTGTTTCAACAGTTCTAGGTAAGTCATAGAAAATGCATTGTGCTATGAAGACTTAATTGAACCTATATCAGCAATGCAACTTCTAATGATACAAATATCATCAAAATACAATACTATGATCTGAATAGATTAATATAAATTCTCCAAATATGCATTAGGATCATATTTGCATCTTTCAAATCCTTGTCAAAGAAGAAAGGTGGACGTCCATCTTGGCATACCAAGCCCTGGGTGCTTAGTTAAGACCATAGAGAGACTTATTCAACCTGAAAAAAAGTGAAGCATAATGAATGAAAAATTCAAGTTGTTGCATATAAATCTCCTCATGAAGGTCACCAAGAATACAATCATTCTTCACATCCATATGGTGCACCTCCCATCGCTTAGATGCAACAATGGCCAAAACTAGCCTTATTGAGTCCATCTTTTCCACTGTTGCAAATGTCTTTGTATAGTCCACTCCATGGACTTAATATAATCCTTTGGAAACAAATATGGCCTTATAATTTATATCATAACCATCAACACCCATATTGATCCTATAAACCCACTTACATTGCACTAGTTTCCTCTTGGAAGGTAGAGAAACCAACTCCCGTGTTTCATTGCCTTACAAAGAATTGAACTCTTATTACATAGTTGTTTTCCATATTGGGTCATGTGATGCTTCTTCATATAAATCTGGATCAAATCCAACCATCAGAAAAAACCTCTCTGGAATATTTGAATCATAAGTGGATAAAGCATTGTGAAACTGAGATCTAGTCTTCCTAGTGTCTAGTGGATCCCTTGCAAGATCACCAGCTACATGTATGGTTTTCTCAACCCATTCTGGAATTGTGGGAAATTCATGATCTACATGAATGTCATAAGATTTATATTCCATATCATAATCATAAAAATCAGAAAGATAAACATCACTTACATCATCATTGAGTGGAGGGTGTGACCAATCCCCCTCTATTAGTTCAACCTTTTGCATAGGATCTTCTTTGAACTGTATACTTCTCTGAATGAATGTATTCTGAGATGAGGGATAAAATAGCTTGTATCAATTTAAATATTCAGAATATCCAACCATTATGGACTCCTTTATTTGATATTGAAAATCTTTTCTTTTCTTTGGAGGAATTCTATCCCATGCCTTCGAGCCAAAACCCTTAAAAGAGACACATCTGGCTTGTGACCTCTCCAAGCCTCAAATGGAATTTTGCATTCCAATAATTTGTATGGAACTATGTTCTAAACATATGCAACACAATTTATGGCCTAATAACATATCTTAGGAAACAAATACTTAGCCTCCAACTTGCATGTGACCATCTCCTTCAATGCTCTATTCTTGTGCTCCACCACACCATTTTGTGGTGGTGTGTAAGGAAGTGAATGTTGCATTTGAATGCCATTCTCTTCATATAGCTGCTGTAGTTTCTTATTTGCATATTCCTTTCCATTATAATTCCTTAAGACCTTTATCTTCTTCCCTTTGAATTTTTCAACATAAGCTTTGAAAGCTGTGAATATCTCATACACTTCAGATTTCAGCTTGAGGAAAAACACCCAACAATACCTTGAAAAATCATATATGAATGTTAATACATACCTTGATTTTTCATAGGATGGTGTGGGAAGAGGTCCTGTCATATCTGAATGGATCAATTCAAGTACTTGGACAACCCTTCTTTCCTTCCCCTTGACATACTTGTGCTATGCATGCTTCCCAATAATGAATCTCTTGCATGTGCCTTTGGAAGACTTGATGCTTGGAAGTCCTTCAGCCATGTTTTAATTGCTGAAATATTGAAGATATATGTATTTTAGGTGTACAAAAATATCATTCCATATCTTTATGATCTCATTGCAATGTGACAAGAGCGTATTCCCTGAGGATTAAGGAAGAAAGTGTGAAAACTTGTACATTCTTGACTCAAGATATGCAATACCCATTGCAACAACTTTTCCTCTAGAAATTTTTGAAATTTCCATGTATTCTTCAGTCAATATAAATATCTAGGAAAAAAATGTGTGACATTTGATAGACATAGACTAATTTTTTTGCAATATCATGCACAAGCAACACATTGTTGATGTACCCATTGTCAAGATTGATCCTACCAATCCCTTAAGTTGGGATCTCAAAGTCATCACCCATGAGGATGGATGGACCATTGTAAGGATCTAGGTCCAAGAAGGAGTCTTATGTAGAAGCCATGTTCCTTGAGTCCCCTGAATCTATGATGAAGGAGGAAGATCTAAAAGATCCAGCAACCAATGCATGGCATCTCTCCTTGTTTTTAGAATTCGAACCTCCACCCTTCTTCTTTGATCCATTTGGAAGAAGAATCTTGTTATTCTAAAGGAATTGTGTCATCATGTCAAAGGTTTTATTCATGCATGCATTCTATGGATGCCAACGTTTGCGACATTAAGTGAATTTGGTCTTCTCTTGCTTCGTTCCTTTTTCCTTGTTAGGATTTGAACCCTCATCAGAACATTTGGGCTTCTTCTGCTTCTTCTTCTCTTGCTACTTCGAATCCTTGGTATTTCTAATTCCCTTTGCTTGTGTTAAAATATTGTAACTTCAAAAGATTTTCTAGTTGTACTAATTTTATTCCTCCTTCGCGAGTTGTCGCTAACGTAATTGGTCATGTAAGAGCCATTGAAAGAATCAATATAAACCTCCAAATGTAAGTCAGGTCAATATTACCCTTGAGTCATTATAATAAATGTTATTTTGGTGTCCTACTAGTCAAGTCAGCCCTGTTAGTTTGACAAGTCAGCCTAATTAGGGTTTAGGTTAAGTCAAGAGTCAAATATAAATAGGTAGGAACCTCCTTCATTTGTACTCACTTACACTCAAGCTAGTCTACAAGAGGAAGAAGAAGAAGTGTGCTAGAAAGAGAGAGAAGAAGTTGTCTTAGGGTTTTACACTGTTTTGGTTGGGTTATATGCCAAGGAAATTTTTTTGAGTTTTATCCCCACGAGGGTTTCCCAGGATAAATATTTGTATCCTCTTGTGTGAATGTACTTGTTGTTCTTTCAGTGATCCTAACATTGTAATTTGTTTTAGAATATCATCTAAGAAATTAAGAAAACTAAACATGGTACCAGATCCACCCTAAAAGAATACATTGTATAGTTAGGGTTTGTTATTCAAAAAAAATACCTCAACAAATCAACTAGAAAAGATGCGCAAAATATGGCTCACTCAACTCGCCCTAGGAGGGTGCGTATTTCTATGAAAATAGGACTGAATTCTGAGAAGTTTCACTTTTGGTCCCAACACTGCTGCTGGGAAGAACTAGGGATTCATTTTTCTTGAGGTTCCATCATCAATCTCAAAAAATCAAGATATAGTGTAGATCCCCTTGGGGAGGCACATCTTTGCCACCAGTCATCCCTTCAATTCATATCACCTAGAAAATTAGGGTTTTGCCAACAAACCTTAGGTCATCGCGAAGAAGGTCAGCCAGAAGAAGTATTCTCCAAGTAAGTATTGTTTCTTATATTTTTTGAGGTTTTCATTCTGTTAAAGATGCCAAACAATACCAAGTTGGATGAGAAGCTTAAGGGTGATGAGAACTTCAGATCATGGAAGTACCATAGCATGCTCATCCTAGAAGAGAATGACCTATAAGGATTCATAAAGGGGAAAGTTTCAGAACCAGAAGGAGATGAAGATAAGTCCAATAACAAGAAGGATATGAACAAGGCTAAAAGAATCATAGTTGACTCCATCAAAGATAACTTGATCTCTCAAGTATATTTAAAGAGAAAACCAAAGGAAATGCTTGATTCCCTATCCAACCTATTTGAAGGAAGAAATATCAAGATGAAGATGACTTTGAGAAATCAACTCAAAGGTGTAAAGGCCCAAAAGTAAAAAACCATGCACTCATACTTCAAAAGAGTATCCCAGATCAAGGAGCAACTAGAAGCTATTGGTGACATGATAGAAGATACAAAAGTTGTAATGACCACCCTAAATGGTCTTCCAAGAGACTGTGAATCTTTTATTCAAGGAATATGCTCCAAAATAAAGTTGACCAAGTTTCAAAAGTTGTGGGAAGAATGTGTTCAAGAAGAAGAAAGAATGGCAGTCAAAGAAGAGAAATTAAATGAAAGTGGATATCAAGCCCTGTCAATCCATACCAAAGGAAAGAACAAGAGGAAAAGTTATGATCATCCTCCCAGGAAAGTGCAAGGTTTTAAGAAGAATAAGAAGTTCAAG
>LPNX011041613.1:283299-310143 GCA_001517045.1 Pseudotsuga menziesii | reverse complement strand
TAAAATATCGACAGAACTTTTAAGTTTGATCAAGTCATTGAGCTCGATCAAGCTACTTTATCAATAACATAGAAACCTCATGTTATGTGGATTTGGAATTTACTATCAAGCACCTCGAGCAAGCTTTATAGTTCGATCGAGCTTCTACTCTTCATGCCCAAGAATAGGTGGGAATATTCCTACATATTTTTCTAAATATTTGAAATTCCACAAAAGGGCTCGATTGAGAGTTTACTTAAACCTCGATCAAGCCACATACCTCAATCGAGGGTTTAATAAACCCTCGATCAATCATGTATAAACATCAATCAAGTGCTTTAATAATCCCTCAATCAAGCTCTTTTTTTCCCATCCTCGCACCCTCTTCTCGCCAAAAAGTGTTACCCATCTTCATGCGAACACCCACATGCACAAAACATTATTGGAGAATATCATGGAATGTTGACAAAAATAAATAGTTTTCTATGAATTTGATTGCTTAGCACTTAAGTAGAAATCTTGGAACAACATTTTGTGTAAACTAAATGTAAAGTAGAAAATTTTAATATGTACATTAATAACTAGTTCATATATAGTTTAGGGGAAAAAGAAAATTATGATATTAAAGTTAGAATAATTAGTAGGTATTTTAAAATATTCTCGTCATGAGATAGTGTATACTTCGCAGAAATGCTTCCAAAATAACCATTTGGTTATAATATCCCCATAAGATTTCCTAGTCAAGGATTAGTAGTTTCTAATACTTTACCATGCCTTATGCTTCGTCGATTAAACTTATTTGTTGGCATGATATACAAGGACTAGAGAGAAGAAGTAGAAGTTCCCCATACAATATCTTTTAATCAAGTTTGAATAAAACAAGTATGTAGACTTCAAACAAGTTGGTAAAAACAATCACTGCTGTGAATAGAAACTACTTAGCATGAAATGGTTTATCATTGAGAAGCTCCCCTTTTCTTGGAAAATTGTGCTTTTTTTAGGCATAATCAACCTCTTCCTATGAACAATACTGTCTTGGGATTCCAACTACAGGGCCAAGTCTTGAATTATGTCATGTTGAGAAAAGTACAACCCAAAGTTACTACACTCATGATATCTATTGAATTTAATAAATAATATCTATTGAAAAGTACAACCCATATCACATAACTCTGGGTTGTACTTTTCTCAACATGACATAATTCAAGACTTTGCCATGTAGTTGGAATCCCAAGATAGTATTGTTCATAGGAAGAGGTTGATATCCCAAGTTCTAACAACATGAAAAAAGAATCTTTCCACTCCATCTCTTTTAGATAAACCCAAGCATGTCCAATAATGCATCCACACAGATTTGTATATCCTCTAGAAATGAAACTAGGTGTAAGAATAACTCTTGTACTTCTTCATTCAAGACATCAATACTGGTCTCCAATCATATAAGAAGTCCTTTTTGAGAGTTATTGTAAGAAGAACTACTTCCTTTTGCAATAAAGAGTTACAATTTTTTATGCTGGAGAAAGTTGGTGGACTGTTTCAAATGCTTTGCTGTGGATTAGTTGAATGTGAACTATTTTGTTTTCAGCTCATGTCCATTAACTATGAGATCGTTCTAACTCATTGCATTTCTGCTTATGTTATGAATGTCTTATAGTTTATTCTGTGAAATTTCCACTGTGAGTAATGGAGGTTGTCATAAACAATAAGCTATCTTGTTGTTAATATTTTTCTTAATGTTCATGTGTTCTGAAATAAATAACAGCTATCTTTAATTGTTCATAATACATGTGCAGAAATACATTACTCATTGTCAACTGTTAATTCTACTCCCTAGGGATAGGTTAGTTAGATAAATTTATTTTCTTGTTGTTTGTGATTTAGATGCGAGAGAGTTAAGACGAGAGGTAAGAACCTGCACATCACATTGTGACACTCCTCGTTATCTCTATCAATCTGCATTTTTAGAAAAGCACTTGCACATCATACTTAAACCCAAAAAACTAAAAATATACATGGTGGACCAGGCCGTAACCGGTAAAACCTTTTATTTTGTTACTTGACCTACAGTAGCCGTACCGTAAACCAGACGGATTCCCCATACCAAACAATAATGGGCTAGTTGGGAACATTATTGGGGAGAATCCCCAACTGTTGTTACCTGCGATTTTCCACACCTCAATAGTTTCTGGTGCTAGAAGGAGGGCCTCTAGTGCATGGCTGGCCAAGGAAACCCATTTTCTCGAAATTATTCCACCGGTGACAATTCTGAAAGCAGTTTGTTTCCAAATCCAACGCCTGAAGAGAAGGGTAAAGAGCATTTGTATCCTGTAGATAATGAAGTAGTTGATGACCTGAGAAGATTCACTAGGGAATATGCGAAGAATATCAGAGGGTTACCAATTATTCCTGTCTTACCAAGAAGAGAATATAGAAAGAGAGATCACCCTCAGTTAGAGGATTCAGTGTTGGTAGAAGACCTTGAAGAACTGGTAGAAGCATCCCTATAAGAATTTGATCAACCTTTGAATCAGTTGGGCCCAGATACACCTTAATGTTCACCTCTTCATACCCATGTTCCCTCACCACCTCATTCTCCACCCAGAATCATGGCTCATGCAAATGCAAACCAACCAAATCCACCACCTTCTTGGAAGGCTAGGTCACCTTTAAACCTGGAACCTCTTTTGCATGACTTGCCTCAATATTTTGAGAAAATGTTGCCTAATTTTGACCCAAGTGAAAAAATTCTAGTAGATGATCATTTGTAAAGTTTTTACTTGGCTATAGAGGGACTACGGGCCAGAGAACATGAAGATGTAGTCTACAGATTGTTTCCACATACCCTAAAAGGAGCAACAACCTCATGGTATTTCGCTTTTCCTACAAACTCAATCACAGACTGGGACACATTTGAAAGAATATTTAGAAGTAAATATGCAGTCCAGAAATCTCATGCAGCGTTAATGAAAGGGTTATGCGCTTTGAAGAAAGAAATAAAGGAAAAAGTGCATAATTTCACTCAAAGATTTGCTGCTTATCTAAAGAATTTTTCTGCAACTGATAAACCATTTGATAAAGTGCTAATTGAATACTATACTTCAGCTCTAGGGCTTGATTTGGCCATGTTTGCCAAAATGTCAGTCAAACCTACATTATCAGAAACTTACGAAGAAGCCGAGAGGGTAGAGGCTGAGAAGGATAGCATAGAAGATTATCCTGCGCAGTCAGAAGAAAAGGCTTTTGGTAAGAAACCTTTATTACTGACTAAGCCTAAGGATGAATGGTCACAGGATTTTGAAGGAATGGTGAAGATGATGCAGAAGCTATCCAACAGAATAATAGATTTGGAAAAAGAAAAGGAATCTCATAAAGCATATAAGCCTTACTATAAGAGGAGGGAGGACAACAATCAACAAAACCTCCTCCACACAGTCATGCATCAATGAATTTAACTGAGGTAGGTATGGATAATTTTTGCACTTTTCATCAGTAGCCTCATTCTGAGAAAAATTGCCCCCAATGGATAAATTCTATGACATTGGTAATGAATCAGTTATTGGACTCCAAACTAACAGAAACTGATAATGAGGAAGAAAAGGATGATCAATCCACAGAAAAGCAAGAGGAAGATGCTTTAGTGTTATGGGATTGTGTCTCAATGTTTGATGCATTAGAAGAAGGTTCTCTGAAACATGAGGAAACATCAGAAACCAATGTGAAAACAAGAAGTCAGGATTTGGTAAAAGAAAACAAGTCAACACTTCCAAAGATCAAGAAACTTCAAGAAAATATAAAAAAGAAGAACAATACAACTGATAAGATACCTAAGTTTACCATTACAAGTCAAGATCCTAAGAGAAGTAACATTCCTATTAAGGCTATTGAAGACAAGGTTGAAAATGTCAAGAAGAATCTTAAAACACATGAGATGGGGTATGATATTGTGGAGGGCATCAAAAAGGCTAAGGCGAATATCTCATTATTCGAAATGTGTAATTTACCTCAGCAGAAAGAAAAATTGTTGAAAGCACTTGAAATACTAGAAGAAGAGCTTCCCACTAACAATCAACCTGTAGAAGAAATTGGTGAAGCAAGTGTGGGAGGTAAGTCTAAGTTTAAAACCCTGCCATTTCTCCTAACCTTTGAGATCTTCAACTATAATGTACACAACTGTTTAGCAGACTCATGGGCATCAATCAATGTTATGCCACTTTCAGTCTACAAAAGAATTAATGGAGAGCCTAAACCATCCACTTGGCAGGTTATTCAATTAGACAGGACAGCTGTGAAAGTAGTCGGGGAAATGGAAGATGTCCTAATTTGCTTATCTGCAAATGAGAAAGTATGTCAGTACATTGATATTATAGTTGCAGACATTCCAGATGCTTATGGACTTGTTTTGAGTCAAGACTGGTCAGCAAGGCTAAATGCATATTTTGCATCAGATTGGTCACATCTGTGGTTGCCTCATAAGGGAAGTCCCAATCAGATAAAAATATTAAGGGAACCTCAAATGAAGCACAATTTTACTCAGTTGGAGGGGAAGAATGAGCCAGTGAATTCTGTATTGAGAAATTACTTTATTGAACTAGAACTAGGAAATTACCAAGGTAAAGAAGCCAGCAGTACACCAGACACCCAGCCCGATCTCCTTCGATTTTCACGAGCTGATGAATTTGATTGTAAAATAGTAGATTTAGTTTCAAATGAAGTTTTTAATTCAAGTCTAGTAGAAGTATATAGTTTTTGGACAATTTCTTTTTATGGATCTAAAAAATTGGAAGGATCAGGAGCTGGTTGTGTCCTGATTGATCCAAAGAAAAATAAATATTTTCTTGCATGTAGATTAGAGTTTGAATGTACCAATAATACAGCTGAGTACAAAGCACTGGTCCAGGGACTAAGAAAAGAAATTGAGCTAAAAGTTAAAACTATGAAAGTGTATGGGGATTCTGAGATAGTTATAAAGCAAATTAGAAATCAGATACATTTCATTTCACCTCATTTAAAAGCTTACCAGAATGAAGTGTGGGATTTGCTAACAAATTTTTATGCATTTAATATTATGTCCATTCCTCGACTAAAGAATGTAGCAGCTGACTTGTTAGCTACCTCAGCTGCAAGGCTTGTACCTTCAAATAACTGGTGTTCTATTGAATTACTTGTCAGGCCTTCAGTTCCAGACATGATTACCAATCTAAGAGTTTTTGATGATGATCAACAAATATTGGAATGTTTGATGAATGATGAAACCTTCAAAGGAGTAATAATCGATGATGAAGAACACCAAGCTGAATTAAAATTCGATAACTTTATTCCTAAAGGAGTCAAGACCTTAGAGCGAATGTTTGATCTAGACAACAAATTCAGAAGGCCAGCAAATGTCAAGACTCACAGCTCGTCCTTACAATTCGAGCTTATAAATTTGGGAACTGAAGTTGAACCCAGATATGTAAATTTGGGAAAGTGTTGTTCTCTGGGAGAAAGAAATAACTTCATTAGTTTGTTCAAAAAATACAAATATGTGTTTTCCTGGACATATGAAGAGCTTAAAACATATGACACGAGGATTATACAACATGTCATCCCTATTAGAGCTGGAGTCAAGCCTAATCAACAAACTTTGAGGAAGATGCATCCAAAGCTGGAACCTTTGATTCAGAGTGAAGTGAAAAAGTTGTTGGATGCTAAAATTATATTCAAAGTCAGACATTCAGAATGGGTTTCGAATTTGGTGCCAGTGAGGAAGAAATCTAGAGAAATCAGGCTATGTGTAGATTTCAGAAACCTCAATCGTGCTTCGGATAAAGATAACTATACAGTCCCGCCCATGGAACAAATATTGCAGATGGTTTTAGGTTCTGAATTATTCTCATTATTAGATGGATTCTCTGGATACAATCAAGTATTATCAGCAGAAGAGGATAGACTTAAAACTACATTTAGAACAAAGTGGGGAATTTTTGGTTATAGAAGAATGCCCTTTGGACTCATCAATGATGGAGCTACTTTCCAGAGGGCCATGGACATAGATTTTCGCGGTCTGATTGGCCGTAGTTTTGTGGTGTATCTCGATGATGTCATGATATTTTCAAAGAAGAGAGAAGAACATGCATTCCATTTGAAACAAATTTTCGAGCGTTGTCGAAAATATGGGATCTCACTGAATCCTAGGAAATGTGTGTTTGCAGTTATAGAAGGAAAGCTACTGGGTCACGTTGTTTCTAAAAAATGGATCTCCATAGACCTAGAAAGGATTAAGGCCATAGAATATATCCCTTTACCCCATAACAAAAAAGGTATGCAATCATTCATGGGGACGATTAATTTTGTGCGAAGGTTTGTACCAAATTTTGCTCAAATTGCTAAACCTTTGCAGCAAGTGGTGAAACAAAGTGTACAATTTAAGTGGACTGATGTGGAGAAGATTGCATTCAGTAAAACAAAGACATCTATTGCTCATGCACCATCTCTCAAAAGTCCAAACTTCGAAAAAGATTTTATTTTGTACACTTTCGCATCTGACGATTCATTGGCAGCAGTGCTTACACAGAAGGAAGATGGGGGAGATGAGTACCCCATATCATTTATGAGCAATGGTTTGCAGGGGGCCGAATTAAATTGCCCAGCTGTCGATAAACAAGCTTATGCAGTTTTCAAAGCGGTAAAACAATTTAGGCCATACATACTTAAGAACCGTACTAAGATAATAGTTCCATACCCAGTTGTAAGATATCTTTTTGTACAAAAACAATTAGGAGAAAGAAGAGGCAACTGGGGAATAGCTTTACAAGAATAAGACCTTGAATTTAAACTAGCATCCATAGTTAAAGGGCAAGGACTGTGCAAACTAATGGCTGAAGGTAAAGACAATGAATAAAATAGTTGGGACAATGAAGTTGAGTTACATATGGTGGATGTATGTCCTCTATTCACGGCTCCAAATTCATGGTACCGAGACCTTTTTCATTACCTTCAGGAAGGGTATTTTCTAGAACATTGGAATTCCAAACAACGAAGAGCATTACGCCTTAAATCAATTTCATATCAGATCATTGATGGAATATTATTCAAAAAGAATTATGATGGAGTTCTTCTTAGGTGCTTAGAGCAAGAAGATACAAAGAAAGTCATAACATAATTACATGACGAGCCTGCTGGAGGTCATTTCTCCGGAGATACTACAACCCATAAGATTCTTAGAGCCGGGTATTACTGGCCCACACTGTTTAAAGATGCTCATGCTCATGTCAGAAAGTGTGATATTTTCCAGAGGTGTGTTGGAAGACAAGCAAAAGCTGCAGGGCCTCTAAAACCAGTGATGATAATAGAGCCATTCGAACAATGGGGGATTGATATCATTGGAGAAATAAAACCAAATTCTTCCTTGCAGCACAAATACATTTTGATGGCAACTGACTACTTCACCAGATGGGTTGAGGCCATTCCGTTACGCAAAGTGAATGAAGATGCGGTCATGGATTTCTTACAAGACCACATTATGACCATGTTTGGGGTTCCAATTTCCCTGCATTTTGATAATGCTACTTATTTTTATTCTATTAGATTAACTACATTTGCGAATGAAAGAGGAATTAAGTTGCATTATTCTGCAAACTATTACCCACAAGGAAATGGTTTTGGCAGAATATACAAATAAGAATCTGATTAGGATCCTAAAGAAAACTGTGATAGAAAACCAGAGAAGTGGGCACTTGGCATTACCCAATGCTCTTTGGGCTGATAGAGTCGCACCCAAGAATTCTTTAGGTGTGTCACCATACACCCTTGTCTATGGAAAAGAAGTTATCCTTCCTCTCAACATTATGTTACCTTCTTCCAGATTAGCTCAGGAGTCTAGAGGTACCGATAATGAAATCCTATAGAATAGAATCTATAATCTTGTGAAGGTGAAAGAGTCTAGGTCCAAGGCCAGAGAACGTTTCAAGCATCAACAAGAAGTAGTGAAACGGTGGTTTGATAAGCATAAAGCTGGAAACAAGGAATTTGAAGTGGGAGATCTGGTTCTTAAGTGGGATCATCCGCATGATGAAAAAGGGAAGCACACTAAGTTTCAACAGTTATGGGTAGGCCCTTTTCTGATTGCATCCAAGCTTGGCCCCTCAACTTACAAGTTGCAAGATCTACAGGGGTGGGAGGAGAACTTACCAGTTAATGGTTTAGTTCTCAAACCTTATTTCACCTTATTTTTATTTCTTGGTTTTCTTGTATATAAATAAACTGATTTGGTTGTTTATTTTTTATTTATTTTATTTTGTTTGTTTTTAGTTAGATTTTGATTGAGTTCAATAAAAGGCACAATTTTTGGTTGCATGGAGTCTATCAAAATTCTAGAATAACTAAAATCCTTGATTATAAGACTGTGTACTATTGATTTATTTGAAAGAAATTCTTCTAGCTTAGCAGTTTTCCTAAATGGCTATGAACACATTGAAGTCCTACTTAATCCTTGTGAAATAAATCAGGATCAAAAGGTCTAGAATACTATTTCTAGGCTCCATCCATCTCACATTTGAAATGTTCGAGGGGGTGACAACAAGGACCCATGGAAAGGAAGCAGGGTAAACAGTATATTATATTTAAAAGATCCCATGCCAAGAATTGAAATCCAAAAGGCAAATAAGAGTCAAAAAACTCCTAAGAAAGCAATATGTATCAAAACAAAGTACTGAACCATATTAGTACAAGATTGCCAAAGTTCTTTTCCATCTGTGAGCTGAAAATTAAATACATCTCTCACACAAAAGGACATTATGGATAGAGGAGCCTGAATAAAAATTCAGAAATAAGGCATGCAGGAGGACTCGGAAAGGACAAAAAATTCCAAAAGAAAAAAAGTGCAAAATGGCATGGGAATGAGGAACAAACAAATATTTATGTTTACCATATGTTACAATCCTGTGGTGTCCAAGCTGGGAGCTACCCAAAGACAGAGATAAAAAATGAAATTCATATTCCTGGCCTCAAAAGAGTTATCTAGAATTTTAAATCTTGGTTCCCATTATCCCTAAATTGGACTATTATCAATGATTAAAGTACATACATTTGTCATTTGGGAAATATAGACATCTAGAAGAATTCAGCATGTTGGTTTTATTGTCAAACAGTCTGTTACTTAAGGAAGAAATTGTCCAGAGATCCAGGTTCACCAGATAGTCACCAATTGTTGCAGCTGCAACTTTTTCCCAAATTTTTTTTTTTAAATTTTGGACCCTCCTTTTAATTTTATCTTGCCTGGATTTATTTGGTTTCCTGAACTCTATTTTTCCCTCTGCTATAAATTTGGATTGTTTGAAGTTGAATTGAGGTAGACTACTTTCCTTCATTTAGGAAGTTGAATGATTACCTTTTGTCCAGCTGATGCTTTTGACTGTGGAGTTTAAATTTTGGATTTGAAAATGAGGGCCTTTTGATTTAAAAATGATTTCCTTTATCACTATAGAAAATCTATTTATGTGTGAATCGGGGCAGTAGTTATCTACGCAGCCACCATTTCGAAGGGTAAGTAATGAACGTCCCGATGGACAGTTCTTATTTTCGCCGATGCGCTTTTATCTAAATTGTTTTTTGGACTGTCAACGATTTTATTTTATCACGGTCGGAGCATTATCCTTCTATATCACCGCCGTTTCGGAGGAAAAATAGAGAATGGGCCGATGGATAGTTTTACTTTCGCCAATTCCGTGGTTTTATTGGTTCAAACCTTTTGCTTTGCAATGATTTTTTTTTTGTTTTCAGAATGTTTTTGACAAATAGTCGGAGTTCTAGTCTCGAGCAATGCCACCATTTCAGAGGCCTTTTTGTTTGTCTCACCAACACTGTGGAGATGCTTAGTTTTAAACTCATTGATCCATAGTCCTTAGTTCTTCTGATCGCCGATGATTTTCTATTGTCGCGGAAGCCATAGTCAGTCTGTCTCCCACCGTTGTGGCTGTGTAGTACACTATCTTTCCGATGTTTAGTTGGTTTAACTGCCGATGCATTACTAGTTAGTCCTCCAAGCCTTCGATCGTCGATGTTTTTAGTTGGTCGCGGAGCCCATAGTTGTTCCGTCACCCTCCATTGCAGCTCCTTAGTGAATTAATCGTCTGATGCTATAATGGTTTCGATCGCCGATTAAGGTTTTTCCCACCGTCTTTTTCACCGGAAGGTCTATATATTGGGACGGGGTCTTATTTTATTTTTTATCCTTGTAAAAAACTCGTGTTTTCTCTGTCCCTATCAAGTCGAACTGTACCAACATGCTTAGCTATCAGGATTTCGTTTGTTTGGAGTGCTACAGTGGAAGTTTCGAACCTTCCCATCGACTGCACAGCTTTCTTTCCAGGTAGGCCAACCATGGTTTCTCCTTCCTCTTGATTTTATTGGTCGTTTTGGGAACTAGGGTTTTCCCCTAATTAGGTTTTCCTGCCATTCTGTAGTTAGCCGTCTAAAATGAATTTTATCCTTACGGCGTGAGGTATCAGTCATATTGACAGTTTTGCAGTGGGGGTTTTTCTTGAGCTTGTTTTTTAAGCCGTTATGGAAGCTCGATCCCGATCCGAAGGCTTAGGTCGTTGGTGCAAACAGGCGTTACACTATTCACACCGACTATTTTTGGGTTCCTTATGGCCATACGAGGGGGAAGGTTTCAATTTTATTTCCGTCGTAGGCATTTACCCTATTTTTATGGAATGCTAGAGGGTTTGATTTTTGGTCAGGTCGAGATTTCCGCGTTTTCAGTCATTGGATAGGGCCTCACTTTCGAAGACTAGCCTCACCAATGGGGTGGTTCGTTTTAGCGAGTTAGAATGCATTTCAGGTTAAATGATGCATGTTCTATCAGGGTCATGTTTTACTTGCAAACGGACTTAGAAAATTTCAGAAGTTCCTTTTGCCTGTTATTTTCTATGATGCATTAATATTCTGATAGTTTATTTGTTGAGAATGCATATGGAAGAGGTAAATGTTTGATACAGTTTTTATTCATTCTTAGAAGACTAACTAAAAGCTCCAATGGTCTAAGAACATGTTTTGTTTATGTAGGGTAACTTCTTTAAAGGAGATATGTCTAAAAGACAAAAGAAGAAGGCTCTTGTTGCTGAGGGAGAACCAAATGTGGAAATCATTACCAAGTTGGAATACATCTACGAAGATACCAGAGCTACCACCGGATTAGAGCCAGATTACAAGTGGGGTGAAATATAACGAATGATTTCAAATCAAAATGTGCCTGATGTAGGATTTGAAGAACTAACGATTTATGCAAACATCGAGAAATCTGCCCTTATGAAAGTGGCCACGAGACCTGAGTTGTTCCCGTGCTCAGAAGTGATTGGTTGGATCCTGCCTAGGGGAGATGTGACCATGATGATTTTAGCAAATACTGCCAAACAGGACTATGCTACATACATTCCTTGTTATGTCTCAATGGCATATCACCTGCCTCCTACTCAAATTTACTTAACTAAAAGTTGGTTGAAAGAGAAAAATTTGGACTTGGCAGAAACAGTTAAGAGAATGATGATACCAGGGAAGAACTTTCAAACCAGGCCATCAGGGAAATATGAAACAGCCACTCTCAGGACCCCTTATAGATTTATAGCACTGATGCTGAATAGGGTGTTTGGGAAAGCTCATGGAAAAAGTTTCAAATTGGGATGGATGCCAATCTTTTTCTATGTGGCCACTCAGGGGACCATATTCAACTAGGAAAACATAGTGTCCAATAGCCTCTCAGCATGCATATCTTCAGCTTTAGGAGGGGTGTCACAGAAGAAGCCAGAGTTCTACATGAGCTCTATCTTAGTGAACTGTATATTATGTACCCAGTCCTTTCCAGCTTTGAGGTTTAATTGGGACAAGGACAAGACCCCTGTATACACAGCATACAAATTATTTTGGGCACACAAATACTACAGCCACTACAAAGAGATATGTGAACACTTCATTATGCCTTTGTACACTTTAATTTTCTTGACAGAATGCAACTACATGTCCGAAGAGGCATTCAAAGTCATTGAAGAACATGGGAGTTACTATTTGACTGAAGAGGGAATGTACATCAGAATGTATGGTGGTTCTAGGGCACCTTATCTACTCCCCAAATATGCCACTGATTATGTGTTACATAAAGAAGCAAACATGCAGGTATACATTGACGGTGTTGGAAGTTTTTTGTTCGAACATAAGAAGGCAGCATATCCTGCCATACCTTTCTGGTTAGGGGGTTATAAGTTTACAAAGGTCAAACAAACTGTAGAATTCCTGAAGGAGCTGGAGCACTTTCATTTTGGTGAGATGAACTTCCACAGGGATGACTCCCAAAATAAGGTTGCAGAGAATTGCAAGGAGGCAAATGTTCATTTTGAATACGCAAATTTCTGGGACAAGGATGAAGAAATCTTCAGAAATGCAAAGAATATGACTGCATTAAAGAAGAGATTTAAAAAAAAATCACCATTGTGGGTGGAAAGGGAAAAACCACACAGAAGAAAGCTGAAGAAGAAGAGGCCAAAAAGAGGGAAGAGGATGCTAGGAGGCTAGCACAATAGGCAGAAAATTGGCTAAAGAATAAAGAAGAAGGAAGAAGGAGAGCTGCCGAGGAAGCAGCAAAGAAGGAGGAGGAGGAAAGAAAGAAGAAGGAAGATGCAGAGATAAAGAAAAAACAAGAAGAAACTGAAGGTTTAATATTGACAGGATCTAAAACAGATCAGCAGACTAATGACCCAATAGACACTCAGGGGGCACATGATGATACAGACATAGGGCATGGACAAGATAATCCTGATCCTCAGGAGCCTGCTATAACTTCTGGTAGCACTCAAGAACAAGTGGTGTTTTCAGAAATGAATTTGATACCTTTCAAGCAGAAAGAAGGAGAAGAGGTCCCTGATTTCAGCACTATCTTCTATGACAAGGAGAAGAAAATGATTGTCAGAAGAACCGAAAAAAAGGTTGAAACAAGAAAACAATCAGGTAAGATGATAACTGATAAAACTTTGGTGTATGTCATAGATGCAAATCCGATATTGACAGCAAGAAGTGGGGTGGCGTTAACCCAAGCTATGGAAGATAATGTAGATAGATTGATGATGGATCTAGAGCAATCAGGAAAGAACACAGCTCAGTTAAAAGAAACAATGAAGAAAGAAAGAGATGAAGGCCACAAGCTAAAGAGAAAATTTGAGGACATGCAAAATGAAGTGAAGACTTCAAAGGTGGAGCTCCAGACTCTACAGGCAAATAAGATGGCTTTAGAAATTGTTGTAGAGAAAAATGCTCAGAACAGCTTGGCAGAATTACAGAAACTACAGTTAGAGATTCAAATGCTGAAAACTGGGAAGACTGACCTTCAAGTATCATACGAGACTCTAAGTTCAGAGAAGGTCTAGCTGCAAAACAAGGTAATTAAGCTGGAATCAGAGAAGGTTGCCACTAAAGAGAGAGGGAAACAATGTCAAATGCAGATAGCAGCTTTGGAGGGACAGAATGCTTCATTAACAGCAGAAATGAAAGATTCTATGGAATAGAAGATGGATGTCCAACCTTTGAAAGAATATCTTCTAGCCCAAAGGAAGAAAATCCACCAACTACAAGTATGCATTGAGGAAGAAAGGTGTAAGATTCTGCAAATAGATAGCAGATTAGAAGAAATCTTGGACACCACTTCATATTTTGTAGACAGATCTCAAGATATTTTGGAGATCCTGACTGGAAGGATAGTATGGATAGAGACAAATGAGGAAACCCCTGCTGAGCTACCAGTTAAATATCAGCAAAGTTTAAAGCAGGACTATGACTTGTTGGAGTTTGCAATCAACACTGCAAAATAATTCAAGAAAACGGTGAAGAAAACAAGAGGAGCCTATGCTAAATACTGCAGAAGGGTGTTGATCACCTACAATAGATGCCAAGTTTCTGCAAAACAAAGACTGGATGCAATACCAGAACATGAGTTGTTCATAGAACAACTACAGAGCAGGTACCAGGAAGATGGGCAGAAGATCCAACAAGTCAAGGATCTAGATGAGCAGATCCTGAAGAATGCAGTCACTCATGCAGCGATCAGCATCCATTTAATTGAGGATCAGCTACACTTGAGTCCAGCAAGAATAGAGGTGGTTAGGAATCAGGCTGCAAAGTATGAGATCAACATCCTTTTTCTTGAACCCTCATATTTTGAAAGCATAGTAGCGGAGGCCCAGGCATGGAAAAAGTTCATTAATGATCAAGCGGGGCCCTCTTCATAAAAGTGCTCTATTAAATGTTTGTTTTAAATGTAATATATTGTATAATGTATGAGCACTCACTACAAGACAAAATTTTGGATTGAAACGTTGGGGAATCCCAAAAGTCATTTTGGGGTAGCCTAAAAGTTTTACCTTTTGTATAAGTATAGGAGAGTTAGATGTAGAAGAGGAATTTTGCTTTCGCATGCAATTTTTGAGAGTTATTGTAAGAAGAACTACTTCCTTTTGCAATAAAGAGTTACAACTTTTTATGCTGGAGAAAGTTGGTGGATTGTTTCAAATGCTTTGATGTGGATTAGTTGAATGTGAACTATTTCATTTTCAGCTCATGTCCATTAACTGTGAGATCATTCTAACTCATTGCATTTCTTCTTATGTTATGAATGTCTTATAGTTTATTCTGTGAAATTTCCACTGTGAGTAATGGAGGTTGTCATAAACAATAAGCTATATTGTTGTCAATATTTTTCTTAATGTTCATGTGTTTTGAAATAAATAACAGTTATCTGTAATTGTTCATAATACATGTGTAGAAATACATTACTTATTGTCAACTGTTAATTCTGCTCCCTAGGGATAGGTTAGTTAGATAAATTTATTTTCTTGCTGTGTGTGATTTAGATGCAAGAGAGTTAAGACGAGAGGTAAGAACCTATGCATCACATTGTGACACTCCTCATTATCTCTATCAATCTGCATTTTTAGATAGGCATTTGCACATCATACTTAACCCCAAAAAACTAAAAATATACACGGTGGACCGGGCCGTAACCGGTAAAACCTTTTATTTTGTTACTTGACCTACAGTAGCCGGACCGTAAACCGGACGGATTCCCTATACCAAACAATAACAGGCTAGTTGGGAACTTTATTGGGGAGAATCCCCAACTGTTGTTACCTGCGATTTTCTAGGCCTCAACAGTACATGAAAAGTTATAAGGATTCACTCTCTTGTATTTAACATAAGGATTCTCCACACAAAGTAATGCTTGGAGATGATTATCAATATCCTATCAAAGTGATGGGATAAGCCTCTTATAAGCTGGACTTAGGAAATTCCATGAAGATGAAGGATTTCTTGTATGTCCCTGGACTAAAAAAGAATCTCATTTATATATCAACATTAGATAGGAAAGGTTTTATAGTTTCTTTTGTAGAAGGTAAAGTTCTTATGTGGACAAAAGTAAAAACTATAGATGATGCAGTAGTGATTGGAGTTAAAGAAGGAGGACTCTAAATATTAAAGGGGCATGTAGAATCGGCCTTAATGACTAGCACCATAATCCCATGTGAGTTATGGCACAAAATACTTTCTCATGTACATTACAAAACATTGCCAATTGTGAGCAAGGTGGTGACAATTTTTTTAGAGATTTAGATAAACCATGAAGGAGTGTGCAAAGGATGTGCACAAGGAGAAAATACCAACAATACTTATCCAACAAATAGCAACAAAGCAAAAGGGATTCTAGACATTGTTCACTCAGATGTGTGTGTACCAATGAAAACTACTTCATTAAGCGGGTATGTTTACTATGCTTCCTTCATTGATGACTACTACCACAAAACTTAGATCTATTTCTTGAATAAGAAGGATGAAGTGTATGAGAAGTTTAAGGAGTTTAAGGATCTTGTAGAAAACCTCTATGAAAAGAGGATCAAGACCTACCACTGGCCATAATGCTTCCCAATACCAGACCAACAGATGGAATGGCTGGAAGGGTGCCTATGTAAGTAGAAAGAAACAATCATTAATAACTACATGTACGTATAACTAAAAAAAAATGTTTTAAGTTTACTTACAGGACTACTCATGAGATGGGGATGTTGCATCAACACTGGATCGTCTCGACAATCATGGCTAACGAATGGAAGGACCTCACTCAGGAGAATGATCTGCATGAAACACTCAAGATAAATCATACATGTCATCATATCAACCCTCCCTGTCTACCCTCTTTCTTGAACCTTCTCCCCTCTTCTCTCTCTCTCTCTCTCTCTCTCTCTCTCTCTCTCTCTCATGTACATGTATCACCCCCTCTCCCTCTCCCTTTTTCCTTTCTTAGTCAATATCTCTCTCTTTAACTTAATAAAAATTTAAATTAATTAATGCAATAAATATTTAATAAAATATAATAGACTAATATAAAATTTAATTAACAAAATATCAAATTTACAATTCTATTAATTAAATTTAATAATACAAAAACTTATAATAATATAGATTAAATTTAATAATAATAATAATACAATTTAATAATTATTGTTATAAGATCTGCGAGATGTAGAACAGTTGATGGCGGGGCATGGTTAAGACGCCCCCCTAAGCTGAAAGGTCGTCGGTTCTAATCCCGTCGGATACCAAAAAGTCCAACCATGTTAAGGGTTGGTGCGGTCCAAGACGGGTGCAATCCCCGGGTGATTTTGACGGCTTAGATGCCTCTGGTTCGTGGTTACTTAGCCAATGGAAACCCTGCTAGTCATGGGGGTTCCACCACTTTTCCAACAAAAAACCAAAAAAAATTATTGTTATAATAGTATTAATTTATTTTAATAATAATAATCATTGTGTTATCTCTAAGGTTGTTTGGCCTTTTACCTTGAGTCTTTTGATTGTGATGAGTTTTTATTTTTAATTTTCACTTTGTTTTACGCCTTATTTTTTGATTGAATGCCATTATTGGTTTTTTAGTCTTTTGAACCATCAAAACCTTCACTCATTTAAATTCATGAACCTATGTATGTGCAAGAGGTTTTATATTATGGATTGGACTGTTAAAACTGGCAGCATTTCTCAAACTGGCAGCATTTCTTAAACTGGCAGCATTTTACAAACTGGCAGCATCTTTTCAAAGAGTATTTTATTAAAAATTTGTTATTCATAAGTACCATGGTATATAAATGAGATAATGAATTATTATGGTTATATAGCATATTCATGTTATTCAGTACTTGGTATGAACATTCCTTAAAAGCACTCCTGTCCACAAATTAATGAGTTTCATTGTGTCATTCATGGGCTTGTACATCTGTTTTGATTATGGAATTAAAAGCACTCCATGCAATGAGTATTAGTACTAATTGTGGCAGGGGTANAATGAGTTTCATTGTGTCATTCATGGGCTTGTACATCTGTTTTGATTATGGAATTAAAAGCACTCCATGCAATGAGTATTAGTACTAATTGTGGCAGGGTTAACATAATTCATTTTTTTTCCCTAAAATCTGTCTAGTTATTTTGCCTAAATGCTCTGGCGAACTGGGAGAAGGACATTCAGAGAGCTGTTTTTATACTATCAAAGTCCATTGTTCAGGATTTCTAAATCTATATGATTAAAACAGCGAAATCAGGGTTTGAAACAGCAAGGGTTTGTTTTTGTTCGTGTTTGAAAAGGGCAAGGTTATATTGTATAAGTTTCTCTGCATTTGAAAGTGCTGCAGCATAAATTCCCTTTTAAAGAGTATAGTGTGAAGGGGTTTTAGAAATGTCGAAGATAGCAAAGGAAGAAGATCCAAAAGTCGTGGTAAGAAGAAAACCAGGAGGCTTAATTTGCAGGTTGGAGCCAAATAACACAGAGTGGATAATGAAATTTCCAAGATCAGCCCAATTAATGAAGAAGGCTGGATGGTTTACCTTCTGTGAGAAATTACAAGGTTATCATTCACAGGTAACCATGTCTTTTATTAGAAACTATAAAGATGAAAAGGTTAAGCTTGAAAGCTTAACAGTCAGGGTAAATGAAGATTCTATTGCTGAAGCAATAGATATTCCGGCACAGGGAGAGAGATGGTTTAAACAACAGGATTTCCAAGGAGATTACAGTGAGTTTTTGATGCTAGGATTTGAGAAATTAGATTGGAAAAATGGTATCCATGTGAGAAAAATAAAGCCAAGTTGGAAGATTCCTTTAGAGATGGTACAAAATTATATTACATGTGATTACCGATATGACAAGGTGCTTAAATTCCATTTGAGGTTGCTAATGCACCTTAATGGAGGTGTACAGCTCAATCTCCCATTCTATTTATTAAAAAGCCTTCAAAAGATGATTTCAAGGGTTCAGGGCCATCCAGAGCATACTGCTCGATCAGTCTATCATCAAGGTTTGATCAAGCTATTGATTTTATCACAGTTGCACAGGGAAGGACGAACCTGGGAAGCTCTATTGACAGAGCTAGGGTTCAAAGAAAACCCTAAAGAGAAAGGAAAAAGGATGATGGAGGATTTAGACCAGCAAACAACAAGTCACAAAAAACAAATTCAAG
The DNA here is from genome assembly GCA_001517045.1 of Pseudotsuga menziesii. NCBI lineage: Eukaryota > Viridiplantae > Streptophyta > Pinopsida > Pinales > Pinaceae > Pseudotsuga > Pseudotsuga menziesii. Next base: position 291,646 of record LPNX011041613.1, on the reverse strand, counting down.
CTGCTGAAGAAGAAGGAAAGGATATTACAGAGAAACCAATTCAGGAAGGTTTGTGTCCTGAAACTTCGTTCACAAACGAAAACCCTGAAAAACTAAGTGTTATGCTAAAAAATATAACCTCAAAAAATGAAACTCGTAATCAACTATTGAAGACAGAGAAAAGGGATATGAAGCCAAGGACTAGGTTAAGAAAGAAACTGCAGACAGAGAAGAAATCAGCACATGAAGATGGCATGGAAATCGTGATGATAGATGATGCTCTCAGTGAAGAAACTGTACATACATCTAAGGATCAATACTGTTCAGATATTGAGAAATTTATTGATGTTCAAGGAGTTGCAGGGTCTATACCTGAAGCCTTTTGCACAAACAAGCAAGTTGATTCAGAGGATTGCTCAGCATCAAGGACTCTACAGGAAGAAGAAGTCCATATGAAAGAAGAATACCTGGAAATATCTCTAGAACTAAACCAAGTCAAGAAGTCTTTGCAGACATATAAAGAAAAAACTAGGTATTTACAAAACATTAATGAAAATTTGATGATAGCCAATAAAAGACTTCGAGAAGATCTGGAGGATAAGGAGACAGAGTATCAAAAATTGATGTCAATATCTAAAGATATTCTAAGGGAAAAAAGAACTATCCAGAAGCAGCTCGAACTCATCAAAGCTAAAAATAAGGAGGACAACAAAGATGCTGAATTTGCTAGATTGCAAAAGCGTTCCCAGGTTTTAAGTGATTTAGCTATATTAGTAGAGGCTTCCAAAATTCTTTAGATGTCGAACTGTAGTTTTCTTTTGAAGTAATGTTGTTTATTGACGGATGTCTTTTTTATATTACACTTGTACTTAAACACTGTTTAAAGGGGATTAACTTCCCTATTTTTGAGAAGGCTCGATCCATAGAAGTAGGATCTTATAGTTAGCTTAAAAAAAAAAATATTTTGTATTTAAGGAGAGTCTCTAGATGAGACAGGGGGGTGGCAATTGAAGTTATGAAGATCCAGTTTTGATAAGTTTCTGTATGACATGAAATACTCTACATCTTCAATACAGGTTCTACCTTGATATGAGTATGATTATGATTTGTCTGTGTATGTTATGAATTGTGTTTCTTATGATTTATCTTGTATATGGTCAATTGAATCCCATTGCAATGATTCTTATGTTGAAATACAATTATCTTTTAAACTTTTAAAAAACAGAGACAGTCTCATTTCATAATTTCATGATCATAGTTCCTTTGATATTGGATTTTGTATCTTGTTTTAAGTTATACAGTTCTTTAATGATTTTGTGATTTTCCTATAGCTTTGATTACATACCAGCCTAGTCTTTATATTGATTTCATTGAATTATATTTTGAAAAATATTTCTTTAAGCTTGAACCCCTGTATTCTAGGTTCAACTTTAGGGATAACACATTGATATACATTTAAGTCCACATTTTCTCTCGATCCGACTACGATTTAAAGTTTTTTTTTAATCCTCCATCAATTGTCAGCGGATCGAACAAATTTTGGCAACATTTCTGCTTTCCAATACACACTTGATGTTTTGATTCTCACATGTTTTGATTTCTGGCTTTGTTTCCAACATCTAAATAAATTAATTATATTTTGTTTTTCAAGTTTCCATACACAAAATTGAAAAAAAATTGAATCGAAGAGTAGAAATTGAAACTTAATTTTTTATAATGAATCTAAATTACAAATAGGAAGAACTTTCCAAATTTTTAAATTGATAAAAAAAATGATTAACAAGGGTTTCAATGCCTACCTCATAGTTAGGAGGCCATGCCAGTATTTGGTGGGTCGTTGGTTCCTGGTGACTTGGTGTGCAGTTGTCGAACTTCTCTTCTCAGTCGAGGGTTTTAGGAACAAGCCTCAATGAAATAGGTCGTGCATGGTCAGTTATTTGGTTTTTATATGGGTTTAAAATCTCGACAGAGCTTTCAAGTTTGATCGAGTCATTGAGCTCAATCAAGATACTTTATCAATAACATAGAAACCTCATGTTATGTGGATTTGGAATTTACTATGAAGCAACTCGATCAAGCTTTATAGTTCGATCCAGCTTCTACTCTTCACACCCGAGAATAGGTGGGAAGATTCCGACATCTTTTTCTAAATATTTGAAATTCCATAGAAGGGCTCGATCGAGAGTTTACTTAAACCTCGATCAAGCTACATACCTCAATCGAGGGTTTAATAAATCCTCGGTCGATGCTATGTATAAATATCAATCGAGTGCTTTATTAATCCCTCGATCAAGCTCTTTTTTTCCCACCCTCGCACCCTCTTCTCCCCAAAAAGTGTTACCCATCTTCATGGGAACACCCACATGCACAAAACATTATTAGAGAATATCATGGATTGTTGACAAAAATAAATAGTTTTCTATGAATTTGATTGCTTAGCACTTAAGTAGAAATCTTGGAACAACATTTTGTGTAAACTAAACGTAAAGTAGAAAAGTTTAATATGTACATTAATAACTAGCTCATATATAGTTTAGGGGAAAAAGAAAATTATGATATTAAAGGTAGAATAATTAGTAGGTATTTTAAAATATTCCCGTCATAAGATAGTGTATACTTGGAAGAAATGCTTCCAAAATAATCATTTGGTTATTAATATCCCCATAAGATTTCCTAGTCAAGGATTAGTAGTTTCTAAGACTTTACCATGTCTTATGCTTTGTTGATTAAACTTATTTGTTGGCATGATATACAAGGATCCTAGAGAAGAAGTAGAAATTCCCCATACAATATATTTTAATCAAGTTTGAAGAAAACAAGTATGTATACTTCAAACAACTTGGTAAAAACAATCACCACTGTGAATAGAAACTACTTAGCATGAAATGGTTTATCATTGAGAAGCTCCCATTTTCTTGGAAAATTGTGCTTTTTTTAGGCATAATCAACCTCTTCCTATGAAAAATACTATCTTGGGATTCCAAATACAAGGCCAAGTCTTGAATTGTGTCATGTTTAGAAAAGTACAACCTAGAAACCCACTTACATTGCACTAGTTTCCTCTTGGAAGGTAGAGAAACCAACTCCCATGTTTCATTGTCTTGCAAAGAATTGAATCTTATTACATAGTTGGTTTTCATGTTGGGTCATGTGATGATTCTTCATATAACTATGGATCAGATCAAACCATCAGAAAAACCCTCTCTGGAATATTTGAATCACAAGTGGATAAAGCATTGTGAAACTGAGATCTAGTCTTCCTAGTGTCTAGTGGATCCCTTGCAAGATCACCAGTTGCCTGTAGGGTTTTCTCAACCCATTCTGGAATTGTAGGAAAGTGATGATCTATATGAATGTCATAATATTTATTTTCCATATCATAATCAGAAAAATCAGAAAGAGAAATATCACTTACATCATCATTGAGTGGAGGGTGTCACCAATCCCCCTCCACTAGTTCAACCTTTTGCATAGGATCTTCTTCGAACTGTACACTTCTATGAATGAATGTATTCTGACATGACGGATAAAAGATCTTGTAGCAATTTTAATATTCAGAATATCCAACCATTATGGTCTCCTTTATTTGAGGGTTAAATTCTTTTCTTTTCTCTGGACGAATTCTAGCCCATGCCTTTGAGCCAGAACCCTTAAAAGAGACACATCTGGCTTGTGACCTCTCCAAGCCTCAAATGGAGTTTTTTATTCCAATGATTTGTGTGGAACTATGTTCTAAACATATCCAACACAATTTATGGCCTAATCACATAGCTTAGGATACAAAGACTTAGCCTCCAACATGCATGTGGCCATCTCCTTCAATGCTCTATTCTTGTGCTCTGCCACACCATTTTGTTGTCGTGTGTAAGGCACTAAATGTTGCATTTGAATGCCATTCTCTTCACATAGCTGCTGTAGGTTCTTATTGAAATATTCCTTGCCATTATAATTCCTTTAGACATTTATCTTCTTCCCTCTGAATTTTTCAACACAATCTTTGAAATCTTTGAAGATCTCATACACTTCAGATTTCAGCTTGAGGAAAAACACCCAACAATACCTTGAAAAATCATCTATGAATGTTAATACATTAATTGATTTTCCATAGGATGGTGTGGGAATAGGTCCTATCATATCTAAATGGATCAATCCAAGTACTTGGACAGCCCTTATTTCCTTCCCCTTGTCATACCTGTGCTAGGCATGCTTCCCAATAATGAATCCCTTGCATGTGCCTTTGGAAGACTTGATGCTTGGAAGTCCTTCAACCATGTTTTATTTGCTGAAAGCTTGAAGATATATGTATATTCGGTGTACAAAAATCTCATTCCATATCTTGATGATCTCATTGCCATGTGACAAGAGCGTATTCCCTGAGGAGTAAGGAAGAAAGTGTGAAAACTTGTACATTCTTGGGTCATTATCTGCAATACCCATTGCAACAACTTTTCCTGTAGAAATTTTTGAAATTTCCACATATTATTGAGTGAATATAACTCTCTTGGAAAAAAATGTGTGTCATTTGATAGACATAGACTAATTTTTCTGCAAGATCATGCACAAGAAACACATTGTTGATGTACCCATTGTCAAGATTGATCTTGCCAATCCCTTAAGTTGGGATCTCAGAGTCATCACCCATGAGGATGGATGGACCATTTTATGGATGTAGGTCTGAGAAGGAGTCTTATGTAGAAGCCATGTTCCTTGAGTCCCCTAAATCTATGATGAAGAAGGAAGATCTAAAATATTCAGCAACCAGTGCATGGCATCTCTCCTTGTTTTCAGAATTCAAACCTCCACCCTTCTTCTTTGATCCATTTGGAAGAGGAATGTTGTTATTCTCAAGTAATTGTGCCATCATTTCAATGGTTTTCTTTATGCACGTATTCTCAAGATGCCAACCTTTGCGACATTAAGTGAATTTGGTCTTCTCTTGCTTCTTTCCTTTTCCCTTGTTAGGATTTGAACCCCCATCAGAAGATTTGGGCTTCTTCTGCTTCTTCTTCTCTTGCTGCTTCGAATCCTTGGTATTTATAATTCCCTTTGCTTGTGTTAAAATATTGTAACTTCAAAAGATATTCTAGTTGTACTAATTGTATTCCTCCTTCGCAATTTGTAGCTAATGTAATTGGTCATGTAAGATTCATTGAAAGAATCAATGTAAACCTCCAGATGTAAGTCAGGTCAATAGTACCCTTGAGTCATTATAATAAATATTATTTTGGTGTCCTACTAGTCAAATCGGCCCTATCAGTTAGACAAGCCAGCCTAGTTAGGGTTTATTTTAAGTCAAGAGTCAAATATAAATAGGTAGAAACCTCTTTCATTTGTACTCACTTACACTCAAGCTAGTCTACAAGAGGAAGAAGATGAAGTGTGCTAGAAAGAGAGAGAAGAAGTTGTCTTAGGGTTTTACACTGTTTTGGTTGAGTTCTATGCCAAGGAAATTGTGTTGGGTTTTCCCTCCACGAGAGTTTCCTAGGATAAATATTTGTATCCTCTTGTGTGAATGTACTTGTTGTTCTTTCAGTGATCCTACCATTGTAATTTTTTTTAGAATATCATCTAAGCAATTAAGAAAACTTAACATGGTACCAAAGCCACCCTAAAAGGAGACATTGTATAGTTAGGGTTTTTGTTATTAAAAAAAAAATCCATAAACAAATCAACTAGAAAAGAGGGCTCACTCAACTCGCCCTAGGAGGGTGAATATTTCTGTGAAAACAAGACTGAATTCCGAGAAGTTTCATTTTTGGTCTCGACACTGCTGCTGGGAAGAACTAGGGATTCGTTTTTCTTGAGGTTCCATCATCAATCTCAAAAAATCAAGATATAGTGTAGATCCCCTTGGGGAGGCACATCTTTTCCACCAGTCATCCCTTCAATTCATATCAACTAGAAAATTAGGGTTTTTCCATCAAACCCTAGGTCATCGCGAAGAAGGCCAGCCAGAAGAAGTATTCTCCAAGTAAGTATTGTTTCTTATATTTTTGAGTTTCTCATTCTGTTAAAGATGCCAAACAATACCAAGTTGGATGAGAAGCTTGAGGGTGATGAGAACTTCAGATCATGGAAGTACCATAGCATGCTCATCCTAGAAGAGAATGACCTATAAGGCTTCATAAAGGGGAAATTTTCAGAACCAGAAGGAGATGAAGATAAGTCCAATAACAAGAAGGATATGAACAAGGCTAAAAGAATCATAGTTGACTCCATCAAAGATAACTTGATCTCTCAAGTATATTTAAGGAGAAAACCAAAGGAAATGCTTGATTCCCTATCCAACCTATTTGAAGGAAGAAATATCAACATGAATATGACTTTGAGAAATCAACTCAAAGGTGTAAAGGCCCAAAAGTAAAAAACCATGCACTCGTACTTCAAAAGAGTATCCCAGATCAAGGAGCAACTAGAAGTTATTGGTGACATGATAGAAGATACAAAAGTTGTAATGACCACCCTAAATGGTCTTCCAAGAGACTGTGCATCTTTTATTCAAGGAATATGCTCCAGAATAAAGTTGACCAAGTTTCAAAAGTTGTGGGAAGAATGTGTTCAATAAGAAGAAAGAATGGCAGTCAAAGAAGAGAAATTAAATGAAATTGGAGATCAAGCCTTAGCAGTCCATACCAAAGGAAAGAACAAGAGGAAAAGTTATGATCATCCTCCCAAGAAAGTGCAAGGTTTTAAGAAGAATATTAATTTCAAGAAAGACTTCTTAGGTTATGAATGCTTCACTTGTCACAAGATGGGACACATCTCCATAAATTGTCCCATGAGGGCATACCAACTCAAGAAGAATATCAAAAGATTCCAGTCCCATGCAGCTGAAGACAATGATCAAGAAGAAGAAGAAATAACTAAAGAAAATGAAGATTCATGTGAAGAATATGTTTTAATATCAACACTCACAGGTTCAGTCTCTCCTGGTAATGATACCTAGCTAGTACATAGTGGTTCCTCTAGGTACATGAAAGGTTATAAGGATTCACTCTCTTTTCTTTAACATAAGGATTCTCCACACAAGGTAATGCTTGGATATTATTACCAATGTCCTATCAAAGTGATGGGATAAGCCTCTTATAAGTTGGACTTAGGAAATTCCATGAAGATGAAGGATGTCTTATATGTCCCTGGACTAAAGAAGAATCTCATTTATATCTCAACATTAGATGGGAAAGGTGTTAGAGTTTCTTTTGTAGAAAGTAAAGTTCTTATGTGGACAAAATTAAAAACTATAGATGATGTAGTAGTGATTCAAGTTGAAGAAGAAGGACTCTAAATATTAAAGGGGAATGTAGACTCATCCTTAATGACTAGCACCATAATCCCATGTGAGTTATGGCACAAAATACTTTCTCATGTACATTACAAAACATTGCCAATTGTGAGCAAGGTAGTGACAAGTTTGCCATAAATTTAGATAAACCATGAAGGAGTGTGAAAAGGATGTGCACAAGGAGAAAATACCAAGAACCCTTATCCAAGCAATAACAACAAAGAAAAAGGGATTCTAGACATTGTTCACTCAAGCGTGTGTGTACCAATGTAAACTACTTCATTAAGCGGGTATGTTTACTATGCTTCTTTCATTGATGACTACTACCATAAAACTTAGATCTATTTCTTGAAGAAGAAGGATGAAGTGTTTGAAAAGTTTAAGGATTTTAAGGATATTGTAGAAAACCTCTCTGAAAAGAGGATCAAGACATGGCACTGGCCATAATGATTCCCAATACCATACCAACATATGGCATGGCTGGAAGGGTGCCTATGTGAGTAGAAAGAAACAATAATTAATAACTACATGTATGTATAACTGAAGAAAAAACTATCTCTTTGTCCCTCCTTAACCTCTCTCTCTCTCTCTCCCTCTCTCTCTCCTCATGTCCCTCTATCCCTCCTCTCCATTTCCTTCCTACCCTACATGCTCTCTCTCTTTCTCCATACCTTGGTTTCAATCTCTCTCCCTACCTAACTTATTCCACCTCTACTCACCCTAGTGTATGTACATGTATCACCCCCTCTCCCTCTTCCTTTGTCCTTTCTTAGTCAATCTCTCTCTCTTTAGCTTAATAAAAAATTAAATTAATTAATGCAATAAATATTTCATAAAATATAATAGACTAATATAATAATTTAATTAACATAATATCAAATTTATAATTCTATTAATTAAATTTAATAATACAAAAACTTCTAATAATATCGATTAAATTTAATAATAATAATAAAATTTAATAATTATTGTTATAATAGTATTAATTAATTTTAATAATAATAATAATTGATATACATTTAAGTCCACATTTTCTCTTGATCCAACTATGATTTATAGTTTTTTATAATCCTCCATCAATTGTCA
>LPNX011041613.1:157236-283258 GCA_001517045.1 Pseudotsuga menziesii | reverse complement strand
TAAAATATCGACAGAACTTTTAAGTTTGATCAAGTCATTGAGCTCGATCAAGCTACTTTATCAATAACATAGAAACCTCATGTTATGTGGATTTGGAATTTACTATGAAGCACCTCGATCAAGCTGTATAGTTCGATCGAGCTTCTACTCTTCATGCCCAAGAATAGGCGGGAATATTCCTACATATTTTTCTAAATATTTGAAATTCCACAAAAGGGATCGATTGAGAGTTTACTTAAACCTCGATCAAGCTACATACCTCAATCGAGGGTTTAATAAACCCTCAATCGATCATGTATAAATATCAATCAAGTGCTTTAATAATCCCTCGAACGAGCTCTTTTTTTCCCATCCTCGCACCTTCTTCTCGCCAAAAAGTGTTACCCATCTTCATGGGAACACAAACATTATTGGAGAATATCATGGATTGTTGACAAAAATAAATAGTTTTCTATGAATTTGATTGCTTAGCACTTAAGTAGAAATCTTGGAACAACATTTTGTGTAAACTAAATGTAAAGTAGAAAATTTTAATATGTACATTAATAACTAGCTCATATATAGTTTAGGGGAAAAAGAAAATTATGATATTAAAGGTAGAGTAATTAGTAGGTATTTTAAAATATTCTTGTCATGAGATAGTGTATACGTCGAAGAAATGCTTCTAAAATAACCATTTGGTTATTAATATCCCCATAAGATTTCCTAGTCAAGAATTACTAGTTTCTAAGACTTTACCATGCCTTATGCTTCGTTGATTAAACTTATTTGTTGGCATGATATACAAGGACTAGAGAGAAGAAGTAGAAGTTCTCCATACAATATCTTTTAATCAAGTTTGAAGAAAACACATATGTAGACTTCAAACAAGTTGGTAAAAAAAATCACCGCTGTGAATAGAAACTACTTAGCATGAAATGGTTTATCATTGAGAAGCTCCCATTTTCTTGGAAAATTGTGCTATTTTTAGGCATAATCAACCTCTTCCTATGAACAATACTATCTTGGGATTCCAACTACAGGGCCAAGTCTTGAATTATGTCATGTTGAGAAAAGTACAACCCAAAGTTACTATTCGCATGATATCTATTGAATTTAATAAATAATATCTATTGAAAAGTACAACCCATATCACGCAACCTTGGGTTGTACTTTTCTCAACATGACATAATTCAAGACTTTGCCATGTAGTTGGAATCCCAAGATAGTATTGTTCTTTGGGAGAGGTTGATATCCTAAGTTCTAACAACATGAAAAAATCATCTTTCCACTCCATCTCTTTTAGATAAACCCATTCATGTCCAATAATGCATCCACATAGATTTGTATATCCTCTAGAACTGAAACTAGGTGTAAGAAGAACTCTTGTACTTCTTCATTCAAGACATCAATACTGGTCTCCAAGCATATAAGAAGTCCTTTTTTGTCATAGTTTGATATTGGTTCCCCATTTAAAAGCTTGTTCTTGACACCCTCCCATAGTGGGTGAGGTTGACCATGCAAAGAGTTTCCACTCACCGTTAGAGAAAGTGGTAGGCGTTTACATTTTGCTTTGACTTGTGATTCATACACCAATAATAAGAAGTAGAAATTGTATAGTGGTAAACTAATCAACTTTATATGTTTGGTTTTTGAGAGCATGAATCCCTTTCTTGCGAATCTTAATGTCATTCACAAATTTTTTTATGGCTAAAGAATATGATATGATTTGAATTATTTAAGAAATAATGATTATATTAAAGGATATCGCATATATATCTATAATCTCTACTCCTATATTGGAACATTGATTCCATATTTTAAAGGAACTATTAATTTGGAATGGAATCCCATCATAGTGACATGTCATTGGAGCAATAACTTGTAATTAGAGATATTTATAGTGATGGTGTATATTGCAATCTCTAAACCAAACCAAACTCAACACAATGATATGTTGGAATAAATAGCATCCCATTATTATAAGAGGTATACCTGATTGACTAGATGTTATCTTGGAATTGACCTCCGCTCAAAAATCCAAAAGAAAAAAAGGGACAAAGCATCAACATCATTTAGCAGTAGTATTTCATAAGTAAAGGTTTCTTTGGGGATGGTAAAACAATATTGAGTTGCCACAAGGGGCTTATATGCTTCCCCTTCATAAAATATTTTTTCTAGATTTTTCCTAGACTAGACATCATCCAACACCACCAAAGTTGGCTTGTTTTGTCTTTTTAGTGTCTGTTGTAGTTGTTTTTGTTCATCCTCCACATTTTGAAAACTAGGATTCTCCTTAGGAGTAATCTTCTCCCACATAGTCTCTAAAATCCTTTTTATATTTGGGGATTGGGAGACAGTGACGGAAATGATATTGTTTCGAAAAACCCTTTACATACATAGAGAGACAAGTGATTAGATAAAAAAAACCCATAATATATACAATAATAAGTTCTCAAGAAGTCCCATTCTATAAAATAAAAGCACCAGGAAACTTGGCATTGACAACTCATAGTACAATTTCCACGTTTCTTAATATCCACACAAACCATATCCTATAAAGATAACAACTCAAACTAAGTTGAGTACCATTTTTAACAATCTTAAACTTCTCATCATGTGAACCTTATGTTATTAAGAACCATTTAATAATAATAAATGTTGTCCAATCTACAACACCATTTGTAACAAACAAAAATTAATGTGTTGTTGAGGTCTCAACACACCCTTAGTGAAATGCCCTAAGGACCCACCTTCAAAATTTTAATCAATCTCTTTAATCCAAAGTGCTTCCTTTCAATATTTTTAGAAAGAATATTTATAGCTTGCACAAATCTCTTTTTCATGATTTCATTTGCGAATAAATTTTACCTCATTATTGTACTTGATGTTGCGTCTTTTGACTTTATCTTTATGTGACATGTAATGTCTCTATATAACTTTATCTAAGTTCATTTATGATATCTTGCATATTTGGTTGACTCATAATTGTGTTTCAAAAAAAATCGATCCTTGGTTTCAAGTGCCTAAGAAGCTAGTTGAGTTTTTTCAAAAATTAAAATCTTTTAGATGATGAACCACAATGACCTCGATCTATTCCTTAAAATACTATATAACAAAGATGCAATCGATTTGGATGAAGAAGTGATTTAAATAAGGCTCATTGTATATTCTTCGGTTTGCAAAAAACAGTTCGTTTATTAGTGCTTTATGAAAAAGTTAGGGTCCCTTCGAAGTTCAATAACCCTCAATTCTTTGAATTACCCCCTCATCTTTGTTACTCATCTTGAATTTCACAGTACACCTCGACTTTGTTACTCACCTTGAGATTCACGTTTGGATTTGAATCTTAATTCCATTTACTCAAACTAGAACTCTCCATCACATTGACAATATATATATATATATATATATGTGGATAAAAAGCAAGTTTTATATATATATGGGATCAAAAAGCAAGTTTTATATATATATGGGATCAAAAAGCAAGTTTTAGAGCGTTCTGGAACTTTTTCAAAGCTTAGTTTTAAACCTCAAAGTGCTATTCAGTGTTTTCACATGTGATTTTTTTTTTTCAGAAGGAAAAAAGCATGTCCTTGATATTCATGAAATGAATCAAAGGGCATCTAAAGTGCCATCCCTGATTAAGGGTTACAATCATACATGCTCAAAGGGAGAGAATCGGAAAACTGCAAACCAATAATAAGTCTCAACACAACAAGCTGCCGTGGGGGAGATTCAGGTACATACCCATCAAATACACAATCCAGTCAAGACAAAAAGTGGTCATGTCCATCAAACCCATCTCTACCGTGAACATAAGAGTGCAAATCTTCTACCAGAAGTCACCCACTCCAAACCACATAAAGGTACTAAAAAAATAAATGGAGAACAAGCTCCAGCACCAAGCTCAAAAGAGCATAAAAGTGTCATGAGAGACCATAAGGCCACAAAATTTTGGGGTTTGGTATGTCTGGTGGTTTTATCCCTGTGACTCCTCCAGCGCCCCTTTTTTTGTCGGTCGGGGTATTACCCACATTTTTCTTGGGCGGGAGCTTGTTTCTTTGAGGGTTCGGTTCTGGGTCTTCTCGTAGGCTTATTGTCAGCGCCTAGGTACTCAGTCACTGGCTATTTTTCTTTGTGGGTTTTGTGTTTTTTCGTCGTCTCCTTATTGGCATTTTAGGGTTGCTTATAGTCGGCTTACCTCATGGCTGACTCGGGGGAATCTTCTTGCTACCGTAGAAAGTGACACTCCAAAGGCATAAAAACCCTTGCGGGTAAGTTTCGTTATGTCCTTGGCCACAATGTTTATTTGGATCGAGTGTCTTCTCTATGCTCCTGATCTCTGGTGGGCAGGTTGGAATGCTGCAGAATGGGCAAGAAAGCATGGGTAGATTGGGCCAACGAGCACTGGAAACCCCTGCTAACGTATATCCCTACCATCAGCTTACTATCTAACGGCTGGATAGTCTCTGTCTTTCTTGAATCCCAACACGCCATGCTCATACTCGAATCTATCTGGCGAATAGGTCTTGGTTCATTTGTTCTAGGCCGTTGGCATTCGCACTTCGACCCACTCAGAGAACGAGTGACGAAGCGTCACTTATGGGTTCTTCTGCCACACCTTTCATTCCTCCTCTGGAACAAGAACATACTTGAGGGCATTGCTAATACGGTTGGTCGTTTTGTTGCTGTCGATGAAGATTTTCACCTCACCTTTGATAAGCGGTTGGCTCGGGTGCTGGTTGAACTGGATGTTTCTAATGGGTTGCCTGCTGAGGTGGAGATTCTCTGTAAGGAGCGCCTTATTGTGCAGAAGCTCGACTACCTTCATGTACCGTTTCATTGCAGCAGATGCCACGAAACCGGCCACCTTCAGAGGTCTTGTCCCTACTTGTTGAAGGAGCACTCTTGTACTAGCCAAGAAGGAATCCCTGATTCTCAAGGTCAGTCCCGATTATCGGCTCTGGAGCATCCCAAAACGGGTATCTACTCTCAGTCACTCTCTCTATTTGATGATGTGTCTGATCCATTTCTTGAGGTAGTAGATGGGTTAGTTACTCCTCCTATTGTTGTTTGTCCCACTGCTTTAACTGAGGAAATTTGCTCTCCTCAGGTCTCCTCGGATGTTCCTTCCTCTCCCAAGCTGGCCTGCTCTCAGCTGCCACTACCATTGCCCACTCTGTACCCGACACCCACCTTGACTCCTCCATCACCACTGGCTGCACCTTCTTTGTCCTCTCTCGTGGATTTCCCTCCACTCCCTACTGCTACCCTCCCTCCCCCTATACCCCTCTCTCCCCGAAGCCCTGAATCTTCTCCCTCTTGCTCTGATCCTTCACTCAAAATGTCTCTGTCTATCTTTACGGCTTCTACCCCGAAATCCCCTTCCACTCTACATTTGAACTCGATACACTTTGAAAATGTTACTGTCAGAAAGAAGAAAAGGGATAAGTAGGATTTTGCTGGGTCTCTCTCTTCAGCCTCACCACCTTACGTTCCTCTCTCGATACGCATCAAAGATGCGGCCAGAGGGAACCCTCCTCGGGGACTTAGAGCATCGCTTCCCCTATCTCCTGTTCCCTTATGAAGATTCTCTCTCTCAACATCAAAGGTCTTGGAGGTAAGGCCAAACAATGCAGCCTCCATTCCCTTTTCCACTCGATTCAACCTGACATGATACTTCTTCAGGAAACCATGTGCAGTACATACCCTGCTCTCCTTGTCTTCTCCAAACTCCTGCCCAGATGGGAATTCTGTGCCACCAGTTCCTCTAGTCTCTCAGGTGGGTTGCTAACTGCCTGGAACCCACTTAGGGTTAGATGTCGTACCTTTGATACCATAGCTAGCATACTTGTGAAGGCTGACTTTAGAGGAATGACTGATCCTCTGGTTATTCTTAATTGTTATGGCCCCTATAGGAATTGGGATCTTTTTTGGGAAAAAGTTCTTCGGGGGGGCCTTCTCAGTGCTCCTAATTTGATCCTGGGAGGGGACCTTAACTTGACCTTGAATGCTGCAGAGACCTGGGGTAAAAGAGATATCCTAGATCCACTAGCCTCACATTTCAAACTCTTTTTCGACTCTGTTGGTCTTCAAGATATTGCCCCTAGAAATGCTGGGCCTGCTTGGAGAAATGGTATGGCTGGAGAAGAGGGTATCAGTAAAAGATTGGATCATTTCTTACTCTCATCAACCCTGATCCCTTCCCTAAAGGTACATCGTACCTGGATTCACCATGCTGATATCTCAGACCATTACCCTATTTGCCTGGAATGGAATAGAACGGTGGGCTCCTACAATTTCCCCTTTAAATTTAATAGATCTTGGCTCTCTAATCCTGATTTCAATCTTTGGGTTGCTAAGAGATGGCAAAAGCTTAACCCTCAGTATTCTCATAATAGTTTGGACTTCCTCACACATAAGCTGCATACTTTGAAGAGGGAAGTAAAAGCATGGACTCAGGAGAAAGAAATTACTATGAATTTTGATTCTATGAAGCTGGACAAGGACATTGAAACTCTTCTCTCGGGTACCTTATCGGGTATTCTCTCCCATGAGGATCAGTTAGCTCTAAATCAGCTTAGAACCAAGAAAAAGAATATGTTGGATCATTACTTACTCACTTGGCAACTGAAGAGCCGTACTAAGTGGGATCTTTTTGGTGACTCCAATACTAAGTTCTTTCATGCTATTTCCTCTAGAAGAAGGAATCAAAACACCATCTAGTATTTAGATGACGAGGAGGGTAACTGTATTGAGGATGAGATTGCTCTTAAGGAGATGGGGAAAAGACATTTTGCTCATATTTTCAGTGATGACAAGCAAACCTGTCTGTTGACCCCGCTTCAGGTAGTCTCGCATTACCCTTCTATGATCTCACAGGATAATGCACCCTGTCTCATTGCACCTGTTACATTGTCTGAGATCGAAAATGCTTTAATGTCTTTCAAGAAGGATAGGAGCCCTGGCCTCGATGGTTGGCCTGTCGAATTCTACTTGCACTTCTTCGATTTGCTGGGTAATGATTTGTTACTTGCTATTGAATGGGCTAGGTATTCTGGGCACATTACCCCCTCACTGAACTCTACCTTCATTTCCCTGATCCCTAAAAAGGACAAACCCTCTTCTTTTGCTGACTTTAGACCTATCTCCTTGTGTAACTTATTGTACAAGCTTATTGCTAAGGTTATTGTTGTCAGACTTAAGCCTTTTCTGGACTCTCACATCTCCAGGGAACAGTATGGTTTCCTAAAGAATCTTTAGATAGTGGAACCTATTGGCATCACCCAGGAAACTCTCCACTCAGTTAAGACCAAGAACACTTGTGCTCTCATCCTCAAACTGGATTTGGTGAAGGCCTTTGACAGGGTTAACTGGTCTTATATTAGATTCATTTTGATACAAATTGGGGTTCCTCTCCTCGGTGTAAATTGGATAATGGGATGTCTTACTTCAGTTAATTTTGCAGTACTAATTAATGGTACCCCCTCTCTCAGTTCTTCAGTGCCTCTCGGGGGATCAGACGAGGATGCCCATTGTCTCCTTTGTTGTTCATACTTGTAATCGAAGGTCTAAGTTGTTGATCTCTGATGCTAGGGAACATGGTCTCATCAAAGGAATAAAAATTTCCTCTTCACTCGCCCTCACTCACCTCCTTTTTGTTGATGATGTGATCTTGCTTGGTACCGGTACCCTTCCTGAATGGATTGCCTTTGAAGTCATTCTTAGTACCTTCTATAAGGCATCAGGGATGACCATCAGTATTGACAAATCATGCTTTCTCTTCAACAATGTTGATGAGGTTACTCTGGGTGATATTGCTAGAGTCCTTCCTTACAAAACCATCACTGTATTTTCATCAGTCACCTTTCAAAAGTAAGTTTGTTTCAAACTTCCTTCTGCGCTCATTTTGAAAAACCACCGATACAAAATATTTTGAAACAAGTATTGTAATAATAACTCTACACACCTTTCAGAGTAATAGTTTTTTATTTTTATTTTTATTTTGTATATATATATTAGGGGAATTGACAACTTGGGATTGGGCTGGTACTCGCGTGACACGGGGTCTAGGGATCCATTCCCGCTACCACTATTCCCTTAGGTGCTCCACAACAGCTCGCAAACATGGGACACGGGTAAGCCCGGTGTGATTTGAACTCGTGACCTCAATTACAACATGTAACTTCATATCAAGCGAATTGCCAATGAGCCTCACCCATGCGGTCCACCTTCGGAGCAATAGTTAAGCTAATTCCAATGATACATTTTAATTAAAGGTCTTTGATAAGCTGATACACCTCCTTTCCAAAGTGAGTCTCAATACACTTAAAGTTTTCAAGTGTCTCTGAGATACTTATGGCCCAATTTTAAAGAGTAGTCGAGTATTGAGTTTTTGTTATTCGGTTTTGTATGAAGTATTTGTGCGAAGTATAAAGTTTTATAAACCAGGTTTGTATGAAGATTAATAAAAGATAGCTTTTGGGAAAGATTTGTTTTTTATTATTTCGGTTTTGTATGAATATTTGTGCAAAGTATAGAGTTTATATAAGAGGTTTTGAGTTATTTTCCACCTTTTCACGCACATATAGATATGGTCAAAGATATTCGGAAGATAACTTGTATCTAAGGAAAAATTTAGGGGTGAAATTTATCCCATGGGGTAATTTTAGAGGTATTTTTTCCCAAAAAATATTTATCATTTTCTATTTTTGTCCAATATGATTCATCCAAATTCCATAGGATTAAAATATTTTACTCTAAAAATCACCAAAATTATCCAAAAAAATATTTCAAACCGTTGGATATTTGAATATTTTTTGAAAAACATCGCCAAACATTTTATGTTTTAAAATTTGATAATTAGTAAGATTGACCAAAGTTTCAACACTTTTAAGGAAATTATGGATCCTCAAAATTTTCCCCACTTATATGTTAATCTTATCTTTATAGATTCATTACTTTAGTGTCAAACAAATCCATTCATATGTCATTAACACCTAAATGTGTAAGACATTTGTGACGTTTCTTGATCTTTAGTTAACATAGATTTCCTTGTTGTCAAGCCAAAGATTCATTGTTTTCAATTTCCTGTCTTCCATTTACAAGCTATTGTAGTCTACAAATTGAGAATCTAATGCCCGATGGAAAAAGTCTTTGGTGCTTTACCAAACGTACCTTACCTTCAATTTTTAATTTTTATTCATTATTTGAAAACTAACTTTCTTTTTAGTAAATGTTGTGAGCAATTGTTTTAGTGAAAATGGACAGCTAAGTCACTATGGTTACCCCTCCGACCTCAGAGTTAGCCTAAAAGCTAACACGATGCCTAAAGCTTGTTGTAGACGCCTCAACATAATTTCTCTCTCAACAAACAACATGACCCATTGTATTTTATCGGTAAAAGAGGATGTTGAGGTAAAAGTGATTTAATAGAGCAAATTTTAAAATGACAAAATTCGATTTAAGAGGTAAAAAATTATAGAGGTTATTGATCTTAGGATGTGGGTCCACCAAATTTCAAATATGACTTTCATTTATATTCTCAAAGTCACTCGAAAGGGTCTTTGGACAAATTATTTTAAAGTCATTTGAGAAACCCTATGGGACATTATTGTAATAATGTCTTTCCCATAAATAAAAAAGAATATTTTCTAAAATAAAGGGTAACCTCTTGAAAAAAAAAACCCTAAAAAAGGTTTTGTCAATAAAATCAACTTTGTTGCTCTAAGAAGAGACAACCAATATGGCTCTTACTTCTAAATGTAAATAATTTTGCATTTATGAATGAGAAAATGTCATTGAATGACCAAGATTGTTGCAAGAGACTTCTATTATGTAATGGAGTTGGTTTGGACTTTTCTTTGTTATTTTTTGGTATTATGGAAAACTGTGGGAATGGTATCTTACTGATGCAGATTACTTTCATAACCTGATATTTATTTTTGCTTTTTCTTTATTTAATATTTTAGTTGGTTGGAGTGTAGAATGGTTATTTTTAGTTATGCTTAAACGCTATCCTTGGTTTATTGAGTATGATTTGGGCTTTATGTAAGAATATTCTATGGATTCTTTCTAAGATACTTCATTCAATTTTATGTTCTTCTTGTTTTCTTGTTTTGGATAGAGTAGATTAGTTGGATATGAGAATGTAGCTTTCATCTATAGCTATTGATTTTCCTTTTTCCTTAGGAGATGGTTAGTGATTAGAATGTATGTAATAATAATCTTATGAATTAATGCCTATTATTGCTTGCATATATTTCTATCAACATCCTATTTTTATTTTTTTTTTGTATTTTCATTTATTGCACTTAGAAAAAACAAACTGGTGGATAGAGCCACAAATAGTAAAAACCTAAATCCAGTAATGGTTTGGGCCAAAATGTGGATGGTTTTCCCTATACCAAACATGAGAAAGACTAATTTGGCATTTCTTTCAGGGATAACCCCTACTATTGTTGCTAGACATTTTATCCCATCAACACAATTTGGAGACTATCATGCTTTAAGAAGAGACCTCTTATGGCTCTTACTTCTGATGTAATTAATTTTATATATTTGAATGAGATAAGCCATTAACTGGGCAAAATTGTTGATAGAGACTTCTATTGTGCTATGGAGTTGGCTTGAATTGTTCTTGTTGTTATTTGGTACTCTAGAAAACTGTGGGAATGATATATTATTGTTGTATAATACTTTCACAACTTGGTATTTATTAAATCTCTCTCTATTGCTTCAATATCTTGGGTGCTTGGAGCATGGTCTAGTTATTTTCATCTATGCTTATATATAACCCTAAGCTTCTTGATTGTGATTTAGGCTTTACGTAAGAGTGTCTTATGGATTCTTTCTAAGATATTGTCTGATATTTGCTTCATTCAATTCCACTCTCTTCTTGTCTTGGTTAGAGTAGATTAGTTGGATATGAGACTATAGCATTCACCTCTAGCTATATATTTTTCTTAGCAAACTAATAGTGTTTTTGTTCATATTCTCGTAGGAAAATGTTTCAGAAGAACTTCTATGGAGAACATATGGATGATTTCTGTACTCAACATACGTCTCAGACTACTAAGTTAAGTCCATTGTTAGGAGAGCTATAGATTCCCCTGAAGATAGACTCAACTTAGCAGTCTGAAATGTACGTTGAGTACAAAAATCAGCCATAGGTTCTCCATAGAAGCTCCTTTGAAACTATTACTGATTGGAATGTATGTAACATAGTAATATTATGGATTAATTTATATTTCTACTTGCATATATTTATGTCGACTTCATATTTTTTCTATTTATTTTTGTATTTTAGTTTAGGTATTTTTATTCATTAGATTTATAAAAACCAAAGTGGTGGACCAAGCCACAATTAGTAAAACCCCAAAACCAGTAATAGTTATCGGGCCAACATCCTAATAGGATTTCCTGTAACAAATAGGAGAGAGCCTAATTGGGTCTTTCTTTCAAGGATAACCCCTACTGTTGTTGCTAGACATTTTGTCTATCAACAAATGGAAATAAACATCAACAACTAATATGTTTTTTTAAATACAAAAAACAATTTTTTTTATATAACCAAATTATGTAGGATGTCATTAAAATCCATTTCCCTTGATTCTTCTTTTGTTATCAATCAAATACCCATACTAACCAATAAATTGTACCTCTAAGTAATGTAAATAGCCACTAGGATAACTTCGCTAATTTTTAGTTGAAAACAAATATAGACAAAATACTTCATGATCCACCTATAAAGAAATGGGATGAGGCCATGGCAACTTTCATTATTTTACAGCTCTCTTAAGACATGAGAGATGAACATGTCACTTCTTATTTGAAGTAACTAAACAAAATAAGAACACATTGCTTTCATTATATCTACAATCGCTTTTAATAAAATATCAATGTTAATAAACATACATCACACACAAAAAAGTACATACTATGTGGGATGCCTAGGTTTCCTTTAATTGGGACTCCTTGCTTACATACTATGTAGGAATCCTAGTGTCACGTCCCCATGCCTCCGACCGACGAAGAGGACGCGACTACAAGCTTCAAACACACGGTCTAAGAGCCCCATGAACATGTACATGCATAAAAATGCTAAAACAGAATGCTGAAGCAAACGTATTGAAGTAGAAACATGCACACATGAACCTTTATCATGCACAGATGCAATTATTTATCAGACACAGCAAAAAACATCATGCATTCTTACAAGCATTCATTCAACATGTCCATTATAGTCATTAACAGTAAATATAGTTGCGGAAGTAGAAATGGACAAGAGCACTTATCTTATGAATAACTTGATCCGCAACTAGCTACGTCGCTGCAATGTTCCACCCAACCATAGGCCAGCGTGCTCCTTAATCTCTCAGCAACGCTGCCACCCCCGAGCTGGGCATGATTCTCCAAGGAATAAGGGAACAAGCAGGCTTACACATAGCCAAGGATACATAAAACACAGCCAAGCGAACACAGTTGGTTTTATCAGGCCATCAAGGAGTTGGGAAAGGCTGAATGCTAAGCTGGTGAGCTCATTATAAAGCTAAGAACACCTACACCAGAACTAGCCTGACCTCTAAGACACCCACCCACACCCAACACAAGGAATCAGTCCCTTCTCTGCTACACAGTCCCTCAAGCTTTGCATTCCCTTCCAGTGCTATTCAGGGTTGATGGAGAAGAAGGTCAGCCCTCTAGCACTATCTATGTGGTTTCTAGCCACCAGTTTTATCAAGCAAAACTAAGCCCCCATCCCTGCTCCTTACACAGTCCGAAGACCAACCATTGCGCACATGCAATTAATCAGTTGATATAGCTTAAGAAGGAAAACAATTCCAAACAATCCACAGCAGCCTCAAAACGTGGCAACAAACATGGCTCACAGCATGGGGAAAACAACAATCCCAAAATGTATCAACGTACAATACCAACAAACGTGGGGAACACAGCCCGTCCTGGGCAACGAAAATACTGGTAAGTCACAGGTAGACATGCAGAGGAAGAGAAAATACAGAATTCCAAGCTGGGCGTGAAATGAGCAGACTCCCGTCCCACAATATATAAAGACCACAGCAACACTACAATTTGTGTATGAAAACGCACAGCTTCCAGCTCACTGTGTGAGCCAAAAACTAGGAAAAATCCCGATGCGTGAGAACAACAGACACGGTCCCTACGTGAGGACGAACAGCTCACGCGTGGATGAACATGCAACAGAGAAGACGCGAATTGGACGTGTGTGAATGTTCAGCACAGGCACGGAGAGGAGAATGTGTCCGTAGGAGTGAAACCAGGTAAATCATGTACGTGGAGGTGAACAGAAAATCGTGAGGCCTGCGTAGTGGAGAGTGCGTGAAGGTTTTCTCTTCCATTGTGAAGTCAACTGCTGTGGTGGAGTGTGCGTGTGGGTGAGGACTGACAGTCCTGCCACTCCACTCCCAAAAAAAATAACTGCCTCAACCACCAGCAGCCATTCTTCAATGAAAGTGGTTGGGTAGAGCAAGGGAAGAAGACACATGGGTATTTTCCCTCAATGGCCCAAGGTTTGACAAAATCCCCCACATCCTTATCCTTGTAAAAATCATGCCCCTTTCTCATTTTAGTTGCCGCGATCGTAGCTGGTCGGGTTCATTTAATTAATTATAGATGCATATTTACATGATGACAACATAATATATGCCGCATGCCCCGATATATCATCGGTGACAATTTAAATCCAAAACATAGCATAACCAATCAATGGCGGGGCCTTGGCCTTTAGCTCCACACCATGATCATTACAAGATATACATGATATACATCTAACGTAACGGGGTCAAAACCGGGGCATTACATTCCCCTCCCCCTTCAATAGCACTTTCCTCAGTGCTTACAAATTGAGCAAAATGCTACACTGGTATCGCCTTAGTGTTCCGCAAAATTGAACAAAAATGGATGTGCCAATCGCATGGCATCCTCCAGCTCCCAAGTGGCCTCTTCAGGTCCATAGTGCTCCCATTGCACCTTTACCTGACCTATGGCTCGGTTCCAGAGCATGGTGACCTTCCTGTTGAGGATGCGCATTGGCTCGATTCAGAACTCTCCCTCGGGTTCCACCTGAATCACATCCCAATTTATCACATGGTTAGGATCATGTACATATCTCTTAAGTAAAGAAACATGAAAAACATTATGAGCTCTAGTGCTAGCAGGCAATGCAAGTCTGTATGCAACTGGCCCTATTCTTTTAAGCACTTCGAACGGCCCACAGTATCTCGGTGACAACTTGGTACAAGTTCCAAGCTTCAAGGAACTCTTCCTTGCCCTCACTCTAAGGTAAACATGATATCCAACCTTGAACTCTCTGTTCACCCTATGCTTATCTGCATAGATTTTCTGTCTGTCCTGTGCTACTTTCAGCTTCTGCCTGAACTTTACAACCTCTTGCTCCATTTCCCTGAGCAATTCTTGTCCAAGCACAATCCTGTTCACTAGATTATCCCAAGTCACTGGTGTCCTACACCTTCTTCCATACAAAGCTTCATACGGACTCATCCCCAAGGATGCCTGATGTCCATTGTTATAAGCAAACTCTACCAAGTGCAAGTAATCTTCCCACTTGGTTGGTTTGTCCATTACGTACATGCGAAGCATGTCTTCAAGCACCTAATTAACTCTTTCTGTCTGCCCATCTGTCTGAGGATGGTATGCAATGCTGAAGTTTAGCTTTGAACCCAAATCTGCAAACAACCCCTTCCAAAAGTTGGAAGTGAACTTGACATCCCTGTCAGAGACTATTGCCTTAGGCAATCCATGCAATTTGAATATCTCCTTCATGAATATCTTTGCAATGTCGCCAGTCTCATACGTAGACGTAACCGGTATAAAATGTGCTGCCTTAGTCAACTTGTCCACCACAACCATGATGGAGTCATGTTGTCTCCAAGTCATTGGCAATCCTGTAATAAAATCCATGGAAATAACTTTCCATTTCCATTCCGGAACTGGAAAAGGCTGCAACAAACATGATGGATGCTGATGCTCAACCTTTACCTGCTGACATTTCATACACCTTGAAATGTATTCAGCCATGTCCTTTTTCATTCCTGGCCAAAAGTACTGCTTTCTGGCTGTAGCAATTGTCTTCTGATATCCTGGGTGACCAGAATACGGTGCTTGATGGATTTCGTCCATGACAACTCTCCTCAAATCTGCTATATTCGGAATATAAATTCTACCTTTATAAGTGAGAATCCCATCTCCTTCCAATTTATATCCCTCATACCTCTTCTCAAGACTTTGCTGCTACAATTTGTCTTTTACCTACTCATACAAGTCATCTCTAGCAACATGATCAACAATCTGTTGCCTCAAATCTGATTGGCAAATACTAAGAGATGCCACATGCATTTCCTGCACCTTTTTGTTGAGTGCATCAGCTACCTTGTTTTCTTTTCCCCTTATGTGATTGATTTCAAAATCAAACTCACATAAAAACTCCAGCCATCTTGCTTGCCTAGCATTCAAAGTAGGCTGATCAAACAAATACTTTAGTCCACAGTGATCCGTTCTAAGCTCAAATCTTCTACCCATCAAGTAATGTCTCCACATCTTGAGGGCATGTACTATGGATGCAAGCTCTATATCATGAGTGGCATAGTTCTTCTCATGCTCCTTCAGCTTCCTTGACTCATAACATATCACGTGGTTGTCCTGCATAAGGACTCCTCCAAACCCTTGTCCGCATGCATCGGTACACACGACAAAATCTTTCTCTGGATCTGCAACCTTCAATACTGGTGCACTGGTGAGAAGATTCTTCAACCTCTGGAAACTTTCTTCACACTTCAATGTCCATTCGAACTTCATCCCCTTCTTTTGCAAAGAAGTGATAGCATGTGCAACTTTGGAGAATCCCTCAATGAATCTCCTGTAGTATCCTGCAAGTCCCATAAAAGATCTTACATCTGTCACGTTTCTTGGAGTAGGCCAATTCATAATGGCTTCTATCTTTTCAGGGTCCACAGATATACCCTCCTCTGAGATAATGTGACCCAAATACTGAATTCTATCTCTATAGAAATCACACTTGCTTAGTTTCGCATACAACGGATGCTCCCTAAGCATTTTCAATGTCAATCTCAAATGCTCTTCATGCTCTTCCTCATTCTTAGAATAAACAAGAATGTCGTCAAGGAAAACAAGAACAAACTTATCCAAATACCTGCTGAAGACACTATTCATAAGGCACATGAATGTAGCTGGCGCATTCGTGAGACCAAATGGTACCACTACAAACTCATAATGACCATACCTTGTCCTGAAGGCTGTCTTATGAATGTCTTCATCCTTGATTCTCACCTGATGGTAACTAGACCTTAATTCAATCTTGGAAAATACCTTTGCTCCCCTCATTTGATCAAAGAGGTCATCAATCCTAGGCAAAGGATATTTATTCTTCACGGTAACCTTGTTCAACTGTCTGTAATCAATACATAACCTGAGTGTACCATCTTTCTTCTTTACAAACAGAACTGGTGCTCCCCACGGAGACACACTTGGTCGGATATACTTCTTTTCCAACAACTCTTGCAGTTGTATCTTCAATTCTAGCATTTTTGGTGTACTCATCCTGTAGGGTGCCTTGAACACTAGTGCTACTCCTGGCACAAGTTCAATTGTGAAATGAATGTCCCTCTTTGGAGGAATCCCTAGAATCTCATCAGGAAACACATCCCCGAATTCCTGTAACACCTGATAGTCCTCCAACCTAGGAGTTTCATCTCTCGTTTCCTCCAAAATCCGAGTTGCATACAACTGGAAACCCTTCCTACATAACTTCTTTAACTGCATTGCTGAAACCTGCCGTACTGAAATCACCTTTGGAATGCCTTTCACAACTACTAGGTTCCCTTCTTCATTCATGCATTCAAAAGTCTTATTGTAACAATCAAGCTTCACCCTGTGAGCTTCTAACCAATCCATTCCAATGAGAACATCATAGGAACCAAGCGGTAGAACATTCAGATCTACACACGTGACCAATCCATTCATGACCAATGGACATTTCTCTACCACTTCACTAACCTTTCTCTTAGTTCCAGTGGCTAGCTGAACTAACCAAGACTTCCTATGCTTGACTTTCTTAAAAGCGCAAATCTCCACTACTCTAGGAGTAATGTAACTGTGAGTAGAACCGGGGTCAATCAAAATAGAAACAGATTGCTCAACAATCTTACTTGCTACTTCAACCACAGCTGACTGGTGATCTGCCTGGTGGTCCTCCAATGCTGCATAGATCCTAGGAACTGCCCTTGCTACTTGACCCACTGTTTCTGCTTCTTGAACATTATAAGTTGACCTTGCACTCTCATTCTCGAGTGGACAATTTTTGCGCATGTGGGGTCCTCCACATTTCCAACATTGAAGTGGCCCTCTATTCTGTTGTGGATCTTTAGGCTTTTCTCCAGTCACCCCAACTGGCTTACTCGCAGCTTGGGATGGCTGCTTCTGCTGGTTCCTGAAGTTAGAAGGTTTGAAACCTTTCTTCCTTTGGTCAAACGTCTCGTTCTTCTTGTCCTTCCATGCCTTATGGTAATCCGGCTTACCTTTGCTTTGCTCATAGCAATACTTAGCTTTTCTTATTGCTTCTTCAAGAGTTCTAGGTTCATAAAACTCAATTCTATCTTTGTAAGACTGAGGTAATCCACTCGGAAAATGCTGGACCTTCACTTTTTCATCTCTGATGTACCGGACATACCTCAACAGCTCCAAAAACTTATTTGCATACTCTTCCATGGTCTGCTGTCCCTATCTCAACTCATGGAACTCTTTAATCTTATCATCATAATACCTGTCAGAGAGGTACTTCTGCTTGAAATACTTCTTGAACTGTTTCCACTTAAGTCTCCTTTCACTGATCCTTTTTACTTGCTTGAAGTGTTCCCACCAAATGGATGCTCTTCCCTTCAGGTTAAATATAGCAACTCTTGCCTTCATGTTCCCTGAATAATCATGCACTTGAAAGTACTTCTTTATCCCAAGAAGCCAAGCTTCAGCCTCCTATCCTGTCTTTATCTCACCATCAAACGTAGGAGGTTTAGCTTTCTTAAATTCATCTCGAGAGCGATCCCTATGGTGTCTCCTTCTTTTTCTTCTATGAGAAGAAGAACTTGAATCCCCGCTAGATTCTTTAGAATCAGATGATCCACTAGAATTCCTTCTTCTTCTCCTAGTACTGCTCTTACTACCTTCTGGTCTTGTTGTACCTCGTCCCGAATCTATCTTCCTTTGCAATTCTGTCAAACTCTGCAGCATTGCAGCATTCAACTGATGCTTCTCTTCCTGGGCTTTGATCAAGCTTCTCATGGTGGCTGCAACATCTGATGGTGTCTCTTGGAATCTCCTTCCATTAGACTCAATATCATCATTTCTATTACGGGCATTTTCTCCCATTGCATCTCGCGCATGCTCATGAGAATCCCGAGCATCATACCCATCATGGGTTCTCATATTGAACCACCACTTACTTGTCAACTGCACTACCTGGAACACTTCCCTGGAAGGTGACTATGACTCTGCAAACGTGTTAATAACACAATTGTTAGATGCATAACATATAAATCAGAATCACTTACCTTCTCTTGGAAAAATCATAAACTACAAATTTTCCCAACACAGGATTTCTTCATCAAAGAATGTCTATTTGAGGGGGACGACGGGGGTCAAGGGGGCTTGCCACTGAAAAACCACTGAAAATTCCTCTGGAAAAATAGCTGAATTTTCCTTTGTTCAATCGGGTCCCTTCCCCAATTATTCTTCCACATAATCGGCTCCTTTTTCCAATTACTCTTCCACAGAGTCGGCTCCTCTTCCCAATTATTCTTCCGCAACGGCGGCGCACGAAACGCTTCCTCCTTCCGATCAACGTCGGCAGCCTTTCTAGTCAGAAGCCGAAACGCTTTCGCTTCCGCAACGGTGGCTCACGAAATGATTTCTCTTCCGATCGGCGTCGGCAGTCTTTCTGATCGGAAGACTTAAGGCTTTCGCTTCCGCAACGGCGGCTCGCGAAACACTTTCCCTTCCGATTGGCAGCTCCTTCCTTAAAGAAATTTTTAGCTTCGGGTGTCGGCGGTCTTTTGGATCGGAAGCCTTAATGATTTCACTTCCGCAATGGCGGCTCGCGAAATGCTTTTCCTTCCGATCGACGGCTGTTTACTTGGAATAATTTTTAATTTTTTCTGCGGCGTCGAAGGTCTTTCTCATCAGCTAGCTTCCGCAACGGCGGCACACCAAAGACGAACTCCTTCCGACGGCCGCCCTTTACTTAGGAAAATTTTAAAATTTCTTGTGGCGTCGGAGGTATTTTCCGCATCGGAAGTCTAGTGACTTTGGCTTCCGCAATGGTGGCACACCAAACACTAACTTCTTTCGATTGCACTTACTTAGACTTTTCGGCATCGACGACCTTTCTGGTCGGAAGCCTTAGTGCTTTTGGCTTTCGCAACGGCGGCACACAAACCATTTTCTCTTCTGATTGGCCGCTCTTTTCTTAAAGAAATTTTAACTTCGGGCGTCGGTGGTCTTTGCACTTCGAAAGGCTAGTGCCTTTGGCTTCCGCAACGGCGGCACACCAAACACTAGTTCCTTCCGACGGATGCTAAATCGCTTAGAAATTTTTTCTGATTTTCTCTCCAACTGTGCCCCGTCGGGCATGCTTCCGCTACGTCGGAAGCCCTTCCCATTTGGTCTTCCGCTACAGTGGAAGTCTATTCCATTAAGTGTTCCGACTGTTCCAACACTAAGACAATTTTTTTGAAACTTGCTGCTATCTCAATTCTGATTTCTGCTGGGCAGACTGAAATACAACCTCTATCAGTTGCTTCTTCTTGGCCCATAGAGGTCCATTGTTGCAACCCTGAGGCTCTGATACCATACTGTCACGTCCCCATGCCTCCGATTGGTGAAGAGGACGCGACTACAAGCTTCAAACACACGGGCTAAGAGCCCCATGAACATGTACATGCATAAAAATGCTAAAACAGAATGCTGAAGCAAACATATTGAAGTAGAAACATGCACACATGAACCTTTATCATGCACAGATGCAATTATTTATCAGACACAGCGAAAAACATCATACATTCTTACAAGCATTCATTCAACATGTCCATTATAGTCATTGGCAGTAAATATAGTTGCGGAAGTAGAAATGGACAAGAGCACTTATCTTATGAATAACTTGATCTGCAACCAGCTACGTCGCTGCAACGTTCCACCCAACCATAGGCCAGCGTGCTCCTTAATCTCTCAGCAACGCTACCACCCCCGAGGTGGGCATGATTCTACAAGGAATAAGGGAACAAGCAGGCTTACACATAGCCAAGGATACATAAAACACAGCTAAGCCAACACAGTTGAGTTTATCAGGCCATCAAGGAGTTGGGAAAGGCTGAATGCTAAGCTGGTGAGCTCATTACAGAGCTAAGAACACCTACACTAGAACTAGCCTGACCTCTAAGACACCCACCCACACCCAACACAAGGAATCAGTCCCTTCTCTGCTACACAGTCCCTTAGGCCATGCATTCCCTACCAGTGCTATTCAGGGTTGATGGAGAAGAAGGTCAGCCCTCTAGCTCTGTCTGTGTGGTTTCCAGCCACCAGGTTTTTCAAGCAAAACTAAGCCCCCATCCCTGCTCCTTACACAGTCTGAAGACCAACCATTGCGCACATGCAATTAATCAGCTAATACAGCTTAAGAAGGAAAACAATTCCAAACAATCCACAGCAGCCTCAAAACGTGCCAGCAAACACGGCTCACAGCATGGGGAAAACAACAGTCCCATAATGTATCAACGTACAATACCAACAAACGTGGGGAACACAGCCCATCCTGGGCAACGAAAACACCGGTAAGTCACAGGTAGACCATGCAGAGGAAGAGAAAATACAAACTTCCAAGCTGGGCGTGAAATGAGCAGACTCCTGTCCCACAATATATAAAGACCACAGCAACACTACAATTCATGTATGAAAACGCACAGCTTCCAGCTCACTGTGTGAGCCAAAAACCAGGAAAAATCCCGGTGCGTGAGAACAACAGACACAGTCCCTGCGTGAGGACGAACAGCTCACAGCTCGCGTGTGGATGAACAGGAAACAGAGAGGACGCGAATTGGACATGCGTGAATGTTCAGCACAGGCGCGGAGAGGAGAATGTGTCCGCGGGAGTGAAACCAGGTAAATCCTGTGCGTGGAGGTGAACCGAAAATCGTGAGGCCTGCGTAGTGGAGAGTGTGTGAAGGTTTTCTCTTCCATTGTGAAGTCAACTACTGTGGTGGAGTGTGCGTGTGGGTGAGGACTGACAGTCTTGCCACTCCACTCCCAAAAACAATAACTGCCTCAACCACCAGTAGCCATTCTTCAATGAAAGTGGTTAGGTAGAGCAAGGGAAGAAGACACATGGGTATTTTCCCTCAATGGCCCAAGGTTTGACAAATTCCCCCACATCCTTATCCTTGTGAAAATCATGCCCCTTTCCCAGTTTATTTGCTGCGATCATAGCTGGTCGGGTTCATTTAATTGATTATATATGCATATTTACATGATGACAACATAATATATGCCGCATGCCCCGATATACCATCGATGACAATTTAAATCCAAAACATAGCATAACCAATCAATGGCGGGGCCTCGGCCTTTAGCTCCATACCATGATCATTACAAGATATACATCATATACATCTAACGTAACGGGGTCAAAACAGGGGCATTACACCTAGGTTTCCTTCAATTAGGAATCCTTTCTTAGGTCAATTACGACAACTTTATTATTACACCAACCTTACATACCCTAAGTGCTACCAGAAATTCTATGAAGATTATCTTCCAAATAATTTGGAGGGTTGTTTTTTACCTTGTGGCCAATAACACACATCTTCTACCAAAGATCATACATTGTTTACATGCATGGAAACTCCATTCACCTTTGAAACTTTCCCACTTGATAGAAACTTTCCCATGTGATTGAAGATGATGTGGGTGACTTTTCCTTCAATGGAGATGGATTTGATTTCATTCCATTTCTTATTTCTTTCTTACATTGGCCTAGCATTGTCCCAATATAAGGTTGTTCCCTTCCTTTCATTGCCTTTCCTTAGCCTTTGTGCCCTTATTTCAGAGGATAAGTCAATTTTCAAGTCTGTAAGCACAACTCTGAGAGAGAGGTGGGTACCATTTTAGAAGAAGAAATCGGTTTAAACTATGTTAATGAAGGAATTAATCCACCCACCCACCAAGCATCACCAATTGGTCAGCTACCAAATTTACCAAGCATCAGTAATTTATCAGCTATTGAATTTACCAAGCATTACCTATGGAATTTTAGACATGCTTTCTTTTCGGCTATGGGCCTCGGAAGTTAGAAGCACCTACTGAATTTGCATGCCCACTTATCTAGATAGTTTGAAAGTTTTCTCCTCTAGCTTCAATAGACTTGGAGCTACTAATTTTTAATTTTGGTAATATGTTATTTTCAATTTTTTTATAAATTTGATAATAATTTAAAAATCAATTTTAATGAAACTCTTTTGTTTTTTTTTCTTAAAAAATAATTGTTTTTGTTATTTTGATATTAGGTTGGGTTAACTCTAATGATTGACAAAGGCATGGAAACATGGTTTTGTTGTGGGAGGTTCCCAATCCCACTTTCTGAACTTCCAATACTTCCAAGTTACAATTTATAGGTATTGTTGCTAAAAGCTTTTTGCATATCTACTCACATTTTTCTTAAATTATTTATTTGATATATGTTAAAACTTAGTACCATTTTATTATTCTTGTAAGCTTAGTAATTGGTTGAAACAATGACGTTTACTCATGGGAAAAAAAGCTTCTAAACAAGTTTGAAATTGAAAGTTGTTTTTTCTTATCCATTTATGGTTTAGGAATGTGAATGACCCAAAGAAGAAAGCTAGAACCATAAACTAGTTGGTACAAATTTTGACCCTCCCCCATAAAAACACATTGAGAATTAAATTGAACCCCATGGAATGGAAACATGTATCACATCATTATCTCTACATTAGTAAAACTTGTGTACAAAATTTAGTTTTTACCATAATTTTTTTATATATTCAAATTACTATGTCGAGTTATATAAGTTTACATTATTCTATTTTTATAAAATAAAATCAATTACATATATTAAATAAAGAAATGCTTTTAGTTATGATTGAATCAAAACAAAAGAAATGTATTTTATCAAATTCTCTTCAAAGTGCTTCATGGAAAATACATATAAAACTCCATTTATTGCAGTTTGGTTTGTGCAAGTTCACATGCAATAATAGCTGAGGAATCAAAAGCAATCTATACCTTGGAAAAACAACCTTATTAAACTTCTTTTGAAAAAGGAAGGAGAGAACATGCAATAATAGCTGAGGAATCAAAAGCAATCTATACCTTGGAAAAACAGCCTTATTAAACTTCTTTTGAAAAAGGAAGGAGAGAACATCATAGTACAATCTGGATTGCAATGTGTTTTTTAATGAATCAAGCTTACAAAGGGCATATTATATTTATTTGTCCTTTTAACTCAAGTCCTTTGGAATAAAATGTCAAGATTTCAATTACACCATTGATGCAACATGTTAACCTTGAAAATTGGTATGATGCATTACATGTGGTCTGACATTAAACCTATGGAAATGATTTTAGGCTTTACCTTTTGTTTCTTTCCTAAGTTTATCACTTAATTTATTTCAGATGCATAATGGCTACACATGCTACTTTTGACTTGTTGTATGTGTCATGTTAGTAGGATGTTTTGCTCCACCATTGATTTTAAGAGTAAGTGATCAACTAAAAACATGGGTAAAAGAGTCCATTGTTATTTTTAAATGGAAATTAAACTTCTTAATAAAACACATATATTTTAATTGAAAATTAAAAAGTCACAATTTCAATTACATCATTGGCTCAACATGTTATCCTTTCAAAATTTTGTATGTTGCATTACATGTGGCCTGGCATTAACTTCTGGAAAGGATTCTAGGTTCCACATTTCGTTTGTTTCTTAAGTTAATCACTTAATATACTTAAGATTATGTTGTAACCAATCCTTACAATCACGGAACGGAATTTGCTCACAATCGATGGGATGGAACCAACCCTCATCCTCCCAACATAGATTAATTCCTTCTGAAAGGTACTTAGAGATATTCATATAAATACAAATCTGAGCATAAGAGGTATATCACATTCTTCTGGTTTGTTTTGAGATTTTAATAAACTTTTTAATGGCATTACCTAGATCTTCCAGAGTGCTTTCATGCCAATATTCTGCTGGAATGCTTTCATGCTAATATTCTTCCGGTGAGGAGTAGATCTTGATTGGAATCGAAACAATAGACAAATCCTCCCTATTTGGATTGAAGCGCTCCTTCTATGGTTTGAGGAAGATACCAGATGAGTTGAAGAAATACGACCCTTCCTCAAAGATCCTATTCTTTTCCTCAAGATTGAGGAATACTACAGTAAAGAAACCCTTGGATCTACGCTGGAGATCATAATGACCTCGGGGATTCCATGTCATATTGATCCACCAGGTGGAAGCCTTCTTTGATGGTCAAATCCCTATAGACTTATCTATTAATCCATGGTATTAAAAATACTTAGCATGCGGCAGAATATTAAATGTTATCGTAGCAGCAACATAGGCTGTTAAATCTCAAAGGGTTTAAATCCAATGGCCTACAAAGCTGCTGCGGCAGCATTTAATACTCTACCGCATGCTATATATTTTTCGCCTTTCATGTGTTCTCCGAGTCCAAGTCCATCTGACTTAATTTGAAAAGATGGTACTTCTTTGGCATTTGGAAAACTTTGTCATGGAATTTTCGATGAGATCGTTTCTCAACGATCTCGATTTCTCCTCTTATTTCTTCTTCTAGTTTCTTGTTGACCGCGTTCGAATCCTCTAACTCGAGAACATTTTTACCCTTTTTGGTTGGGGAGCAGTTACGCCCCCTACCTTCTGCGCATCTATTTAGTTGCGATCAAGCCGCTGCAAGTGCCAGAATCCGACAGACTAATACAAGGTCGCAAGAATTTGATCTTTTGTCGCTACATGAAACACTACCCCCTCAAAAGCGCATATGTTGCCTCTCGAATTATTCCAAGTTCCACGTTATTATTTCTTTCTTTAATATATTTAGTTTTATTTTTAAGATTCAATCATGGGTCTTCACTCGGTATTCATAGTATATTAAAGAATACCTACTAAATTTTACTGCATATTGATAGATCTCTTTAAATGCTAAAATTACAAATGAGGTTTGGGCAATAATGAACCAAAATTTTGTATTTACACGATCTCAAAGTATTTCCAACTTATAATGAAAAATCAATAGAATGTTTAGAGTAGGAATTTCCCCTTCTAAGAGAGCAGTTTAAACTATATATTGTGAGAGGTTGAGTAAGTCCATAAGGAGGATATTGTTTTCTCCACCATATGTCATAAAAAATCATTATAAACCAATGTGAAAATGTATCTATGCTTTGGTCATTAGATTTGGTTGACTCTTAGATAATGCATGCATCCACTGAAAATGTTGAGAATGTTTCAAAACTAAAACACAATCTAGATCCAAAAAATATTCCATAATAATGACAAACTTTGAAAACATACATTCTCATAGATGTACATTATTTGTCTAATGTGAATGGTATGAGAAGTTTATGATTTGATCCATATGGAGGTGGACTTCCAATGCTTGAGAAAAAGGGTTTGCACTACAAGTAGTTTGGTAATAGTAATCGAGAAAGTGTTCCCAGTTGTTCATCTCTCTCATGTTTAAGGTATGATTTGTAGTTTCATGTTTTTTGTTAATCAATAGCATTCTGTATTTTAGTTGTTGTATCTATTATCTAATTACTCATGTCCTATTGGAACCATGGTCTATGTTACTTAAAACACCCTTTTTCCTAGTGTTAGCTCGTGTTAATCATAATAGAAATGGGATTGATTCATTGTTATATGTTTCTTTCCATAATTATCATAAGACAAATCTTAAGGGATGAGGATGAAATAATAAATGAAGACTAGAACATTTCCTCTTTAGCTTATCGTCTCTTTAGTTGAGGACGGGAATGATGATTTTGTTAGGATTATTAATTATTTCTCCCTTAGACCATCAGAGTCTAAATTGTATTTACCTAGCTTAGGTGATTATTGTCACTTCACTAGTGCATGGGGGACACACTTAGGGGCTACCTACCACTCACTTCATCTATCTGCATGACTTTAGGAGCTCCAAGTTTTATAGATGATTTTACCACACTTGGTAGATCGCACCTTTATGGCCTTGCATTTCCATCTACAGACTCAAGCATAAAAAAGTGAGACAACAATGAACTATAGTTTCCTTGCTCTCCAAAATTCTCCTCCTTCAATGCATCCAAGAAGATCAATGTATAGCCCACCGAATAGGCAATGGAGGGTCGAGTCTAAATGTTTCCCAGGAATATGGAAGGCCAAGAGTCAAGTTATTCAAGACTATATGAAGAAAACTCCAAATCTTTTTGTCTTTATGCACATTTCCTGATGTACATATGTATTAGCTCAAAAGCTGTGTGTACAGGTGGGTATTGGTTTAAAAGTCGGGTATACACATAAACAAGTGTTTTTTGGGGACTTTTTTGGTTTATCAAAGTATAAATTGAGCAAGGGGGGTCCAAGGAGTCTGTAGAGGGATATGGAAGGCCATAAAGGTGATCTACCAAGTGTGGTAAAATCACCTATAACAGATGCCCCATAATGTGTGAGGTCAGAGGGGTAACATGCTGGCCGAAATACATTATATCCATCCCAGAAGTGGAGTAATTAAGACCCAAGTGGAATAACCAACCACTTGTCAGTACAATACAATGATAAATCTCAGCATGCGACTACAAATATACTTGTAGCAGTCCCATATACATAAGAGTACAATGGGAATGAATAGGCATGATATACAATTGTCATGTGTGGTCATTTCGACATACATTATACAATGAACAAGATCTCCATAGTGGATGAAGATATATGATAATATACTGGAATATGGTCATGAGAGATGACATCTCATGAATACTGGCACGATCAAGGAGGTAGCATATATGGAATGCCACCAAGCTCGGAGGTCTTCTATGCAAACCACTATGAGTACATGTCCCATCACGCGAATAAAGGTGTCGAGGTCGAACATGATGGTCCATCGTCTGATTACTGGTCATTGATGTATATCGTTAATAGAAGCGAGATATCCCACCGATAATGATAATGGGAATCAAGGTACAGAGTGCAATCTAAAAAGTGTGAATAGATGTGTTGAGGTCAAACACTTGAAAGAATCCACAGAAGGGCGTGTGGTGGTAATTTATTTGGGATTGATAAAGCCCAAAATATTTTGAGAGTGGGTTATTTTTGGTCGTCGATCTTCAAATATTGTGTCAATGTGGTCAAGCAGTGCCACCCTTTCCAGGTGTTTGCACGGAATATCCACTCGCATCCTGCCCTATTACATCAGATTATCACCGTTGGTCCCTTCACCAAGTGGGGGGTTGATTTTATTGATTGCAACCCAACTTTAGATGGGGGGCATCATCATATTATAGTGGCCGTGGATTACTTCACGAAATGGGAAGAGGCTATGCCCACTATCAAATCTGATGGTGGGACAACCACGAATTTCATTTTCAATCAGATTATCACCCGGTTTGGTATCCCGAGGGAGCTTGTCACTGACCATGGTAGGAACTTTCAAAAAAATATTGTGGCTGAGATATATTTGAAGTTGGGATATAAGCAAGATCACTCCTCTTATTATTATCCTCAAGCGAATGGACAAGTTGAAGCAATGAATAAGTCACCTAAGTCCATTCTCCTAAGAACCATCACACAAAGCAAGACTAGTTGGCATATCATGTTGTATCCTACTTTGTGGGCTTACTGAACCATGGTTAATACTGCCACCATATTTTATCCATATTAGTTGGTGCATATGGTGGAGTCGAGTTTACCGATTGAATGTGAAATCCCTTATTTGAAGCTAGCTGTAGAAATTTTTCCAGAAACTTCTGCATTAGAGGAACATCTGGTCCACTTAGAGAAACTTGATGAGCAGCGTCAAGATGCCTTAGTGGATCTTGAAGTAAACAAGCGTCGTGTTAAGGCTCAGTACAATAAGTCTGTCCGTCCTCAGAAGTTTAGTGAAGGTGACTTGGTCCTCTTGTATGACCAGGCTAGTGAACCATTAGGGGTGGGTAAGTTTAACCCCATGTGGCATGGGCCTTACATAGTCATGTGAGTGTTAGAGAAAGGGGCTTATGAGCTAGTAGATTATGAGGGAAAAGCCTTGGCGGAGCCTAGAAATGGGCTCTATATTAAAAATTACTATGTGTAACTCTCAACCGAGGCTGATACTTTGTATATTATTGTACATTTGCATAGTTTAGTTTTGGTCTCCTTATGGTGATAGATTTTGTTGACTTTCTTCTGTTTGTTGTGGAATATGTCGACAGAGTATTCATTATATGTAGGATATGCTAACGGTGCTAGCCGCCACACCCAAAACTTAGCTTCGACTGCTTGGGTGATCTATACTCCTACGGGTCAAGTTTTGTCTGCAGGAGGTGTATGTCTCCGACCTTCATTGAAAAATATTGTTGAATATAGTGTCATGATTTAGTTA
Organism: Pseudotsuga menziesii; assembly: GCA_001517045.1. Classification (NCBI taxonomy): domain Eukaryota; kingdom Viridiplantae; phylum Streptophyta; class Pinopsida; order Pinales; family Pinaceae; genus Pseudotsuga; species Pseudotsuga menziesii. Next base: position 254,552 of record LPNX011041613.1, on the reverse strand, counting down.
TTATGCAATGCCATATCTCATGGTATTTGATCTCTTGAGGTACATCTTGACTCGCAAGTAGTGGTCTTACAGTTAAATGGCATGTATTGTATTATAGATCTGACTTTATTACAAATATTCTTGCGAGTAACATTGTTAGAACAACAATTTGAAAACATTACATACATTCACATTCCAAGAAAGTATAGTCATGTTCCTGATTCATATGCAAATTACGTACTAGATTGGCATTTGATACATGGAAAATGAAGCATTCACATCATATTCACACATGTAAATATAAATAAATGATCATCATAATTCTTTTTCATTCAAAACATAGTCCAAAAAGTAGTGTCATAATACATAATTTCATGATACAAAAGTGGGGCTTTCGAGACACCACAATATACTACACGGTTGATACAAAAAAGTACATATAGGCTGTCGAGCGCCCTAAATGCAGATAAATTATTATCAACACACAGAGCATACGAGATTTATTGTCAACCCGAGAAAGTCTTTTATTTCAAAGGATAGATGCACAATTTATGCTTAAACACCATATCGTTGTAATTAAACACTTTACCCCTAAACAACCATGTTCATCCCTCAGAACCTATGTAATCCCACCAATCTTCTAATTACTACAAATTCAAATTCTTTCTACCATGCATCAACAGGAAATGAAATCAGATTCAAATAACAATTGCAGACATAAAGAAAATCCTATTCATATCCCAAAATAAATGATTCATCTATTTAATCTAACCACTCTTGAAATTCATACTCATAACTAATTGTGATCTCGAAATTCAATTGCAGCAAATTAAGTTCGGCTACCTTAAAGAATTGAATTGCAGAAATGGAGACTACAATTATAACAGTAAAACAAGTGCGGGGATTTGTGGGACGACAATCTGAACCATGAGATGAACAAAGCTGTGTACAGCTATTAAATAAATTGCATGAAGGAAACTCCCTATTCAGTCGACTGTTATCCTGTAGCAGTTGTCAATCCCAGGAAAATGTAATACTACAAATTCACACATCCTACTGCTGCGCACACAAACAATATAATCAACAGAACGTCATACAATTATAAATTCAAAAATTCTACCTTAACTCAGCAATCTCTGCAAAAGGCGGGCCCATCCTTCACACAGAGATGCTAGATGAACAATGTACAGCTCCTTTAAATTAGCAGTAACTCTTTGTATTAAAAGAAAGAATGAGTATAGATTACCCCCACTGTCAATACAAGAATGAATTATATATTTTCCAACCCCCTGGGTCGAGACATCCTCTCACTTTTATACATACAAACTATAACAGCCGATCCTATTGCAAAGGGAAGCCATGAAGATCTGTGATCTTCAGGCGCCCTGAATAACACTGGTTGTTACAAGACGTGGCATGGTGCAAACATAGAAAATGAGAGAAAGTTGTAGACTAGCCCAGAAGTGGCGATCTTCCCAGATCGCCATGATATTCGAACAGCTATACTAAAGATCCCCCGATCGTAGCACATTCTGTTACAGCCACTTTGTACGGCTCTGTCTAGAGGGTTGCATAGGAATCATGTGCCTTAAGCGATGATTGAAGGATTGAGGAGCTTCTTGAATCACGAATACCCCTTGTTCAAGACTTGTTCAGCTCCGCTTACCTGCAGTCAACTCATCTCGCACTATCTTCATAGATCACAACAAATTAGCACAATTTCGAGAGATAAACAGCCTTAATTGCCACAATCATAAGCATCAATAGGATAAAACAATAATCAGCCTTACCTTGGTAATTTAAGGCATAGAGTGGGGAAAACAGGTCGTATTAGAATGCTGAGTAGTGTAAAACAAGGAAAGAAAAGGTGATTAAAGATGGTTAAAAAGGGACCAATTGTGGACTCAACATCTCCCCCCAACTACCCTATTGCATGTCCTCATGCAACAACCTGCATCATTCGGAGTCTGAGTCCTGCATTGAGCTCTGTTCATGGAGGGAAGAAAAATTGTAGGGAAACTCAGGTTCCTCATCTGTCTTCAGAAAACCTCTGTGAATAACCCAGTACTGCCAACATCTCTGCTCCTCTGCCCTAGTCATGGAAAAATCCATGTTATATGGTTTTGCTGGCCACCAAATAAGAGGAAATTTGAACTTTAAACCCAGCCAGTTGACTCCACATTCCTTCATACTCCCTACATAACCTTTGACTCTAGAGAGTGCATGTTTAAAATTTTTAAAGCAGTAGGGGTCCCTGTTTCGAAGTGCAGAGGAGGCAACCTTCCATCTATGCTTGCTCCCCTCTAATGCAATCTGCTGGTGTCTAGAAATGGATTTTGTACAAGTGGATATTACCTCTTCCTGCAAGTTCATGATATGTTGTGCCTGGGAAGGGCTAGAAAGAAAACCATTGTATCGAGCCACAAGAATGCCAGGATTCTGGGGCTCACTTCGAATCCATAAATTAGTATGGGCTTCATTGTGGGAAAAGGTCTGAAAAGACCTTTCCCACTGAACATGATTGTTCACAAAAGAGGAAAAGGCTCGTAGTTGAACGTCACCTGCAAATGGAACAGGATTTGAGTGTCGATCCAAAGGGCACGCCATCTCGTGCAGGTATAATTCACATAGCAAGTTCTGCTCTTCAAAATTGCTCCCAAGGAATGTCTCCACAAATTTTTCTGAGGTTGCAATTTCGAATGACCTCCCCTCCTGTACAGCCTTTAATTTAAACCAGACAAACTGCTCGAAGAGAAACACTGGATAAGAGGAAGAGGGCTTCCTAGTGCCTATGAGTTCTCGGGATAGGGCATACATTTGATCCTTCTCCTTCTGCATGGATGAGAATTTTTTTAATTTCCTCATCTCGTCCTGCAGCTCCTCTACCTGAACTCTGTGGGCCATACATTCTTCAACCCCCTGCTCTTCCAATGCTCTAATAATTCTTCGATGCTCACTCAAAGCAATCATCTTCTTCTGGTTTTCTTCCATTTGACTTTTCCACTTAATCACTTCCATCTTCAGGGCTGAGACTTCTGCTGTGAGATTTAAAATCTCCTTTTTATAATGCCCTTCCTGTTCTGAATCCAAATCAATAAAATTTATGAGAGGGAGAAGTACTGCTTCTTATGGGGTAGCGTCCTCTCCCTGGTCAATCTGCATTTCTAATTCTTGTGTTGCTGGTTCTTGTGTGGCAGCAACATCCCTTGGGTTATCTTCCACAGCTGTATCCAAGGCTTGTTGAGACACTGGTTCTTGTGTAACAGTGTCTTCTCCCTGATCAGCCTGCATTTCTGAGTCTGATTCTTGTGTTGCTGGTTCTTGTGTGGAAGCAACATCCCCTGGGTTATCTTCCTCAGCTGTATCCAAGGATTGTTGAGACACTGGTTCTTGTGTAACAGTGTCTTCTCCCTAATCAGCCTGCATTTCTGAATCTGATTCACGTGTTGCTGGTTCTTGTGTGGCAGCAACATCCCCTGGGTTATCTTTTTGCGTTCCTGAGATTAGTTCCTGTGTTGCTGGTTCTTGTGTAACAGCAACATCTTTTAGCTTCTCCTCAGCATCCGCCTCCATTGCTTTTAAGGACACTGGTTCTTGTGTGGCAGTGTCTTCCTTCTGCATTCCTGGATTCAATTCTTGTGTTGCTGGTTCTTGTGTGGCAGTGTCTTCCTTCTGCATTCCTGGATTCAATTCTTGTGTTGCTGGTTCTTGTGTGGCAGCAACATCTTTCAAACTCTCCTCAACATCCACCTCCATTGCTTTTGGAGACACTGGTTCTTGTGTGACAGTGTCTTCCTTGTTCTCCTGCCTCTAAGACTGGATATCTTCCCCATCGTACAATTCCTCCTCAAGGAGCTCAGTGTCACCTGAGGCTATTGTCTGTTCATCCTCACTCCACTGTATATCGGGTACGATATCCACCCTCGGGTCATCTTCTAATTGAAATTCCGGACTTTCTGTTGCAATTCCCAAGGATGTTGGTTCTTGTGTAACAACATCCTGGATTACCTTTTCCTCCTGGATTAGCTCTGCGTCCTGGGAACATTCTGGAGTCATGGTGCAAAGCTCTTCATTAGGTTCCAGAGTGTCCTCCATCCCAGATTCTTCTCTCCCTTCTTCGGCCACCTGGACAAGTAACTCCTGGTTTACTGGTTCCTGTGTTACAGATCCCTGTTCAGGTTTATCAATGTCATGCCCTTATGGCTCAGCTTCTATCATCTCTATATCGTGAGAGCCTTCTGAGTTCACAGTGCAATCCTTACCTCCATTATCATTCCTGATTCCATTCCTTTCTTCCTCTGTCACAGGATTGATAGCAGCTTCAGCAAGGATGGTCAAAGATGCTAGTTCTTGTGTGACAACATCTTCTTTTTCTGCAGGTTTTTCCATTGTGGACGTGGGCTGTTGTACTGTGCTGAATATGATCTCGTGGCCTTTCTTTTTGAAAATTTCCCCACAGGTGGGGCAGATCACATGCTCGCCCTCCTTACCAGGCTCGGCAGATTTGGATTCCTCTAACTGTTCTGCAGCTTCCACCAGTGTATACATTTTCTTCTCCCCTTGTTTCCTGCAGGTTTCCTTCCATGTCTCCACTTCCTTTCGAAGCACTTGGACTTCCTCCTTTAACAAGGTGTTCTCTTCCAAAAGTCCTTCAATGCTGGGTTCTTCCTCAACTGGCCTTTGCAGAGCATCCATTGGCCTTGGTACAAGGATTGGGAACTCAACCTGTGCCTCCAGGGTTTCTCACTTCTTTCTGGCTGCCTCTGCTGCTGCATTTGATTTAGTTCTTTGTCTTCTTATTGGTGGGGTTATGCTGGGTTCATTAATTGGTCTCTTTCTTTTCTTTTGTGGTGTTTTCTTTGTAGGAGCTGGTATATCAGGATTCACAGCTGAAATCAAAGGAATGTTTCCTTGCTCCTCAGGCTGTTCCTCCTCAATTAGGGTTCCTCCCCCCCACTCAGGTGAGGATTCAATAGTGACTGGTTCAATATGTTCCTCAATTGCTTTGGCTCTACCATCTTCAGGTTCAATTGTCGCAACATCCAATGCTGCGACAATTTCACCTTCTGATGGCAGAGCTACCCTTTTGTCTGTGTTTTTCCCACGGTTTTTATCAACACCCTCCCCTTGTGGTCCTGCTTGTGTCCCCTGTTGCTCTTCTTCTGGTGCAATGTCCACCCCCCCAACTATATGGGAGGGACTCCGGTCCTCCTGGCATGGTTGAAGATATGCCTGTTCTACTGGGGCATCTAGCAAAGGAGCAGGTTCCTGAGGGCGAGCTATGTGTGCAGCGATAAATTGGTCTTAGGTCATATTGTGCTGGGCGAGGGTTCTTGTAATGATTAATTTTATAAGACCATGGTGTGTTAGGGAAACATGTTGATGTTTAGCACCTTGGACATACGCCGCCATATGATGCAGGGCATGAAGTAAATAATATGGGATATTCAATAAAATGCCATGGCGGAGATGAGAAAGCAATGGTAGATCAGAATTATAAACAGTTTGATACCTACCTTCACAGGTGATGTACTTCTTAGCAAATACAACAACATGATCCCATGGCCGCGGCAACGAAGGTAGTGCAATTCCTCTTCTTGACGATTGAACTTGCTCCCCTTCTCATAAAAATTCTTCCCGTGCAATCGTCGTGGAAACTCGTCATCCAAACCATTCCTTTCCTTCCCATGGGATAGCAATAACCTCAGAGATAACGGTCTCAGAGACCTCTACCCGCAGCCCCCATACTTCAGAGTGAGTGTCTCGGAGGTTCAAAGCAAATTGCAAAGCTGCTTCTCGGTTAAATCCGTCCAGTCGCTCAAAATATTCAATCCAGCCAACAGCTTGAAAAATGGTGAAAACCTCAGGATTAGTCTTGAGTTCCTGTGTGTTCAAAGGTTCATGGCGAGCTGGAAGCCCCATGGTTGTGGCTGCAGAATTACAGAGTCCGAAGATGGATATTGCAAAGCAGAGGATGCACAGGTCGCTGAGCAAAGATGTTGAGAAAATGATGGTAAATTTGGAAAGTTCAGTATAGAGGGGGGGTTCAAAAATTTTATGCCAAATTGGGAAAGGTGGCGGTTATGAGTTTTTACGTCGCACGAGGGAGATGATTAATTAAGCCATAATGATAATATGTATAAAGGCAAGACTGATATTATTAAATCAAATCAACGCTTAATCACGTGAAAATCAAAGCCATACCTCGTGTGACTGTGCGTCGGATAGCCTGCGGAGAATGATGAAGCGTGTAATTGCTGATGCTGCAAAGCCGAGCTCGTGCACAGGCATTAACTTAATCATAATGACACGGATAATGCCATAATGCCTTCCGCCAATGAAACAAAAACCGTCGCATCGCCGGGGTCGGAATTATGCTAAGTTGGCCGGCATGAGTGGAATAAATCAGGGCCATGTCTAGTAGTGGAAGCAATTTATTTCATTAACGCAGGAATTACCGCTGCAGATTACAAGAAAAACAGTCTCTAGTGCTGGAAATGTCCGCCAAATGGAACGGATTTGCAGTTACCGAGAATGAGATTGCGGCCAGCTAAAAAGATGTTGCAGTTGCCCAAGATAGTTCATGGTGTCGGGAAAAGATTGGTGGAAACAGGAACAATCACGGCCGTGGAAAAAAAGTTTTGGCGGCCCTTGGAAAATAAATCACAGCCGCCGGTAAATTATGTTCAGCCGCCGGCAAATGTAGTTCACGGCTGCCAGAAAAGAAAGGTTTTCTGGTCGTCGGGAAAGGGTCACGGCTGCTGGAAAATTATGTTCATCCGCCGGAAAAGTATGTTCAGCAGCCGGGAAATTTTATTTCGACCGCCGGGAAAGTATGTTCAGCCGCCGGGAAATTTTGTTTCGGCCGCCGAAAAAGTATGTTCAGCCGCCGGGAATTTTTTTTTTCGGCCGCCGGAAAAGTATGTTCAGCCGCCGGGAAATTTTGTTTCGGCCGCCGGAAAAGTATGTTCAGCCGCCGGGAAATTTTGTTCAGCCGACGGGAAATTTTATTTCGGCTGCCGAGAAATTTTGTTTCGACCGCCGGAAAAGTATGTTCAGCCGCCGGGAAATTTTGTTTCGGCCGCCGGAAAAGTATGTTCAGCAGCCGGGAAATTTTGTTTCGGGCGCCGGGAAATTTTGTTTCGGCCGACGGAAAAGTATGTTCAGCCGCCGGGAAATTTTGTTTCGGCCGCTGGAAAAGTATGTTCAGCCACTGGGAAATTTTGTTCAGCCACCAGAAAAGAAAGGTGCGATGCAGGGAAGCAAAAGAGGGTGACGCCGGTTCAACAGGCCCGATCTGGTCATTCGCCTGGTACTTCCCTGCAAAACTGTTATTGAAAAATAACAACCAAAACGATCAAATGCGAAAGGAAAATAATGAATTATACACTACAGTAGGAAAAAAAATTATATATGTACAGCGATTCAAAGTGTGATTTACAGTTCAAGGGTTGGCCGAGGCAAAGAGAAACTCCTGCCCTGGTGTCAGTTGATACTCTGGATCGGCAGCGATTTGCGAAATGAATGCATCTTTCGAAATAGGTTTACGATACAGTCTCAGTCTGTGACCATTAGCAAGTAATGGTAGACGATTGTCATCAATGGTCACCAGACGGACAGTGCCGTTGTTAAAGACCCTGTCAACCAAATATGGACCTAGCCATCTTGTACGCAATTTACCTTTAAAATCCTTTTTGAATCTGGAGTCATAGAGTAACGCCCAGTCTCCCTCGCTAAAAACTTTCTTTTTAATAAACCGATCATGCCAACTGGATCTTTGTTGCTGAAGCAACAGAGTATGATCCACTGCAGCTAACCTCTTCTCGTTTAGTTCATTTAATTGATCCAATCTGCGCTTCTGAGCTTCTGTTACATCCAGATTCAATTCGGTGGCTGTCCTCAGGGTTTTAATCTCAAACTTGATTGGAAAGATGGCACTCTTTCCATACACTAAATCATATGGGGAGAAACCTGTGGTGTCGCGCCAAGTCGTGCGATATGCCCACAATGCTTCCGGAAGCCTGTCATCCCAATCCTTTCAATGGCTGTTAACTGTTTTAGTAAGGATGTTCTCAATGACCTTATTGGTACTTTCCACCTGACCATTGGCTTAGGGGTGGTAAGGTGACGACACCCTATGCTGCACATGATATTTCTGGAGCATGGATTCAAATTGGCGTGACATGAATTGCAGCCCCCCATCGGTAACTACTTCTCTTGGTACCCCAAAGCGGGTAAAGATCTCACTGTACAGAATATCAATCATTGCCTGGTCATTAGCCTTGGCCAAAGCTACAGCCTCCACCCACTTGGTCATGTAATCAGTACAAACCAGGATGTAGACCTTCTGTCTGGACGGAGGACTGATAGGGCCAATGAAATCCAGTGCCCATCTATCAAATGGTTCGGCTACGAGTTGAGGTCGTAGGGGCATCTGATCTGTTTTATTCGGTTGGCCAATCCTCTGGCAGCTGTCACAGGACTGGACATACCTTTTAGCATCCCTAAACAGGGTCAGCCAGTAGTAGCCCATCCGCAATGCTTTATGCCATGTTATTTTATCTGCAAAGTGCCCTCCACAAGGCTCCTCATGACAGGATTTTAATATAGGAAAGATCTCATCTTCTCTTACACATCTCCTGATCTCAAGATCGAGCCCTATGTAGAAGAGATGACCATTTAGCCAAGAAAACCTGGCACTCTGCTGAATAATTTTTCTTTTTTCTCATTTAGACATATATGGAGGGAGCTTTCCTGCAACCAAATAGTTAGTGACATCTGCATACCATGGAGAGTGAGCTGAAAGTGTGAATAGATGTTCATCTAGAAAAGAGTCCTCAACAGGCAAACTGTCATCCCTGTTAGTAAGACGGGATAAAAAATCAGCAACAACATTTTCTTTTCCAATTTTATCTATAATGGTGATATCAAATTCTTACAACAACAAAAGCCATCTGGTCACTCTGGCATTGGTAACAGGTTTATTCATTAAATATTTAATGGCAGAGTGGTCAGTGTGCACAAATGTAGGATACCCGGTGATATAATGTCGAAATTTATTGATAGAGTAAACAATAACTAGGAATTCTTTTTCAGTAACAGTATAATTAAGTTCAGCAGGGGCTAAGTTTTTACTAACATAGTAGATGGCATAAGGCACTTGGCCATCCTGCTGTCCTAATACTGCTCCAATGGCAGTGTCAGAGGCGTCTAAAGAAATATGGAAAGGCAGGGTCCAATTAGGTCCCCTTAGGATGGGAGTTGTGGACAGCTTCTCTTTAAGCACCTCAAGTGCTGTCTGGCATGCTGTATTCCACAGAAACTGTGCATCTTTCATCAACAGAGAGAACAAGGGAGAGGCCAGTTTGGAGAAATTTTCTATAAACCTTCGATAATACCCAGCATGTCCCAGAAAGCTTCTCACCTCTTTCTGAGTTGAAGGGGTAGGTATATTCTTTATCACTTTAATTTTTGAAGGGTCTACCTGAATGCCATTGGCAGAGATAAAATGCCCTAATACCACTCCCTCACTCATCATCATATGGCACTTTTCAGTGCTTAATGAGAGTTGAGTCTGTTCACAGCGAATCAAAACCTTCTTTAAATTCTCCAGTGCTTCGTCAAAGTCCCTGCCATAGGGAGTAAAATCATCCATGAAGATTTCCTTACTATCATTGACTAATTCAGAGAATATGCCAATCACAGCTCTTTGGAACGTTGCTGGTGCGTTACATAATCCAAAGGGAAGCACTCTGTAGGCAAACGTTCCCCAGGGACAAGTGAAGGTGGTTTTATCCTGATCCTTAGGAGCAATTTGGATTTGATTGTACCCACTAAAGCCATCTAGGAAGGAGAAGAACTTCTTTCCTAACAGGGTATCAAGTACTTGGTCAATGAAGGGAAAAGGGAAATGATCCTTTTGAGTTGCTTTGTTCAATTCCCTATAATCAACATAGACCCTCCATTTCCCATTTTTCTTGGGTACAATTACGAGTGGAGAGACCCACTCACTATCTGAGATCGGATATATGAATCCTGCCTCCAAAAGTTTCTGGATTTCCTCCTTCACTATATCCCTCAGCTTGGGGTTCATGCGTCGTTGGGGTTGACACACAGGCCGGGAGTCACTTTTGATGTAAATGTGATGGGTGCACATACTAGAGGGAATACCCCTCATCTCTGTATACTCCCAGGCAAACGCCCCCTTGTGTTCTTTCAAGAGGCTGATCAGGCGTTTCTGTTCCTCTAAGGAGAGACTAGGATTGATATTCAAAGTTCTTCCAGGCTCTACCTCAATAGGGATACTCTCTGAATTTCTCACAACCAGGATTATGTTTGTGTCACCAACTAAAGCTTCTTCCGTAAGATTTTCTTGTTCTTCCTTGCCCAAAGTGGTGTTCAGAATTTGATAGACCTCTCTATTCACTGAAGCGGGTTCACTAATGAAATTGATAATAGTGTCATCTTCTGTTTCATTTTTAAAACTTAAGGCCTTCCCTATAGTTAATAGTGGCTGAACATCCTCCTCCTCCTCCTGCTCTATCCAAAGGGATGTTTCAGCCTCTAGACTTGGCCGAGTTGGAGGATAAAGGGTAAGATTTTTAGTATCCATACCATCAGATATAGTCATGGACCCCGATTGACAGCTGATGCAAGCATCAGCTGTGGCCAACCAAGGTCTCCCCAGGATCAATGGGTGTCCCCCCAGCTGCGATTTAGGTTGTAATACCAAAAATTCAGCTGGGTACTCCCATGAATCTACTGAGATGACAAGGTCGTCTAGGATCCCTTCGGGTCTGATGGTGGATCTATCTGCTAATTCCAAAATAGTAGGGGTCGGTCTAAGATTAGTGAGCCCAAGCTTCTTTACAGTCTCTATTGTGATAACATTGATTGCTGCTCCTAGATCCACTAGTACGTTGGGTATCTGTGTCTGTCCTATCTGTACAGTAACGGTAGGATTGCCAGGGTCATCATATTTAGTCACAGGGGCTTTTCCTGTCATCAAGGCAGATAAGTTTCCTATAACGTGAACCGTGGGAGGATCCCTGGGTTTCCTTCCTGCTCTCTTAGCGCATAGGTCCTGCATTGTTCTAGCGTAAATAGGGACGTCTTGGAGAGCTTGAAGAAGGGGGATTTTGACATAAAGGTTCCTTAACTCTCCGAGGAGGTTAAACTGAGATTGCCCCCCGTTCTTGGTAGCATTAGTCTTTCGGGGTATGGTGGTTACTTTATCAACTAGGAAGGCTGTGTATTGTCAAATTTATCATTGGATGTTTCAGCCATCCCTTTATCATTGGATGTTTCAGTCGTCCCTTCTAAGGGATGCTCAGCATCTTCAATGATAGGGGCTGTGTCAAATAGATGCTGTGAATTCCCTGTTTCTTTGTGCACAGAGGATGAAACATCCTCTGTAATTACAGGTTCTACAATTTTCCCAGATCGTAAATGAATTTCATTGCAAGGTACAGGGGACAGAGAGTAGGCTGGAATGTTGACAGTCTCTAATTGATGGACTGCTTTATTATTCGGGTTGGGGTTAGGTTGGGCAGGCAGCTGAGGTCGGATTGGTATATTCGGGACAGAATTATTCTGCAGCTGCAGCTGTGACTGCTGAGGTGGGTATTGAGGATATGGAGGAAATTGGGGAAATTGGGGAAACTGAGGAGAATATGGTGACTGTTGAGGTGGAGGTGGTTGAGGAAACTGGTTCCCAGGATGGAAATTCCTCCATCCAGGAGACCACGACGTAGGTTGATGAGGTGGTTGTGTCCAAGGACTCCATGAGTTATAATTTTGCATTGCAGGTTGGGAAGAGTTCCACTGAGTATAATTTGAAGGGAATTGTGTATTCACATTTTGCATATTATTGTTCCAATTTCCCATGTTATTCAAAAATGGAAAAGAGTTTGGAGGCATACCTTGATTTCGAGGCTGCCATGGTTTCTTCTGTGCAATAAAGTAGGCTGCTTCCACATCCGGGTTTGATGCCTGTAGAACGGCCTTTACTTGAGGGAGTGAGGGACATTCTTTCGTATCGTGGTTCAGCTCACACAGCTGACATACGTTTACTTTGTCAAGCGGGCATTCTCTTACTGGATGATTCTTTCTACATCAGGGGCAGAACACTCCTAATGTGAGATCCTCCACTGCTTGTTTTTGCTTTGCCTTCAGGACATCGATCTCCGAGGAGATAGAACTCATCATTTCTGTTTTAAAATTTTCAAGGAGATTTCCTATCTTTGCATGGGTGGCGCCTCCATTAGATGATTTCTGAGTTCTGTCGAAGACGTCACATTCTAACTTATCTCGTTTTTCCCACTTATTGTTCCTGGAAGACCCCCTGGAGTATCTCTTGCATAGTTCCACAATTTTATCAAAAGGCTCTTTGGAGATATCTCCCTTACCAAGCAGGTTTAACATATCTAAACAATCATCTCTGATCCCACGTAGCAAGATTATCTTGAGTACATCCAGCCCCATGTTCGTCTTCCCAGCTCTCTACACATTGTACAGCAGCCTTTCCACAAATTCTTCCAAACTTTCATCCTCCTTCTGTACCATTTTAAACAATTCTTCCCTCTTGTCCTTGGTATTACAATATTCCTGATATTTCTCCAGGAACACTTGTTTCATTGAATCCCAATTAGCAACGGTTCCTCCCCCAAGGCTCATGAACCAGCGTAATGCATTGTCCTTCAGGGTAGCAGGAAAAAGTTTTAGCTTTTGGGCATTGGTGATATAATCGTAGCTGCGACAAAGAATATCGAATTCAAAAAGGAATTCATCTGGGTCTTCTGCCACCTTTCCATGGAAACGAGGTAACACCGATGGTGAGATATTCTTCATAGGAGCTGCCCCATCTGGTTGTTGAATCGGAAATTGCAATGTAGCCATTGTTCCCTCTGGTAGGGAGCGATTCTCATGATGATAGTTTTCTCCCATCACTTCTTCCTCGTCGGCCCCGTGTCTGTTACTCATCTCCTCTTCTGTTTTCTCCTCTTCGTCTCTTCCTGTGTTCTTTTCTTCATCCTTCTCTTGTTCCTCGTTCTTTTCTTCGTTTTTCCATTGACCCAGGAGCTTCTGGTGGTACTGATCCCACTCTTCCTTAGTTACACTCCTCCCGTTAATGTGATAATTCGGACCTCTACCAGTAGGTCCCGTTGTAACAGCTGTGTCTTTGTCTGCAGGGATGGTTGAGGAAGTCCCAGCTGCTCGTATATTCTCCACTGTGGATCCCGACGCTAGCGCCCCAGGATCGGCAGGGTTTCTTCTGATAGGAGTTTCTTGAAGACGAGCCCCAGTGGATGAATCAGTTCTGTCAACAAGGTCGTCAATGAATGTCCTTCTGCCCAATGGTACTCCTCGACCTCGACCTGAGCCACCTGCACTGTTAGTATCTTGTGGGGTTTTGGGAGTTGGGAATTGATCGCGTTTTACCCTTCTCATATTCATACAACCCAAATCATTTCATCAAAGAGAATAAAAAGAAACTGACTAGAAATAATTACCAAATGCAACTACTGATAGTGTTTAATTTTTATCCTCCCCCGGCAACAGCGCCAAAATGTCGAGCGCCCTAAATGCAGATAAATTATTATCAACACACAGAGCATACGAGATTTATTGTCAACCCGAGAAAGTCTTTTATTTCAAAGGATAGATGCACAATTTATGCTTAAACACCAGATCATTGTAATTAAACACTTTACCCCTAAACAACCATGTTCATCCCTCAAAACCTATGTAATCCCACCAATCTTCTAAATACTACAAATTCAAATTCTTTCTACCATGCATCAACATGAAATGAAATCAGATTCAAATAACAATTGCAGACATAAAGAAAATCCTATTCATATCTCGAAATAAATCATTCATCTATTTAATCTAACCACTCTTGAAATTCATACTCATAACTAATTGTGATCTGGAAATTCAATTGCAGCAAATTAAGTTCGGCTACCTTAAAGAATTGAATTGCAGAAATGGAGACTACAATTATAACAGTTAAACAAGTGCGGGGATTTGTGGGATGACAATCTGAACCATGAGATGAACAAAGCTGTGTACAGCTATTAAATAAATTGCATGAAGGAAAGTCCCTATTCAGTCGACTGTTATCCTGTAGCAGTTGTCAATCCCAGGAAAATGTAATACTGCAAATTCACACATCCTACTACTGCGCACACAAACAATATAATCAACAAAACGTCAGACAATTATAAATTCAGAAATCCTACCTTAACTCAGCAATCTCTGCAGAAGGCGGGCCCAGCCTTCACACAGAGATGCTGGATGAACAATGTACAGCTCCTTTAAATCAGCAGCAACTCTTTGTATTAAAAGAAAGAATGAGTACAGATTACCCCCACTGTCAATACAAGAATGAATTATATATTTTCCAACACCCTGGGTCGAGACATCCTCTCACTTTTATACATACAAACTATAACAGTCGATCCTATTACAAAGGGCAGCCATGAAGATCTCTGATCTTCAGGCGCCCTGAATAACACTGGTTGTTACAAGACGTGGCATGGTGCAAATATAGAAAATGAGAGAAAGCTGTATACTGGCCCAGAAGTGGCGATCTTCCCAGATCGCCATGATATTCAAACAGCTATACTAAAGATCCCCCGATCGTAGCACATTCTGTTATAGCCACTTTGTACGGCTCTGTCTGGAGGGTTGCATGGGAATCATGTGCCTTAAGCGATGATTGAAGGATTGAGGAACTTCTTGAATCACGAACACCCCTTGTTCAAGACTTGTTCAGCTCCGCTTACCTGCAGTCAACTCATCTCGCGCTATCTTCATAGATCACAACAAATTAGCACAATTTCGAGAGATAAACAGCCTTAATTGCCACAATCATAAGCATCAATAGGATAAAACAATAATCATCCTTACCTTGGTAATTTAAGGCATAGAGTGGGGAAAACAGGTCGTATTAGAATGCTGAGTAGTGTAAAACAAGGGAAGAAAAGGTGATTAAAGATGGTTAAAAAGGGACCAATTGTGGACTCAACATAGGCCTCTAATCCTATGGAGCAGGGTGCTGATCATGAAAACACATGACATATATAGCTATCTGTCTAAATAACAGAACCCATGTGTATGGTACAGCCATCACCTATCGTTGCATCACCTTAGGCAAGTCCTCGACTTGCGCCATGGGCACCCTGTGTGTCAGTCAAACAAAGTTTGTGTGGATGTTTTGGAGCATATGATCTGCATCCACACCCACTATATCATCACCTCTCCCTCTTCGACAATGTCGAGGGAAGCCATCTGGCCATCTAGGTCCAACATTTGCTTATACAAAAAAACATGTTTTTTTAATTTCACTATATCAAAAAATACAAAAAAATAAATAATTCAAAAGAAAAATAGATTCAGGATTGTTACCTATGTCATCTTATGCATATCCTTTTGGAATAGGCATGTCAGGATCTCCACGGAATTCTATCCCTTCATAGGGGTATTTGTCTATAGCTATGATCTTCCTACACCACCAGTGGAAAAAGTCGAGTGGGTAGGGAGTAGCCACTTGCCCTCCTCCTAGCCTCCGCATCACATTTTCCCAGCACAACTGAGCTAGATCCTGAGCACCATGAGGAGTGATCTTCACTCTTAGGCTTATCCCCGGTATGTGCTCAAAGAATAATGTACTCAAGATTCTCGCGAAACCAAAGTTTCATGTTCTACCCATCTTGTAGTCCGCCAACTATTGTTTCATGTTACCCAACAATGAGGTACTCTAGTCATAGATGGTAGGCCTCATGCACTCCACCACATAGAACATAAATGGCCTGGAATCATGATGGAGAGATTCCAACCCTGCAATCGTGCTTAGTGCTAGTAGTATGGCCTTGAGGCCAAGGTTCTAGAGAGAGTTTGTTGGGATCTGACTCCCAACCTTTTTTGTGTCTGGGAGGTAGTAAACTACAATATACTCCTCAATTGTGAGGCCAAATCCAACCCCATGGGCTCGTAGATTGACTATCTCCCCTCTACAGGATAGTCTAGTGATAAAATAGATATCCTCAACCTCAAGGATGAGGAGCATCCCATCGATATGGAAGGTTTATGTATCTGGATCCCAATAGTCCACCAGCATCTGTAGTATTCTTGGTTTAGCCCTCAATATACCAAGACACCAAAACTTGTATAAGCCGCATGCCCTCAAATATTGTTGGGCCATCAGATCACCTTGCACAGCCCTTTCCACATCTTCATGTTTGTGTTCACACCATTCCAAAACCATCCTGCACAAAAGCATGAGAGTTTCATGAGTTTTCACCCAAAACATTGGTATGCACAACCTTGAATGCGACTGTTTCCCAAACAATTGCATATATAAGCGGAAATCGAAGGATTTCCCACGTATATCAGGCCCTATACATGAAAATCGAGAGATTTTCTGCGTGAGTCAAAAAAGCCAATTTTAGGGTGCCCCAAAAATAAAATGAAAGAGGATGGGATGAAGAATTGCCTGGTTCAGACAGTTCTTGATTTCGTGTCCCATATCTCGTGGAATCAGCGTTTCAAGTTTGTGGTTCAAAATCACTATGTGTGGTAAAAATTCCAAATGGTATGGTAAAAATGAGTTTTTTACTATTTTATAGATTTTTTTTTGAAATTTTTACGCACTACTCTATAGTTTGGACTCTTATTGACTATTTTGGACTGTTTGGCTAAATGTTGTGGTGTAGGGACTCGATTTGAGTGTACTTTGACCCGTTTGTATCTATTATAGATATAATTTTGAACCGGCATATAGGTTAGGAATCCGAATCCGCTTGCATTATGCATTTCCTTATGACTGTTTCACCTTAACTTTAGGTATAGAACCACTTCGTAATGTCATGAAACCTTCATACTACTATTAGAAGTGACATTATGTAAGTGGTAGATCTTTCATATCCATGGGTGCCCTAGTTAGAGCCCTTTTTGCATATTGGTACCCATGCCAAGATTCCTCCTCTAGGTTTGGGAGTCTCTTATAGTCCTGCCATGTCCTTGAGCAAGAGCTTCATATCCCTCTTGAAATTTATGCTGGCCAGCCATCTCCCATAGGTATTCCTTTGTATATCAAGTTGTGATTTCATTTCTCATGTGTTTTTCCTACCTTGTTGAGCTTTATGTAGACTCCCTGCTTCAGAGTTATAATCCATGTAGCCCAAGCTTGTCTCAATCCTAGTCAAGCAAAGCCTTTTACATATCCTTTGCATCTTGATCATCCCATACTGGGAGGAGACCTTCCCTCGAGTGTCCTCATCCTGCACATGCTTCCTTTCATTGAGCATAGGTATGTTCCACTGCTTGGAACTAGTTTTCTTTCCCGCAGTACTCATCTCCTCCTAGCTGTATACTATAAGCACTTTTATTCTCTTTCAATCTTTTCAATCTGAAAAAGTACAAAAAAAAATTAAAAACATAAAAATCCGGACGAGAAATTATATTACTTTTGGTAGCTGTTGAGTTGTGTCACCTTCGAACAGAGCATTCTATATCACATACATTGGTTAAGTTGATAGTATTACTTTAAAAGTTGTACTCGTTACTCTGAGTTTTCTCCACCGGTTGGTTATGCTTCCAATCCCTATGGAGCCTTTGTTGATATCTCCTATGTCCCTGAGTTGTCCCTGTTTGCATGTCGAATCTATGATGCCTATGTTCAGTCACCATTTTCCTTATTCTCTTATTTGAAAGAAGCCTAGCCTGAGTCAACCATTACTTAGTTATCTTGACTTTGCATGTTGGTCATTCCCGGTACAGTTATTGGTTCATGCACATCTTGTACGTTCCAGTCCTTCCACATTATCCAGCGTTGCTGAGTACCTCGTGTTGGTTGATGGGGGATGCCCTAATTCCCTCCTTCCAACGGATTCCATTCCATCGAATTCAGATCATTTATTATGGAATAGGAGTCTAGAGTCTATGTGAGTTCCTTAAGACTTACAGCCATCAGTAGTAGGTTCTCTCGCCATCGACAATTTTGGGAATACATAAATTTCCCCTAATCGATGGATTCTTTCACTTCTTTGACCTCAACCATCTATTCACACTTGTTATATTGCAATATGTACCTTGATTCTCATTATCATTATTGGTGGGATATCTTGTGTCTGTTAATGTTATACATCAATGACCGGTAATCAGACGATGGACCATCATCTTTGACCTGGACACATTTATTTGTGTGATGGGACATGTACTCGTAGTGGTTTGCATAGAATACCTCTGAGCTTGGTGGCATTCCATATATTCTACCTCCTTGATCGTGCCAGTATTCATGAGATGTCAACTCTCATGACCAGATTCTAGTATATTATCAGATATCTTCATCCACTATGGAGATCTTGTTCATTGTATATTATACATGGCGATGACTAGACATGACATTTGTATATCATGCCTATTCATGGCCATTGTACTCTTATGTATTCAGGGCTGCTACATGTATATTTACAGTCACATGATGAGATTTATCAATGTATTGTACTGATGAGTGGCTAGTTCTTCCACTTGGGTATTCATTACTCCACTTCTAGGATGGATATAATGTATTTAGGCCATCATGTTACCCCTCCTACCTCACACTAAGGAGCATCTGTTATAGCTTATTTTACCACACTTGGTAGATCACACCTTTATGGCCTTCCATGTCCCTTTGCAGACTCCTTGGACCCCCCTTGCTTAAGTTATACTTTGATTAACCAAGAAAGTCCCCCCAAAACACATGTTTATGTGTATACGTGACTTTTAAACCAATACCCGCATGTACACACAGCTTTTGAGCCAATACCCATGTACATCAAGAAATGTGCATAAAGACAAAAACATTTAGAGTTTTCCTCATAGAGGCCTGAATAACTTTTGGACTTCCATATGCCTGAGAAACATTCAGACTCGACCCTCCATTTCCCATTTGGAGGGCTATATATTGAGTCTATTGTTTGCATTGAAAGAGGAGAACTTTAGAGAGCAAGGAAAATATAGTTCATTGTTGCCGCACTTGTTTATGCTTGAGTTTGCATCCCTTTGTCCCTTTGGAGCACACATTGCTACTCTTCCCAAGATTTTCTTTTCCTTGTAAGCTTGGCACCGATATGGAGGATTGAAGTGGTGGAGGCCCAGGTGGAGGACTTAGTTTCTTTGTTTAGATGAGGTGCTGATAGAGTTTTTCACTGTTTTATCTCTGTTTTATTAATAGAAATATCCATTTATCATCTAATACATGTGCATAACTATGAATATTTTGTCCATGGATGTAGTTATTTTCTTATACATGATGGTTTAAATATGCTAGAGTAGGCCTAACACTTTGATATATAGCATGCTTGTCTTATTTTCTGTTGTTGAGAGTGAATTGTGAATGCAAGTGTGTTGGAAAAGCTCAATGGGGATCTACATCAACTGTATGAAATAAGGTACGCTTCATATCCCTTAGTGTTAGATGTATTTATTTCTCTTGCATATTTGAATGGATTGATTTTTGGTGTCATTCAGTCTGTTGTGGTCTACCCCAAGCCATAGAAAGTTTCTCTTCGTAACACCAAGGACCAATCCCTATAATTTAGGAACCCACTCTGAGTGCCACCAATAGTCTCCTTCAGTTGACTCTAGTAGTTATTTAGTTATGTTCAGTTATGCTCGAATTCCCTTCATTTAGATCACTCTCAGTCATCTTAGTGCTAGTTTCCATTATTCAATGGAGGTTGGGAACATTTACTCACCTACCCTCTTCAATTAACTACTTATGAATTGTTTTAGTGATCAAGAATTGAATTAGTGAGCTCCAATGGTGATTTTCCCACATTGAGTTAGCTCCAGAGTCAGTCCAGGTTGGTAGATTCGAATTCTCATATTTGTATTACCAATGTATTTCATATTTCATATTTATTAATGGATGTAATGATATTCTTCCAATTTTGTCTCCATGTGTGTGCATTTTTTCCATGAGTAATTGATCAGTCTCTACTAAATTCTTCTCTCTCTTCTGTAGCCTTCTTTTCTCAGTGAATTCATGCAAGATTGAATATCACATGCTTCATTAAATTTAACATGGTATCAGATCAGGTATTCAGGCCGGAAACAAACCTTGAAAAAATTTCCATTGATGCACCGGAAGCAGTTGGGTTCCACATAAATCATGGAATTATTGCCTTGCTCCCTCTGGATTTGTCCAAAGAAGTCTATCTAGGTGTGATGCACCTAGAGAAATTGTGCATGTCAAAATAAAGAGTGTTTGGTCTGGTTTGATAGTGAATTGAAGTGTTTTGAAGTGTTTTTGCAGGTACATTCAAATATTTCTTGAATAACTTGTTGTTCCTGAAGCTGTGAAATGGAGAATTCAGCAGCTCTGACACCCCGAATCCTCACACCCTTCAAATACCTTGATTGGAGGGAAGATATGTAGATTTTCTTGCACAACAAGGGCCTGTATAGGGTCACCATGGACATAGAAGTTGAACCCCAACAATATATTGAAAAATCAAAGTATTTGAATAAGCTTGATGAAGCTTTTGGATTCATTTGCATCCACATCTCCAGGGAGCTAATGTTCCATTTTGATGGACTAAAAAATATGAGAGAAGTATGGGATAAACTCGAATCCTTGTTTGACAAGCATGATGAGTTCATAGGCCATAAACTGGAGAATGAGATGGTAGCACTACAACCCAGTAAATTCAAAACTACACATCATTTTTACTCAAGATTCAAATCATTGGTTATGCAATGCAAGCTGTGCGAGATTGAGAAGAAGGATGAGCAATTGGTGTTCTCCATTCTGAGAAAAATTGGCCTAAAATTATTAGCGTTTGTATCTACCTTTCAATATGAGAGACTGACGACTCCTAATTTGTGAATTCCATCCCTTGATGCCTTCACATGGTCTCTAATACAAGAACAAGGTAGGATGATACAAATGAGAGCTCTCAGAGCCTCTCCAAATCAAGATCTCTTGGCTGGTGAGACAAGGAATGTGCAAGCAAGGAGGAAGCAGAAAGGAAAATAAAAAAGGAACATTGAATTTGAACCTAAGGATGAGTTTGATCTAGAAGATAAAGCCTCAGACTCTAGGAAGGGAAAACATCATAGGTTTGAAAAAGGAATGTGCTCTTACTATAAGAAAGGAAACCATACAGATAAATATTGTATGAATAAGACCATAGATTAGATGTCAAAACTCCTTGAGTAACACAATATTTCCCTCCCTCAAGGCACAAGGAAGGATGACTCTGGAGACAAGAATGAAGACCATGATGAGAGATTCCATGCACTAAAGGATTTTTTTCAAAATCACATGCCATCCTCATTGATTCGGGAGCCTCTAATCACATGGTTACATCCAAAGAATAATTCTCTTCATTACAACTTACTGATGGTCCAAGTATTCCCATGGATATGACACTCAAATCCAAGATGAAGGAAAAGGTTCAATCAAGTCAGAGCATGGAGTGTTCAAGAATGTAGTCTATGTGCCCTCCTTAGCAGCAAATTTTTTATTTGTATATCAAATGACACATATTGGCTCACCAAAGCGAGTGGTATTTGGTCCTAACTCAATGGAGATGTCATATATCTCAACTGGGAAGCTTATAGTGAAGGGTCTTGCAAACCATTCCTCCAAGGCATATGAATTATCACACTTCCTTCCATACTAAGATCCAATGGAGTCTCAACTTCCATTTGAAAGGGAATGTAAAACTATTCTACCTAACCTTTTTCATATGATAATGTTTCCATTAATGTTTCAGATTCTGAATTTTAAGAGGAGGAAAAAGTTGAATAAGTTTATGGAATAAAATATGAAGTTCAATAAGATGCAGATCCATATCCAGATCCAGTCCCTACTCCCAATCCTAGGTGTAAGTGGGATCAAAAGGTTATTGAGGAAGCTAGGAACATGAATGGAGAGTCATCTGACAAGAGAAGAACAAGATCCTAGTTTCAAAAAGAGATCCTTTCTCTATGTCAAGAAAATTCACTTCTTCGAGAGAGGTGCTACAAACTCCCACAGAGATACTACATGATGTTAAGGTCTGATCAACAATTTTGCTCACTGAAGAGAAAATCCGATCATGTCACTCTTCCTCCAGAAAGAAGAGACAAAGGCAACATTTATTCTCCTACATGTCATCAGATTAGAATAATATGGAGAGGTTCACATGCACATTCCCAATAAACTGGTTCACACAAGGACCATCACATTGCATTACTGCTCCACAGAGATGCAAGTTGCAGNGGGGGGGGGGGGGGGGGTCCCATGAGGTTTTTCCCATTTCCTTGTTTGTTAAGCAATAATTTTTATTCGTTTAGATTGTATGGGTGACCTTTGTCCTTAGTTTCCACGGCACAGGTTGTCCAAAGTTAGGATTAAAGGGGGGTGTTAGGATTATTAATTAACCGTCCTTTTGATCAGTATATTCTAAATTGTATTTACCTAGCTTAGGTGATTATTGTCACTTCACTTCACTTTGCTTTAACTTGTCAGTTCAGTTCTCTTTAACTTGTTTTAAATAGCCCCATTTTTTGTGATTATCTAGGTAAGGAACTCAAGTGAGTGTATTGCAATTTGACATACTAGCTTCTATCTATAAGATATGGTTTCCCATGTTACAAGATTCTTGTTGGTTCCAAGCTCAAGTCAATTATTTTTGTAATTGGATAATGCATTGATAGATGAAATCTAATTTTATAAGATTGGATTTGATCTTATCTAGGAAGACAAGATTCATCTCCAAAGAGTGTCCCTTTATAATTCCTATTCCTTGATTCCTTTATACCGAGGGTCACTTTCGTACTTATATTTGGAAGGCTTGAAATTTTATGCTTAACTGGATCAACAATGTCCATTCAGAATGCATATTGTGAGGTAAAAATATCCAACATCACCTTTCATAGTGTTTTAAATCACAAAAACTCAAATTTCATTAAGGGCCTTGATGATCTACTCATTTCTCAATTATAAATTATTGATGAAAATAAATAAATATAACTTCTAAATATGAACACATTCTTTGAAGGAACAAATAACAAGCAATGCATTTTTTAAACAATATTACCAACAAGGAGTCAATTTGAATTATCAAAGGCTGTGGCCAAACCTGGATCTAAAATGCGGACACTCAAGTATGTCGAAAAATTATTGTTGGAAAACTGAAACTCAATTGGTGTTTTGGGAAAAAACTGTAAAATTAGTCCATGGACTAAAATTTTTTGTTGAGGTATAGGCATGAGACAACCAAATAAAGGCGAAACATGTTTCTAAGGATTTGAACCTTAGTGTAGGGTATGAAACACACCAACTTTACCATTGAACAAAGACCTTGCTGACAAGATCCTGGATATCTTAGAGTTGGGGATGTGAGGGATGTTGAATTGTCCCACTATAGTCAAATTGCATTTATTTATAAATTTTCATTAAATAGCCACTAAGCTCTATGTTTCCTTGGGAAGATGTGAACCTCGTCATCAATTTGAAGAGTGAAAACATTTATCACACGTAAACTGACCTTGGGGATGGCATTCACAAATGACTAAAATTTTTACATACTTTTAATTTGCAAGCAGTTTGAAATTAGGAGAAATGAGCACATAAATTCAACTTCTATTGAGTTGAATTCAATGGTTGTTTCAAGGCATTATGTGAAACATGAATATCTCTCTTAAATGAATATGCTTCAACAATGGAATTACACTTCAAATCTAAGATCTTACTTGAATTTTCAGGAATTACACTTCTACATAATCTAATAACGAGTCCATGCTATCATCTGTAACACCCTATTTTGCTTATTTTAGATGATTCTTTTCATTTTTACTTGCAATAGTTCAATTGGCATTTCGCAGGACATATCTCTTAGATAAGATATGACCAAATGGAGAAACCATTTCATGTTTTTGATCAAATTGTGAATTGTCCATAAGTTCTAAATTATTTGACCGATCCAAACAACACTGATTTTCATTATTTATGTTTAATGTCAGGTGTTTGTGTGTAAATTTAATGGATGAAATAGAGGGATCAACTCCCTCTGAATTATCCAATAACCATTTTCTTTTGTGCATTTGCATAATAGTTCTTCATTTAAAACTTGATGATTGTCTCCTTCGCTAAGATCCTTATCCTTTGTATCCATTCTTTTTGTAATCTCAACCCTTTCAATGACGTGCATCCCTCATTTTCAATATATTCTTATCTTAATGGTGAAGATGGCATTGAATTTTGTTGATGTCCAACAAAAGGAGCAGTGAGTTTATTCTACATAGGATCTTCCTTGAATCATTTATTATTTCAAGAACTAATAGTTGGTATAGGATTCACATGTAATATTGGTTTCTCTTTCAAAGGAAGTACTACAACAGTATGATCACTCCAAACCTTAGGCACCATATTAATAATAATTGTATCTATTATTTGACATACAATTTCCTTACTTCATGCAACATAGTCAATCCTACAGAAACCAATTCAGCATGTACATTAAGAAAATATTTAAGGTAATAAGACACCAAGATTCTAATATGAAAGATATGTATGCTAATATGAAAAGGTTGTGGCCAAACAATAAGGAATAGCACAAATTACCCTCTGGAGGAAGGTACAAACCTCAAGAAAAATATCAAACTGAGAAGTATCCATACCCATCTTTTGCAATGTTAGTTACCTAATCTCCTAAGGTTCCATATAATCATTTGTACCATTTTCCATTTACCATAGGGCTCGAAGGTGAGATGCATTTTTAATCACTTTTTGTTCATGCTCTTGTGCCTCAATCAACAAATTTTTCTACCACATTTTGTGTCATTTTCTCCAATGAATCATGACCTTTGTCACCTCTTGTTGACTATATGCAATTTCCCTTTCACATCTTGCATCTCTTTTATGTTTTACATGTCACATCACACATCTACGAATTCTCCATTGCACCAATAATACCCCTTGAGACATAACACACAGAGGAGGAGAAAACAACAAGGATACATATACCCACAACTCTAAAAAAAATCCCACACTCCTGTTAGAGCTCACTTACCAACTTAGTCATAAAGATAAGAAACCAAGAGTGAGAAGAAAACAACCCACATCATGATAATAATCCCACATAGAAACCAAGATACTTGCACCACCTTCCATACTTACCAAAGTAATGATGAAATATAACATTGAAATGGGGACATGGGAAGCCATAGATTCCACGTCCTCTCGCCCATGCATATGAAAAAGATGATTGAATGAGGACAAGGGAAGCCATTGATTCCTATCCTCTTCCCATGCATATGTTGAGCCATTTGGACTCCACTACCATTGTTTATTAAACATACAATAAAATCAAGGAATGGCATATGAGATGGTTCCCACACTTTTGACGGAAGGAAACCTTCTCCCAACTACACACAAATTTACAAGGTGATATGCATCTAGATTGTTAGTCTTCAAAACATGAAAATAATATATGGTCTCAAAAATATTTGCTAATTCCAAAGTTAACTAGTTTCACTTACTAAGACTGGTATTTGGAGGGGTGGAAAGATTCACAAAGAATCAAATGATGATAGAGGATTCACTAACCACTTCTTTTGCTTAATACAACATTCTTGCAACATGTATAGTTCTTAAGACACTATTAAATCCCCTGCCTCATTATTTATGGTGTTTCCTCAACCCCAAGCAAAATCATTTGCTACATTTCCTCTAGGATCAATAAGGATCCCCTCTATTCCTGCCACCCCTGCAAATAACTCGTAATGTTGAGAGAAAAACAACTACCACAAAATAATTTATGGACAAAGGTTACTATTAAACATTTTAAAAAGGATTTACTACTTTCGTGATTTGTCATCAATGATGAGAGTAGAAATGTAGTGGTGTTAAACAAATGATTGATACTTTAAGGCATATGTTTTTAATGTGGTTCACGACCCTGTAGCACACTATGACCACATATATAATACAAGGGTCCCACCCAAAGGGGACTCACCCTATCATCATTAATTTGGTGCCTAACTCCGAAGGACCTAGCGAATTGAACCCTTGACCTCGACCTTAATCATCTTGGTCCCAGAATATCCAACCAATTGAGCTACCCCTCTGTGCTAATACTTAAAGGCATATATCCATGTGAATTCATTTTTTATAGACTTGCGATTCATACCAATTGCACTGTTTAAATATATGTAATAGTAAATAATTCAAATAAAGAGTACCACTTGTTGTATTAATGTTTTGTGAAGAAATTATAGTTTGAATTCGTGGCATGATGACATAATACAACATCCTAAAACCAAAGCAAACTCTACCATTAATATTATTCGATGTCTAAAATAATCACATGATTTATAAAGGGTTGAAAAGATAAAATTACATAATTATAGTCTTATAACTAAGTGTCATGCATAAATATCAAACCGCTCTTTTCTCCTAGTTAGAATTGAACAAGGAAGACTTATTATAAGTAAAATTTAATTATGTATTAATGATTCCACCATTAAGAGAGTAGTCTTGGTCCTTTTTACCCTTGGAAAATAATATCACCATATGAAGGTAGATTTCATCTCCAACCATGATTGGCCTCTTGGTCTATTAATTTTGGCAAGGAGGCATCTTATTATGTTCTTCAAAGAGTGGATTTTCAAAATTAAAATGATGGCCATAAAATGTGGATCTTAATATAGATCTTAGTGGAAGATAATGGTTTTCTTTAATTTGCTTTTATGGAGGCTTTATGTTGGCATTGTAAGATGCACTCCTCCAATGGCTTACTTGGTATCTAGTGTGATAGAATTGGTTACGATGAGTTAGTATTCTATAACAACCGAGCTACATAACTATGATGCATGTGGCAGTTTTTAGTAACAAGTGTCATTTTTTAGACTTATAACAATTAGATAAAATCTCTACTAAGGGCCTGCCATCAATCGATGAAGCTAAGAAGACAAATTATCATCTAGAGGCAATGATAGATAGTCTTAATTATGACACCTATTTCCACAATACCTTGTCTTTATAATTCCAACAAAAAGTACACATAATGTCGTCAATTCAAAGAAAAGGAAATTAATATGGTGGTTAACTACCAATATTTTCTAATTTGTGTCTTAGATCTAGCTAGGCCATGAGGATTAAGGGGCGATTAAATAAATTCTTTTGTAGAATGGGTGCTTTGTAGATGATTAGAATATTTTATACCTCAAATGTACAAGGTATAGTTCTTGTTATTTTTTTAATATTTATTTTATTTAATAATAATTGGTAAGCATAAAAAGGACCTCGGTTCTTGAAATATTTGGCAACATTTTAGGTTTGTGTAGCATGGATTTTGGGATAAGAGAGTATTTAAATTGCATCTTTATGAAATAATTTAAATGAAAAGAAGGTACCAACTTCACATTTTGTATGATAATTTTCAAATTCTTGTTAAGTTGTTTTCCATATTATATCCACATGTAACTAAGCTTCAACTTCTCTTTGGACAAATTAAACACACATTTTATTTAACTATAGGTTCCAGTAATTAATACTGTCAGGATCTAAGCATCTTTTGATCTCCAATTGAACATAAACTTTACTCTTTTTATGTCTTTAGTGAGCATGTTAATAGCTCAATCTTTGTCATATTGTATTTTATCAACTATTTTCTCGTTCTACTACTCAGTAGATTCTAACCAACGAAATTGCTACAACTTCATGAGTCTATTTTATAGGGAATCACAAAACAAGCTAGTTGGGTTTACTCCATTGAAAAACGCGTGCTTATTTGTGATGTGAATATTCATGTAACAATTTGTGTTATCCTAAAAGGGATTCTTAAAGTTGGCCCTTCATTTCCCTTCCCTGCAAAACTTGTAGCTTCTATCCTCAAGGTACAACCCCAGGTCTACACTAACACTTAGATCCCTTTGTTGGGCCTAAAAAACAACCTATTGGCATATTATTGCACCTTCTTGGAGCAATTGCTAGTTTATAATATAGAGATATCATACATGAAGAGTGTTAGGGATCATAATGGAATGGAATTTTGTGTCGTGCCTTATTTTAATAATTTTATTAAATTAGCAAAATAGAAAGTACAAGCAATGAATCATAAATTTGTAAAACAGAAAATATGATTGTCTATACAATATATCCTAATTTTTTCATACTTTATTAATGAAAACTTTTAAGGTAGGATATTTTTTATGAGCTAATCTTTACTTACAATATTTTTCCAGAGTTTTTATACAGAGGAATCAATCTACATTTATAAATTAGAAGATAAATAACAACCTTATAACTACCTAATGACCTTTTAAAATGAGGTCCCATTACATTTATTCAATAATAACTAGTGGGCCTCTTTAATAACAACAAACATTGTGGACCTAGTCCACCTTATGTTGAATGATCTCCATTATTAATCTAATGGGATGTTTGGACTTTTATTACACTCCTAGGGAATATCATAACATATTGTACTTGTATTTTACCCAGTTGTGATGTCAACCATCCAACCAATCCAAGTTGAATTGTTCTTGTACCACATTAACTTGAATATCCATGATGGAAAATCTCTTGACATGCAACCATTGCATCCCAATATTCTCATCACATGTAACATTCTTTAGAGATATCAACCCCCCAACTAATCTAGGCAACTTTCTCAATCGAGAGCACTCTCTCATATCAAGTTCCACAAGTTTCCTTAGTTGTCCTATTTCCTTGTGGAGTTCTTTTAAGTACTTGCATAATGAAATGTCAAGATATTCCAACTTCTCAAGTTTTCCAATAGATGATGGAAGCTCTTTTAGTCCTAAACATGCATATAACCTTAACATTCTTAATGATTTAAGATTTTCCAAGTCATTAGGGAACTTTTGAAAAAGGTGACAGTTACCGATAGACAACTTTTGAACTAAAGTCATGTCAAAAATACCTGGGGGCAACTCCTCCAAATCAAAAAAATAATCCAAGCTAAAGTTTAGCATTATGGGAAGCTTTAGGCTTGACTGGGTGTTGTTAATATTTGTCATATTTCCAATCCCTTCACATATGTTCAAAGATATCTTCTCTAAGTTTTGTAATACTTTCACATGCTCTTGAAATGGGGACACAATCAACCTCTCCAGGCGAATAGTTTTAAGTTGAATGAGTGAAGATAAGATTGGTAAACCATTCAAAATAGCTCTCTTGAATCCATAATTGGATATTATGAGAATTTTAGTTTTCTCATGGATTTCAAGAATGATGGAAGAGAGTATTCACTTGCCGAAAATAGTAACACCAAAACCTCTGCCTCACAGAAATTCATCTCATACCATTGATTCTCCTCCATGGAACCTACATCCACAAATGCAAAATAAGATTAAAATTATAAGTTAATACATACAAAAATTTTAAAATCATTACATGTATTTTTAAGATATTTTATATGGACAAACAACATCTAGAATAAAAATTGGTATGTCATCAATGCATGTATATCACATGGTATTAAATATAGTATAAGATTCATTATGACATCCTATTAAATAGAGTATAAGATTCATTATGACACACACACAAAAAAATATGATCAAACAAACTAAATATCATAAACATACTAAAGATTATATATGCCAATAATAAAGATGGAGAATATGGTGGATTATTGAAAAAAAAAAATTTCTCTTAAGGTGATTGAATGGCACCGAGGTAGCAATATTAGAACACATTTTTTGTAAACCCTTCAACAGACCCCTTTTCAATAGACATCGTTCTCTAGACCCGAGAGAGTGAGGAGAGACTGAGTTATCTTTATGAACAGGGAGGTCTAGAGCGCTTGTACCAGTGGGCCAGAGCTCACAACTTTCCTGCACCATACAGTCCCCATGACCTTTACCAATAAATGTAGAGAAAAAAAATTAATTAATAACTACCTCATATATAATTTTGAGAAAACCGAAAACTATGATATTAAAGGTAGAATAATTTGTAAAGATTTTAAAACATTCTAGTGATGAGATATTGTATATTTCGAAGAAATGCTTACAATATTACTATTTGGTGATTAAAAACATCATAATATTTCCATGTCAAAGATTTTTAGTTTCTAAGCCTATACCATGACTTATGCGTTGTTGATGAAAGTCATTGGTTGTCATGAAATACAAGGAATTGAGAGAAGAAGTATTGATTCCTCATAATTTTTTTTTTAATTCAAGAATTTGAAGAAAAAAAAGTGTGTATACATAAGCAAGCTAGTAAAAACACTTACCTCTATGAATAGAAACTACTTGAGCATTACATGCTTGATTCTTGAGAAGTTCCCATTTTCTTGGAAAATTGTTCTCTTTTTTAGGCATAATCAACCTCTTCTTATGAACAATACTATCTTGGGATGCCAGATATAGGGCCAAGTCTCGCATTATGTCATGTTGAGAAAAGTACAACTCGAAGGTACTTCCATAATTTTTTGCTTGACTCCTAAATTGTCCAATTACAAAAACAAACACAATGTATAAGCTAAAGGAGGCCAAGATCAAAAGGGTTAAGAAAAACAAATAAATGAGAAAGAAATTACCTGATATTTTTTGTTAAATTCAATAGATTTCTACTTGCAAGTTCTAACAAGATGGGAAGCGCATCTTGCCACTCCATCTTTCTCACATAAACCCAAATGTCCAATAATGCATCCACGGATATTTTTCTATCCTTTGGAAATGATCCTAGGTCTAAGAAGCACTCTTGTACTTCTTCATCCAAGACATCAATACTAGTCTTCAAGCAAATAAGAATTCCTTGTTTATGATAGTCTAATATTGGCTCCCCATTTAAAAGCCTGTTCTTGGCACTCTCCCACACTGGGTGAGGTTGGCCATGCAATGAGATTCCAATCACCTTTAGAGCAAGTGGTAGGCCTTTACATTTTGCTTTGACCTGTGATTCATACATCAATAATNTATATATATATATATAGAGAGAGAGAGAGAGAGAGAGAGAGAGAGAGAGAGAGAGAGAGAGAGAGAGAGAGCATGAATCCCTTTCACGATAATTTTAAAGTTCATTCAGAAGTTTTTTTTATGGCTAAAGAATATGAAACAATTTCGGAAGTTTGTGGGATCGATGAATCTATTAAAGGATATTGAGTTTATATCTCGAATCTCTTGTCTTCTTTTGAAACATTGATTACATGTTTTAAATGAAGTATTAATTTGGAATGGAATCCCATCATAGTGATATCTCATTGTTGTAATAACTTGTAATTAGAGATCTTTATAGTGGTGATGTATATTGCAATCAATAAACTAAACCAAGCTCAACACAATGATATGTTGAAATAAATAGCATTCCATTACTACAAGAGGAACATACCTGTTTCACTAGATGTTCATTTATGGTACTTGGAATTGATCTTTGTCCAAAAGCCCAAAAGCAGAAAAGGGACAAAGCATCAACATCGTCTAGAAGTGGTATTTCATAAAGTTGAACAGAGGTTTATTTGGGGATGGTAGAACGATCTCGAGTTGTGAAAAGGATCTTATATCCTTCCCCTTCAAATAACAAAGTTTCCAAGTTTGTCCTAGACCAAACGTCATCCAACACCACCAAAGTTGGCATGTCTTTCTGTTGTAGTAATTGTTGTAGTTGTCTACGTGCATCCTCCACATTTTGAAAATTAGGATATTCCTTATGAGTAATCTTCTCCCACATAGTCTCCAAAATTCCTTTTAGATTTGGGGATTGCGAGATAGTAAGGAAAATGATATTGTTTTGGAAAACTCCTCGCATACATAAAAAGACAAGTGATTAGATTGAAACCCCATAATAGATACAAGATTGATTCACTAAGCTAACTACTAAGGTTACTTTGGCACATTTTTTGAATCACCAAAATAAAGTTTAAAAGTACTATAAACTAAAAAAAAATTGAGAGAATGTTTCATGGTCCTTAATGCCTTTGAGCGTTGACCACCTATAAAGAAGTGAAACTAGGTCATAACAACTTCCATTATAAAAAAGTGAAACGAGGTCATATCAAATTCCATTATCAAAAAGTGAAACTAGGTCATAACAACTTCCTTTATTTTATGGCTTTTTTTAGACATTCAATTAGGCTCTTTGTCTATCATTATGGACCTAATATTCCTAATATTTAGGATGTTTAGGTCAAAACAAGAGGGGTATGGTTGTTCATTGGCCTGTTGTGACAAGGCTTGAAGGGTAGGATATCCTGGGATTGGAAAGTTTTGTTCTCATGATCTAAAAAAAATATTTAGAATTCCTAGAAAGACGAACATATTCATTTTGAAGATGAGAAAACCTGTGTTATTGGTGTTGTCAATCTCAAGTACGTTTAAGACTCCGTAGCTAAACCCATCTTCACTAGAAACGATATCTGGAGCATATTATTTAGGATGTTTAGGTTTCCTTCAATCAAGACTCCTTGCCTAGGTCATGTTCTAATAAGTGTTCTCCAACTAAAAACGCAGCATTTCCCGTATGGAAATTTCACTAAGACACCATCCTTAGCGATCC
Source organism: Pseudotsuga menziesii (assembly GCA_001517045.1). Classification (NCBI taxonomy): domain Eukaryota; kingdom Viridiplantae; phylum Streptophyta; class Pinopsida; order Pinales; family Pinaceae; genus Pseudotsuga; species Pseudotsuga menziesii. The sequence continues at coordinate 222,064 of LPNX011041613.1, read as the reverse complement.
TACCTGCTACCACAATTGTCTTTAAGGAGTATCTACCAATAATTGGGAGGGTTTCCTTTTACCTTTGTGGCCATTAACAACTTGAATGTTAGAGTAAGTTTGACTACGAGATAAGAAATGATTTGACTACATGGAAATCCAATCACCTTTGATTTCTTGATCGTTGCAGAGTGCCAATGCCATGGTTGTTTTGCCAACCCCTCCCATACCGTGCACCCCAACAACGGACACCTCTTTGTGGAGCAGAATCCTTTTCAAATTCCAAATACTGTTGTCCAATCCCACAACACAATCAGACTTTAGTAACCCATCATAACTGCAAGGAGCCTCATCTAACATATCATCTGCAGCGCCCATTTGTTGAAGAATCATGGCATTCTCTCCGGGATCACTGCTCAGCTTTGAAACGTGTTTCAAGATTCTTTCATTCATCTTACTGTTGTCATCCATAGAACGCAAATGGTAAAGATGGCCGAGACTCTTCAGCTCTGTTATTACATTTTTCACATCAAGGAGCATGCTGGCAGGCATCTGATACTGAAGGAAGTCAGAGATCTCCTTCTCCAGCTGGCTAATTTGAGAGGCATATCTGAGCTTATGAAAGATTTTGAAAGGGCTGCTGGTTCTCTCACACTTTTTCACCAATTCAACGCCCTTCATAAGGATGCTCAAGAAGTGCTCATATATGGGATTTTGCTCATTTGGAGGCTTTACTATCTCCAATAAACAGGCCTGCTGAAGCGTTTGAATAAGACCTGTCAGCAGCGCATCTAGTCTACTGTATGCAGAGTTCTTGTAATTAAATATATCCATCTTACGCTCAGCTAGTTCTTCCGGAGCTAATGGGCAGAGAAAGCAATTCTACGCAATGTCTTTAAAGACAAATACTCGTTAATACGTATAGCTAGCTGTTCTTTACTTCAATATTTAGTTTTCTCCCTTCCCTCCCCTTCAACGTAAACATGTAATACAGAGAGGAAGCGACCCATGCTTTTATAATCGTGTATTCAATGCACTGAAAAATGATGCATATTCTCTTGAATTGTTTGGAGGAAACTTGTTATTAAATTGACCCAAAACCTGGGTCAACACTGGGGTACTCGGGAGGATATAGTTTTTCCTTCTTAAACAAATCTGACGAAACTTCACAACGCTGGAACATGGCTTAATGAAGAATGTTTTAATGAAATAGAATAATAATAATATAATTTATATATTTTTTAAAAGACTGTACACCTTACTTTGTCCAGATTTAAAAGAATCGTTAAACCCAGTCAAGATATGAATGAATAAAATAGATGGTTGAAAAGTCAGGATGGATAATTAGAGAAAATGTGAAATGTCGTTACCAATACATAAATGCGCCGTATGGCAGAGGTTCTTCAATGGCGTGTAAAGGTTATCCTATTATATCGGATGTGCATAATTTCCTCGTAAAATACTACATTCAAACAAAAAGAGAATCCTTATTCCAAGAGGCGGAAAAGTTAGGGAACAAATCCCATCTCTATATTTTAGGATATAGAGATATCATAAATAGTAAAATTGAAATCGGATTAAGTTATTTAAGTGACTGGATTTTATGATTAAGTTATTTAAGTGATTGGATTTTATTTTCGTGCAATGATATATTTATATGTGGATTTTTGAGGTGGTTGGAGTTACAATGAGATAAATAAGTAAAAACTTTAATTGTATCGAGAGTAGCTAGGTGCTTTACAACTGACTAAGAAGGAAATGTTGTAAAGTGTAACCTTATGTAACATGACTTTCCTAAAAAAAAGAAACCAACATAGATTCATTTTAAACCAAAATCCATCAAACACCCAGAGAGATCCAATTTCTTGACATGGTATTTTTTATTTGGTCTTTTTATGAATAGACATGTATTTTTTAATTGCTTCTTATTTTTGGTAACATTAAGTTACTCAATACAGCTACTTTTTTCTTAATTTTATTTTAAATGATCTCTTTGTTCTTAATAAATTTAGATTTAAAATAAATCTATATTAATTATATAAAAAAAACATATCCATAATTAAAATATTAAAAATACTATTTAAAAAAAAATAAACACTAAAATATAATACAACGTGTTCCATATTTATGTTTGACCAAATTTGCAACGTGTTCCATACAAAATATTATGTTTGACCCAAATTTGCCACACTATTACTTCTTGGAACATGCTACTTAGGGTTTCATGATGACCAAAATTTCCTAGGCCGTGCCGTAAAGGAAAATGCCTAACATATCGAAAATAGGGCATGCTCAGGAAAACGCATAACATATAGAAAAGGAAAAAACGATTTTATATTAAAAAGTATATTTATTACCGTAAAAAAAATATAGGTATTGTGTAAGAGTTTTTTAAGTCGCATTGTATGCTCAGGAAAATAAGAAAAGTGAAAATCGATTTTGTATTAACCGTTTATATAAATATATATATATATATATATATAGCTCTTGTGTAAGAGTTTTTTTTTTACTTTTTTTTATAATTATTTGATTATTTATTTTTTTAATTAAATTTGATTAATATATATATTATTTTTAATTATATTTAGTTATTCTATAATAATATTGAGAAGCCTGAAATGTCTATAAACTTCACCACAATGTAACTTAGTATAAATGGATTTTTTTAATGTAATAATATTAAATTAGTATAGAAAGAAAGAAAGAAAAATGTGTAAATTATTATAGATTACTATAATATTAAATTAGTATAATATTAAATTACTATAATATTATAGATTTTTATAGTATAAAAATGTGTAAATTATTATAGATTTTTTTAATGTAATAATATTAAATTACTATAATATTAAATTAATATAGATTTATTTTAATTTAGTTTAAAGAAAGAAAAATGTGTAAATTATTTTATTTTTAACCTATTGTTATGATAATAGTTATAAATGTATTTAATTACTCTCTCTACAATACTTTAAAATAACAAATAAATATACCAATAAGATTTTAATATTATTATTATACTTTTAGTTTTATAAAAAAATATTATTATAATATTTTTATTTTTATAAAATATTATAATGTATCAATAGATATGTTTAGATATGTTTATGTTTTTATGGTAGTGATCCGTCCTTTTTATTTTTTAATACAAATGCATTAACTACAAACTAGAAGAGGGAAATAACAATGAAAAGTATCAATAAGATTATAGTATTAGTATTATTATTAATATAAAATAATTATATTAATATTATTATTTTTATAAAATATTATATTAAATCAATGGATCTATATATATAGCTTATGTTATAAGCATATAATATATTTTTTAATTAATTAATTATTTTTACACAACATGGGTTATATACAATGACATTTATTAAGCATTGGGAGAAATAACCACAAAGTTGTTGGAATTAAAGTAAATGTGGGGGAGAGAGGTCTTTATCTTTAGGCAAAAGAAACACCTTCTAGTGGAAATGATATGTTTAAATTTTTGTTTTACCAAATCATTCTTATTAATATGTCACAATAATCTAGGGACTAAAACACAGTCTCATAAGAGATTTCAAACAATTAAGCATGAAAATCGCATAATGGTGTTGCAATAGGAGTAGCAGCTCTGTATAACCAATAAAGAATGAGTAATACAATACAATGATCATGTAAGATGCATGAATGCCAAAACAATTCGAATTCCCCACGAGATTATTTGAATTGATGGAATGGGTGTAGCTTAACTGAATGTTAGCCACACTCAACACACCTAGTTAACCCACTAATCAAGTCATGATTGACTCAATTGAGCCCTAGCTGTATCGGAGTGCAATGGATGACTGAGTCTAACTGAAAGTATCTCAGACACATGTTACTGCATGCCAATCAACAAGTGGTAGCGCATCATTAACTCCAATGAACCCCGATGAGGTTAACTAAAGTCAAATTAGTCATCAGAAGTGGTTGGAGGCGCCCTAGTTGTCTCCGGTTCATAAATAATAATAAAAATAATCAAATCAATGAATGGAGGTGCCTTCACCACTTGACTTAACTGATTGTAACAATCGGTTAGCAATTAGGTGCATTTATGACACTCAGATCACCCTTGAATGGCTCCTCGTTTGAAGGAGGAAGCCTAGTTAGCCTCTCCGATTGAAAGAGAAAGCCCAGTTGGCCTCCTTGATTGAAGGTACGCATGGGTGTGCTCATGCTGATGTCATAGTGTGCTCATCTGATGCCGATTAATTCAATTAAACTTAGGAAAGTGGTTTAACAAGGCCAAATTGACCAAATTAACTGTGCATGTTGGGTAAATGACTCCAACACCCCCCCTTAAGCTATACTCAGGAGGAGTAAAAATAAAATGCGTGAAATGCTAGGGCCCAGGAAACAAAGGCCATAGGTCACTCGGTACAATAATGTAACTCAAACAATGCTAAAAATTAAATCTAAGTGAGGAAAGAGGGAAAACCCAGTGGGAAAAACCCCCCTCAAGCTGAACACTGAAAGTAGTCTGATCACCCTGATGAACTCACCCCCAATAGTGAATGGAGGTAAGTGAACTTATTTTCTGAAAAGATCTTGGTGAAGATCTCTGCAATCTACTCATCGGTAGGGAATAATTGTAGAATGATGGTCATGTCATGCACTAATTCCATGATATAGTGCATGTGTATCTCTACATGCTTGGTCCTCTGCCTGGTAACTAGATCTATGGGTATATTAATAGCACTTTGATTGTCACAAAAGAGGACAGTGGACAAAGTGCTACCAAGATCAAACTCTAAAAGAATGCCTTGCAACCAAACAACTTGGATGCAAGCATTCACCGCTCCTCGGTACTCGGGCTTTGCTGAAGACAATGCTATGGCGACCTTATTTTTGCTAGACCAGAAAATGGGGCCACCACCAAACATGAAGACATATCCAGAAGTAGACTTTTGATCAATAGAATGACCCTCCCAATCGAAATCTTTGTAACCAACCAGCTCTAGCTCGGAGTCTGCAGCATAGTGAATGTCGTAGGTCCTAGTTCCCTGAATATGTTGGACGATCCTCTTAGCTTCCTTCCAATGAAGATCATGAGGTTGCTGCATGTATCTTGACATAGCATTCACGGCATAATAGATATCAAGCTGAGAATGATTCAAGTAGAGAAATATACCTATCAGTTGCCGATAAATAGTGCAGTCCATGAGAGGTGTGTTTTTTCCTTCTTTAAGGATGATCCCTGAAAGGAAAGGGAATGGAGCAGCCTTACATTCATCCATGTTAAACTTAACTAACAGGTCTGATATGCATTTGTACTGAGTGACCATTATCCCATCAATATTTTACTCAATTTCGAGCCCCAAAAATTACTTCAAGAGCCCCAAATCGCTCATTTCAAATGCATTGTGGAGAGCAGTTTTGATGACTAAAATAGAAGAAACCGTGCTACCTGTAATCAATAATTCATCAACATATAATCAAATGACCATCATACTACTTTATATACACATTCGGATCTGATTTACACCTTTGGAAGTTTTGCGAGAGAAGGAAGGCATCCATCTTGGAATACCACTCTCTTGGGGCCTAATTTAACCCGTATAGTGACTTCTTTAGTTTGCAAACCAAAGATTGATAAAAAATGTAGCCCTCAGGATACTTCATGTATATCTCCTCATGAATATCTCCATGTATAAAGGAAAAATTAACATCCATATGATGCACTTCCTAGTGCTTAGATGTAGAAATTGCCAAAACTAGGCGGATGGAGTCCATTTTTACAACCAGCGCAAAAGTATCATGGTAGTCCACACCTTGGACCTAGGAGAAACCTTTTTCTACCAGACTTGCCTTATATTTGCAGGTTGTTCCATCGGCAGCAACCTTAGTCCCAAACACCCACTTGCATTGAACCAATTTCCTCCCTGGAGGAAGAGAAACTAGCTCCCAAGTAGTGTTTTTCTGAAGAGAATTCATCTCTTTGTCCATGGCAGCTTGCCATCTCAGATCCTTCCGAGCATGGTAGTAAGACTTAGTATTTGAATTACCGTTAAAAAAAAAGATTCGTACATCAAATAATATGGACAAGAGAGTGCAATACCTACTCTTTGGAAATCAGGCCAGGTTCTCCTTGGATCATCCAGATTTCCAATGTTATCACCTGTGGAGGAGAGTGTTTGTCGGGCCCAAGTTGGGAGATGATTTTGTACTTCAGGTTCTAATTTAGCATCTGATGTTTGCTATTCACTAATATCATAAATCACAGGATCCAAATCAGGGTCATCACCCCTAATTCTATCATCCAAATATTCAGTAGAATAGGAAGGAAATTCAACAGTTTTCTCCTTCACTAGTTCTACCTTCTGAAGAGGCTCATCGAACATGACACTCCTTTCAATGATGATCTGTTTTGTTCTGATATCCAGTAGCTTGAAACCTTTAGATTCATCAATTTATCCAATAAAAATACATTCGATGCTTTGCGGTTGCAAAGCCCTCCTTTTATCAAGTGGAATTTGAGCCCATGCAGTGGACCCAAACACCCTCAAATTCAACACACCTGGCTTGTGTCCGAAACATGCTTCGAAAGGGCTCTTCCCTTTCACAGATGAGTGTGGAACTCTGTTCTAAATATATTCTGCAACATTCATGGCTTCATCCCATAAATTTGCAGCCAACTTCTTTGATTCCAGCATAAGTGGTCATCTCCTTGAGAGACCGTTTCTTCCTCTCCTCTACACCGTTCTCCTGGGGAGTGTAGGGGACTGAATCTTGGATCTGAATACTGCTTTGGGAACATGTATGTAGTAAATCATTACTGATATACTCCCCTCCATTATCAGATCTCAAAATATTGATCTTTTTTCTAGATGCATTCTCAATCAAAGCCTTCAATTCAGTGAATTTTTCCAAGACTTCTGACTTCTTTTTGATAAAAAAGACCCATGTGTATCTAGAAAAGTCATCAATGAAAGTGAGAACGTACCTTGATCCATTCATGGATGTGGTAGGCATGGGACCACTGATATCAGAATGTATCAGCCCCAAGATGCATGATGCTCGGCTTGCCTTCCCCCGATCAAACTTATGCTCAGGGTGGTTTCCAACAACACAGCCCTTGCAAATTCCGATGGTAGCTTTGATGACTGGGAGGCCTTCAACCATGGAATTCTTCTGTAATTGCTGCAAGTATTTGAGGTTTAGGTGACCGAACCTCTCATCCCATAGTCTACTTACCTCATTTCCATGAGTCAGCAATGCGGAGGGCTTTGCATCCGCCACAAAATGGGAGGACTCGTAGGATTTTGCATGATGGTTTGCAAGGTCTTTTGCTACAAGTTTTCTGGATGCAAGTTCTGTGATCTCTACATCATCTAGGCTAAAGGAGACTCTCTTGGGAACTCCCATATGTGTCATTTGGTAAACACTTAGGAGGTTTGATGCAAGAGATGGTACATATAGAACATTGGAAAAGTAACCATGCTCAAGATTTACAGTACCTTGTCCTTCGGATATGATTGTGGAGTCATCTCCCATGTGGATGGGAATGGATTTGCTGGTATCCAAATATGAGAAAGAGTCTCTTTCAGCCATCATGTGATTCGAAGCTTCAGAATCTATCAAAAGATCTTTGTACTTCGAAGTGCTTTCCATGAGAGCATGACCTCTTTCATGTTGTGGTTCCCGATCTTGTTGATCTCTCCTCCGAAATATTTCCAGAATATTGATGTGATTTTTCTCAAGAAGAAAAGTAGCTTCATCAAGTTTCTTTTTCATGCAGGCATGTTCAGGGTGGCATCCCTTCCTGCGGTATGAACACTTGACTTTTTCCTTTCCATGATGCCCTTTGTTTTTGTTCTTCTTCGAGTTAGAAGGCTCTTCATGCTGCTGGTTTTCAAATTTAGGCTTAGGAGCTTCAAATTTGGTTTTTGGGTTCTTCTACTGCTTTCCTTTACCCTTCATATCTTTTGGCCCCAAATCATAGAGGGCTTGATCACGGGAGGATCTAATGATCCCCATCTGGACAAGCTTATCATGTTCACTTGTTAGGGACTCAATGAAGGAATTGAGTGAATGCATCTTCCATCCAGGGGTTGTGAGCTTGCCTGCATGGAATGTAGAGAAAAACACCAAATAATAAGCTCCAAGTTTGGAGAGAATGGTGAGGATGAGCAGATCATCCTCCTTCTCCACCTTACACTGCTTCAACAGTAATACAATGTGCTTGAACTTTGTGAAAAAATAATTTAAGGTCTCGAAATTGGAAGGTTGGAGAGACATCAACTTGTTTTCAAGCTAGTAAACTCTCAAATCATCTTGTAATTTGTCCCAAATTTCCTTTGGAGTCTTCAATCCTGAGAGGTGGAAAAGAAGATCCCAGGAAATAGAGAGTCACAAGAATTCGAATGCTTCATCTTTCTTGTTCAAGAATCTAGATTTGTCTATCACATGAGTAGGCTCTTCTTCACTGTCCATAGTGACCCGATAGAGTCCTCTGGCATGTAGTTGGATTTCCATATCTCCTTTCCATGAATGGAAATTGAACGGAGTCAAGAGTTCGACGGAAGAAGCCATCTCAAACTGTTGTAGTGAATGCTTTTCACCTGTTAAAACTTGCAAATCACAACAAAAGGGGCACCGTAAGGTTGGAAATCCTACACATTTTAGGCTTTCATCACACCTAGCATAGTTGATCAAGAAAGCTTAATCATCAATTCCTTTACTTGGGGTATTAAGTGGTAAGCCTTGGCTTTTGGTGCAGTGCTGGAATTTTGAGCTTTTGCTTAATTTTTCATGCAAGATCTGTCAAAAACCATGTTTTTTTAGAGATCCAAGCTTCATCCTACCATGATATTTGATACCATATTAATCTATCACAGTAATCTAGGGACTAAAACACAGTCTCATAAGAGATTTCAGACAATTAAGCATGAACATGGCATAATGGTGCTACAATAGGAGTAGCAGCTCTGTATAATCAATAAAGAATGAGTAATACAATACAATTATCATGCAAGATGCATGAATGCCACAACAATTCGAATTCCTTGGGAGGTCATTCGAATTGATGGAATGGGTGTAGCTTAACTAAATGTCAGCCACAATCAACACACCTAGTTAACCCACTGATCAAGATGTGATTGACTCAACTGAGCCCTAACTATATCAGAGTGCAATGGATGACTGAGTCTAACTGAAAGTAGCTTAGACACTTGTCACTGAATGCCAATCAACAAGTGGTAGCACATCATTAACTCCACTGAACCCTGATGAGGTTAACTGAAGTCAAACTGGTCATCATAAGTGGTTGGAGGCGCCCTACTTGTCTCCAGTTCATAAATAATAATAAAAATAATCAAATAAATGAATGGAGGCACTTTCACCACTTGAATTAACTTATTGTAACAATCAGTTAGCAATTAGGTGCATTTATGACACTCACATCACCCTCGAATGGCTCCCTATTTGAAGGAGGAAGCCTAGTTAGCCTCCCTGATTGAAGGAGAAATCCCAGTTGGCCTCCTTGATTGAAGGTAGGCATGGGTGTGCTCATGCTGATGTCATAATGTGCTCATCTAATGTCGATTAAGTCAATTAAAATTAGGATAGTCGTTTAACAAGGCCAAATTAACCAAATTAAGTGTGCATGTTGGGTAAATGACTCCAACAACTCTAGGGTGTTATAATGTGAAATGCAATGGCTCTTATTAAATACTCATTTATAAATTTATAGGTTTTTATATTTAAAAGAAAAAAAAATATAAAACATCATTGTGCACTAAATGAATATACATGCATTGGTGCATCATTATACATTAATGCATTGAATCTAAATGTTCAAATATCTAAACCAGTGTGCTAGATGTAAGAGAGGGCATAGATGCATCTAACTCTATAGAGGATAAAAGAAGGTCGAAGTATTTAATAATATAATATATGTATTTATTTTTAATAAAAATTATAAATGTACTCTAAGTGTCTTGTGCCACAAAACACACAAGTGCTTATGAATATAAGGGGCACCATCAATTTTGACTAGTTAAAATAAAATATAGTTTTTTTCAAACATTTCCACATACATCTTTGTGCATTGGGATGTGATAACTACATAGGGAATTTATCAAATAGAACATTGTCATCTTTTTAAATTGATTTTAGGATGCATTGTAGTTCTATAAACACATTGGTGTGCCCTTCTATGAAGCTAACAGGGATAGGGTAAAATAATGATAAAAATAATAAAAAATATTTCATTTGCAAATTAATATCAATGCTTGAGATCACATAAGCACGAGTGCATAACTTAATTGTACAATCATTGTATCATGGGTGTGTTGAATTGTCATGTACCTCCCTCCCTTCAATACACCTATGGATTTTGAATGCTGTGAAATAGTTCCATAACTTCTTCATTTGTTTGCATGGAAGCCAATCCTTTTTGTTCGACAAGGAAACATGTAAAATGTTTATTACCTCTTGATTTAAATTTTTAGTAGATTAAAATTTATAATTTAAGATTAATTTACCTTTCTTTTCATTGTTTTAAATTTCGTGTAGTACATTCGAGCCATTTGGCTTGCAACATGATTCCATGATCCCAATGAATTTACAAGGTGAGTTGCAATTGATGCTTTAATAGGGGCACTATTTACAAGTGTTTCTATTATAGAATCCCATTGATACTGCAAAATATATGAACCCTTTTGTAGTTTATTGTTGTGCTTTAGCTATGCTTCCTATAATTATAAACACATCAGTAAAACATGTAAATATGTTGTACATTCATTGTCATGCCATGAATTTTTTTATGGATATGCATTAACAATGTAGACTATCATCGTAAATGTGGCACTCATAGTTTTTCATATGGGTCCATAAATGTTAGTGTGCATTGGGATGCATGGAGGCACCGATTTTGGTGTGTCTGTATATACTAAACATACCACTAAAAACTAAATCTAACTATTTTTTTAGTTAATTGATGCAATTTGGAGTGTACCAACACTCTGCATGTGGTGCATTGTTTTATATCAGGCACCTCAGTCAATTAGGTTTGTAAATACCGCGTTGAATTATCCAATGCATTGTTTTATAGATAGACGCTACTGGTGATGCATATCTTTCCTATAAATGCATTGTTCATGGTATAGAGCGTGTCATCATAAACAAATGTTCCACTTTTGTATGTATGGAGGTATTGATTATGTTGCATCCATATATATTAAGTGAACCACTAATATTTAGTACAACAAATGTCACATGTGCATTAGTGTGACACGCCATGCCCAACTTACAATGCACTTCATGGAAGGTAGCACTACTATTGTTGTGATCTATTTTTTGAGGCACACTATTACTGTTAGAATTTTTTTTTAATTATTTTTAATAAATAAAAATAGAAATTTAATTATATTTTTGTATGCTATATATGTGTTTTTGTGCGTGCATGCATGCACTTAATGAAATGTATATCTAAATCAGAGACATTGGCCATGTTAAGAGAAACAAGTCAATTGCATAATGTTTTGCGAGAGTGGGAAGCCCAAGAGAGGAAGAGGGATTTATATCATCATCCTCTTATACTACAAAGTCATCTCCTTTTGAGGAATGTTGGCATGCTCACGTTTATTAGGAGGTTACATCCGTCAAGAGGAACATGGTTCTACTGAGGTAGTTGATCTCTGTTAATGGGATCATGCCAAGTAGGCCTTTAGGGTTAGTTCCAATCTATGGTATTGCCCCTTAGAGGAGGACATATACTCCATTACTGTGTTGTATAGGAGAGGGGAGAATTTTACCAATTTTTATAATCTTTTCCTTTGTGTTTCCAGAGAGATATAGCTAGCCTATGTTCAATGATATGTTAGTGATGACATTGTTGACCTTGGTTAGTTCCAAGTTTCTAGTGGCCAATTGGAGTTTTCATAATTTGATGCAAAGGATGTTAAGTGCCTCTCACTTTTCATATTGATAGTGGAACATTACACCACTAATGGGAAATAAATTAGTTCCCTTTATTATACTATGTATATTTTTTAATTTAGAGAACTAAATGTATTAGGAGGTCTACCATTTTTTAAGTGTTATGTTTTGATAAATCTAGTTTTATTTTTAATCTTACTTAATGCACATGCAATTTATTGTAGCATTTTCTTTAAACTATTTAATTATTGTTAATATCTATTATAATTTTGCAAATACTGGCACATACGTTGGTGAGGTGCCTCCCCAACAGGATGACGAGATGGCAGAGGAAGATGCATTATCTAAGATATGGAGACCTAGCCTTCTACATATTCCAAATCATTGATTCTACCAAGAGTTAGTGGATTAGATTTGTGCTTGATAGCCCGTCGTGGAGTGCACTTTGTATAGGCGACCGAGATCATATAGGACCCATAGCTTTTTGATATATGGACTCTATGAAATTGAATGACCTAGTCTTGTAACCAATTATGAGTGACCCAAATAATACAAGACCTAAAAAATATCTCTCATATGCTCGACTATTAAATCTCCTCAGTACTTAAATAAAAAGAGTCAAGAGATCTATAATTGAATAATTTAAGGCACACTACTTTATAAGGTTTTGTAAATGTGAAGCTAAGTGGGATTGTTTGTTGGAAAATTACACATTCAAGCATGCTTGATCTAGATGAGTGTTGGGATGGATGAACTCTTGGGAATTCCTTGTTATTGGGCACAATCCATGAAGGTGATTATTAATTATATGTGATTCAGTTCACTACTCAGCAATCCTACTACTTCACCCCTAGTCCACTATTCAAAATCATGATAAATGGGTCAATTGTGACTATATTCACAAGATATCGATCATATATTAATGATAAATTTGTCAATTGTGACTATACTCATATGATATGAATCGTAGATTAATTACTTACTCTACGTAGACAAATCCATCAATCTCTCTCAAAATTTATCCAAAAACCTAAAAAAATATTCGGTCGATTCAAAATAATATTGATATAGTCTAAAATGACACACTATATGCCTGTGACCACTTTCCCATGATTTCTTCACATGTGGACACTTCCATGACGACACTTCAGAAAAGTCACTAAAAAAACACCTAACTTGGAGGAATTATATCTGGAGTTATATAACTTCGTTTGACCTATTATCTGTACCGTTGGAAAGGCATTCAAGTTAGAAACAATTCTCCAGAAGACTCCAAAGCTTATAAATTTCCAAAAACACCCCAAAAATGAGCAGATTTTACCTATCCACAACTTTTGTGAAGCATACCTGCATGTTACTCGCGACTCTGCCTTCATGGTACCTGCGAATACATCATGTAGTGGTCAAAAATATGAAAAATATCGAATTAGGGATGGTTTGGGAGGTTATGGAACTATTTTGGAAAGTTATAACTGACCCCTATTCAACCCTATATCTTCATAAATGTATAAATAGAAGGAGAGAGGTCCATGAGAGGGGACTTGAATCATTGCATTGTTATGTTGGAGGAATTGGGACTCACATTTCCCCCACCTTTTGCCTAGAATCTATCTCCTTTTGCTACAGAGCTTGGACGTTGAGTTCCTTGGAGAAGAGAAGCAGCAGAACCAGATCAAGGTTTCGTGAGGTACTTGACTTGAAGAGAAGGTAATATTTGTACTTCTCTCATTATTAATAAAGATATGATGCAATTTCTCTTCCAATCAATATGTCTTGTATATTAAATCTCTTATTATGATCATATGATGTAGTTTATCATATTAGGATTTCATATGGTCATGATTATCATTGATTTACATGTAGTCATATTGGTTTGAGGAAGATATAATTTGTTTTGCAGGTCTCTTCGAGCAAGAGAGGGATTAAAGGGATGATGGGATCAACCTTCATTTGGATAAGGTATGAGCCAATCAAATATGTGAACCTTTTTTATATTTACTTGCAGAACTATATGCATCTACCTTTTGACCCAAGTATGTTGATGGCCTCTTAAACCCTAGCCATATGAAACTTTCCTCTACAACAGAATTGGCGACTCCACTGGGGAGATCCTTGTTTGTTTGGGGTTTATATGTCTTTCTTCCATTATTTTGTAAGGTTTGAAGTCCTTATTTCTAATTAGGAACACCTTCTTAGATTGATAGAACACCTCCTAGTTATGACACAAGTCAGATATGAAGGATGACATCTGACATATATGACATGTCAAGCTTGAATAGATCATCTTAGAGGACGCTCAAGGGAGTTTGAGAGGGCTAAGAGGCTCCTACTTGAATTTGGGAGAAGAGGGAAGGTGAAGAGAGAGGCCACATGGCATAGCATGAGCAGCCACACCAATTCGACTTGGATTTGTTTTATGGATGGGTTTGGAGCCTTGGAAGACCAATAATGTTTATAAAATGCAAGGATCGGCCATGAGAAGGCCCTTCTAATCATTTGTGAAAATTGTTATTGTGAAGAGAGAGAGCTAGTGGATGACTAGTTCATGCATTAGCCAATTTCGAGGGTGAAAGATTCCCATCCTAGTTGGTGTTTGGAGAGGCCACTCAAGTATTTCAAGGAGATTCAATGGAGTCATAAGTTATAGGTGCAAGCTACAGAAGCTCATGGACATATCAATTTCAGCTTGTTCTTCCTTTCATCTCAAGTTTTCTCACCATATTTCAGCTTATGGAATGAGGCGCACTTGGTGAGCTATTCATTTCTTTGAAGGAGCTTCTCTTGATCCAGTATTTTGTATTATGATGTAAATGATATTCTCTTTAAGTTCAAAAATCTCTCAGGTCGAAAGGCCAAGAAATCTCATGTATTATTGCTCAATTATGAAGAAACAATGCCATTTCCCCACTACCTTGTTGTAAACTCTTGTAATCTTGATGGATTCAAATGGATGTATAAAATATTGATGATTTATTAATGAATGGAATCTCATTAAAGTATATTATGGGTTTCATGTTCATTAACTGAGAATTTGTGGCCATTGGGTCGAATTTCATAGCAATTGGAGCAAACTACACCTCATTTGTCCAAAACTAGTTTTTTTATATTTGATTGAAAGAAGTGATAAAAGCCATGGGAGGTCGATTGGTTATGCATATGAGCCTCTGATGATGTATTATACATATCCCCTACTTCAATTTAATAATTTGAGTGGGTTTCTACACATTTGGGAAGCCATTTCTACCACTTACCCCGGGGGAGATTTGAGCCCAAAATTGTCAGTAAAATCCACTATCTTGTTCAAAATTTAGTACAAACTTGCAGAAGTGATTGGAGGGCCATAATACATCCATAAACATAATAATTAAGTTATTATATCATTCATACACCTTCTCTAGAGATTTGGGAGCAAATGGGCTGATCGGGAGACCAAGACACTAAAACTAGTTAAGAACCAAAATTGTAGAAAAATTGGAAAATTGATCATTTTGGTAAAAATTTAGAAAAAAGACATTAAAGTCACTTCCTTGGAACATTTCAAATCCTATTAAAAAAATGAAAACACCTTGTTTTTGTTTTTGTAGGCTCTAAAATTCCTTTTAACAAAATCTCAATAATGACAATCATATATGATACAAGAGTAAACACTATTTGGGATGCCTACAAGGTTTCCTTTCAATTAAGGGTGCTTACCTAAGTCGTGTTATGCACGGTGTACTCAACTAAGAAAATGAGAAACTATGATTTGAAGATGTCATGTGCACCCCCAAAATTTGACTTTTGGTAGTCGCTTTTTTACTTTTGCAACTAAAAAGTACCCAAAAATCTGCAACTTGAGAAGAAAATGCAACTTCAAGAACAACTGGTGGAAAAATAAACTAAAAAACATGCAACTTGTTGCTTAACAGGAGAACAAACAAAGTACTTTTCATGATAAAAAATGATTCGATTAAATGGAAACTCCAATCACCTGTAATTTTGCAGAGGGCCAATGCCATACTTGTTTTCCCAATCCGTGCATCCCAACAATGGACACCTCTATCTGGAGCAGACTCTTCTTCAAATTCCAAATATTTTTATCCAACTCCACTACAAAATCAGACTTTACTAACCCATCATGATTCATAACTACAAAGAGCCTCATCTAAAGGTCCATCAAACATATCATCTGCACCGATTTGTAAAAGTATCATGGCATTCTCACAGAGATCACTGGCCAGCTTTCAATTGTATGTGAAGATTTTCTCATTCTTCTTGCTGTCATCCATTGACCTAAAATGGTAAAGATGGCCAACAATCTTCAGCTCTGTTATTAGATTCGTCAGATCAAGGAACATGCTGCCAGGCATCTGATACTGAAGGAAGTTAGATATCTAACACTTGAGTGTTAGAGCAAATTCAAGAACAACTTCAGTAAAAATGGAGTTAAAACATGCAACTTCTTGCTTAACTAGAAAACAAACAAAGTGCTTTTCATAATATAAAAATGATTTGATTAAACAGAAACCCTAATCACCTTTAATTTTTTAGATGCCAATGCTATACTTGTTTTCCCTATTCCTCCCATTCCCATACCGTGCACCCCAACAACAACAGACACCTCTGTCTGGAGCAGAATCCCCTTCAAATTCCAAGTATTTTTCTCCAAACCCACTACAGAATCAGGCTTTACTAACCGACCACAACTGCAATGAGGCTTACCTAAAGATCCAATAAATATATAATCATCTGCGCCCATTTGTTGAAGAATCATGGCATTCTCGAGCAAATCATTGGTGATCTTGGAGATTGGCTCTCATCGAATTAAGATCTCCAAAACTCTTCATCTCTATTATCAGATTCTTCATGTCAAGAAGAAAGTTGAGATGCATCTGGTACTGAAGAAAGTGAGAGATATACTTCTCAAGCTGCTGAATTTGAGAAGCGTATCTGACGTGATGAAAAATATAGCGCTGGTCTTCTCACACTTGTTCACCAATTCAACTCCCTTCATGAGGATGCTCAAGAACTCCTCCTAGACTGGACTTTACTCACTTTTGGGCTTCACTAAATCCAACAAACAGATCTGCTGAAGTGTTTGGATAAGAACAACTTAAGGAAAAAAGCAACTTCAAGAACAACTTAAGGAAAAATGCACTTAAAACATGCAACTTCTTGCTTAACCAGAGAACAAACGAAGTGCTTTTCATGTTCATGATATAAAAATGCCAATACCGTACTTGTTTTTCCCTACTCCTCCCATTCCCATATAGTGCACTCCAACCATGGAGCAGAATCCTCTTCAAATTCCAAATATCTCTCTCCAAACCCACTACAGAATCAGACTTTACTAACCCACCATAAATGCAATGAGGCTTATCTAAAGCTCCATTAAATATATAATCATCTGATCGCATTTGTTGGAGAATCATGGCATTCTCAAGGAAATCATTGGTGATCTTGGAGATTGTTTCATTCATCTTACTCTCATCGTAATTAAGATCTCCTATACTCTTCATCTGGTACTGAAGAAAGTCAGAGATCTCCTTCTCCAGCTGCTGGATTTGACAAGCATATCTCACGTGATGAAAAATATAAAAAACGGTGGTCTTCCCACACTTGTTCACCAATTCAAAGCCCTTCATGGGGATGTTGAGGAAGTGCTTGTATATCCAACAGATAGATCTGCTGAAAGATTTGAATAAGGCCCGTGAGCAGCGAATCTAACCTACTGAATGTGTTCTTGCTATTAACTCTGGATCCATCACAAAGAGTTAGAAAAATGATACACAGACGCTTGTAAAATACTGAATTCTCTGAAAACATGATACCAGCTCCTTCAATACTTAATTGTTCTGAGTATTGTGTTACGATCAAAGTTTTATAACAGGGAATGAAAGCCAATGCGTGAGTTTTATAACCTGGGCTTGAAATGCAAGGTGTGTGAGAACCACTAAACTGGGTGTGGTGGAGGAAACAGTATGCAATTTCTTGGCCATAAATAATATTAAATATTAATAATAAAAATATTATAGGTAGACCTTAAGCAAAAAGATGTGTCTTTTGGTTTGAATCAAATCAATGGCTATATATAGGACACACCAAAGCTCCTTGAGTGCAATACTTAAAAAGAGGTTTGCACCTCGAGATTTTATCCCTTTGGGCGCTTGATAAAAAATATCTTCAACTATTCGATTATTAGATACAACGATAAGCTTAAATTTATTAATGATACAACTATGAGCTTAACTCCATTGATGATACACCTAGCACACCCACATAGTTTGTGGCTGGAATCACATCGATAGGGATCAAATGGTTAAGAAATAGTTATGGAATGGAAGACTTTGGAAGAAAAAAAATTATTCCCTATATTTTTTTAGTTAAACCAGTTCAACTCTGATCCATGCCTAGCTACATGTTCTCAAGGACATCTTTCATGCTATCCATTTATCAACAATCACTTATTTTTATATTCATTTTCTTTTTATCTCACATTCTTCTAGTTATGTACCATGAATTGTTGGTTATCAATTCATCAACTATGAGTTATCATGCATTGCTACCAATTATCCATTCATCATCTAGCTACCACTTATTTTTTATATTCCTTTTTTATAATTGTTTATTTCAAATTTTGAAGGACTGCCATAGAATCAATCTCGACAGTACACTTGTCTCATCATAGATGAAAAAGCATAGGCTTTAGTCCACTCCAAATCTCAAATAAAATTGTGTATTGACGTAACTATTAGCTTAACTTCAACTACAATCATGACTTTTAATTGAAGTGCAATTGTTAGTATATTAACTTTCTAAATTAACTAAAAGATAGAACTATTAGCTTAACTCCAATGCTTTTGTTAAACAGGTCTCAAACACTGAGAGGGGGGGTGAATCAGTGTCTGTTAAAACTTTCTCCCCAAAACACAAATGACATTTAATGAGTCATAACATTTACCAATTATATATATATACGAAATAACATACACATATGAATACGTTAAATGTATTTTTTATTAAATAAAATTTAACATTACATAGCATGAACTATCTAGACTCAGCTAGATGGAAAGACTCAGCTTTCCTGAAAAGATTCAACTTTCCTGCAAAACCCAGTTTGCATACATAACCCAGCATGTAGAGAGGAATCCAATCCTCCTTCAGGCTCCAACCTAATTACAGACACCAATCTGTTTATATGAACACAAGGTCCATATTAATGGTAGAATATCCACCAAGATATTACATTTTTTAATCCACCGAGATACATTAATGAATGAATATCTTCCCTCTATATATACCTCTCCAATAGTCATGTGTGTTTTGAAATAACACACCTTTTCCAAACAATACACTCCCCCAAAAAAATGATATTTACAATAAAAATCATTTTTTTATTTTTAATATATAACTATATATATTATTGTTTTAATTAACCCTTAAAAAATGACTTTATATTAAAATCATATTTATTATTAAAACTAAAGACATTTTTTTATTTAATTAATTAAAACTTTGTGTTTTACAAATTCGCATTTAACGTTCATGTTCACAAATGTTTTAAATGTGGCTAAGGGTTATTGTTTTAATTAACCCTTAAAAAATGACTTTATATTAAAATCATTTTTATTAGTAAAACGAAACACATTTTTTTATTTAATTCATTAAAATGTTGTGTTTTACGAATTACGTGTACCACAAAAGGTAGGAGGCCTGATAGGTCGTACCGGGCTCCGAGCTGGTGATCTTCCCGTGGAGTCCAAACACCTAGAGCCCCCACCATACCTTTGTTCTATGCATAGAATAGAGTATGAAAGGATGGGGTATATAAACCCCTAAAACTTCATTTGCACAATAAATGTGGGATAAAACCCATTGTGAAACTTGATCTCCACCGTTGATTTCACGATGGAATGGTTGCTGAGTCTCCTCCTTCGAAAAGTTCTGTTAGTGGATTTTCGTAAGCATTCTTCGGTAGAGTTTAAGGCTTCTTTCAATACCCACGTGATCTGCATTTTCAACATTTTAAACAATAATCTTGACAAAGAGATATCTTCATCACTATCAATTGGTGACTTATTGAGATCCAAAGGACGACGAACCGATACATTTGACCCGTAACAATCAGAACCTCGACTCACTGATTTTGATCGAGAACAGGAGCTTGATCCTCTACTATCAGAATTTGGAACAAGAGGTCGATCCTTCATGGGTACATTCTTATTTAAACTGCGCTTCTTTACTTTGCTATGGATTTTTTAGATCTACAGTTGTCTGTTTCTGGAACGAGGTTGCAAGCACGTATACAACATTCTGCTCCATAGCTCTCTGGTTTTTCTCTAACTCACATCGAAGAAACTGTATAACACTATGATTTTCAACACTTTCATTATTCAACAAGAACATATTTGCAACGTTAAGACTGCCACTGCCACCATTGGATTGATTACCCTTTTCCCATTCAACATCGAAACAATATCTAGACCGATTCTTTTTCTTGTGAACCTTTTTCATTACTGCATCAAAAAAATCTATGATCTTGTCCGTTCGCTGAGGTGCGAGAAGCACATACGACCATGTTATTTATCACTCTGTCGCACTTGGCATCTTGTAGTTGCTTGGAGATGTGTCGCAATCTTCTTCCAAGAATGAAAAATGTTGAGAACCAATTTGTGAAGTTTTGACTGCAGATATGTAAATCCCTTTAATGCTAGAAACTCCCACATTTTGAGTAATAAAGGAATGGATGTATCTGTTAACCAATCCTTCGCTCCCTCATTTGATTCAAGGCACTGAAAACTATCTATATGTTGCCACAGTTTCATAGCTAAGCTAATATCGTCACAAATTACCTCTAAATTTGCATTATCTTCAGCTAGTACATTTCTTAAAAGTGAGATAGCATTTGACAGACAATCCATGAATCTGCCCGAGCCTTCTTCTCAAAGTTGTCGGTACAAGGAGTCTTATAACCATCTTCTCTTTTATCATAGACAATGTCTCATTTATTTTCCATCAATTGAGGTTTAAAGAGTCTTCTTAACCATGGACATAAGGCCACATCTGCTTTTGTCTCTCTTCTATTTGAGGCTATCACATCACTCTGTTAGCTCTCATCACATTGTTTTTCCATCAATGACAACTTGTACTGCCATATTGCCAGCAAATTTTACAACTATTAGCTTAACTTCAACTCTAATCAATGTTATATTGGATAGCTATAAGCTTAACTAATTTATACAACTATTATCTTAACTCCAATGATTCTACAACTATTAGCTTAACTTCAAGTCTAATAGCTTAAAGCTTAGTCAAAATGCATTTGGCATCTAGGAGTCTAACTAATGTGCAATCGTAATAAAATCATTCCAACTCCTAATAAACTCATCCATGTGATAGTTGGGAATCTAGCTATCTTGCACACCTCACTTTGGGATTGTCGTTTCAGAGTTCATATTTATAGACTATGGCTTCAAATTTCTGGCATGGAGCCAACTTTGTAGCTGCAGGTGTCACTGCTCGTGACACTAATTCCTTCACTGCTCCCATCTCTCACATGATTCAGCTCAATCAAGCAACAGGTTCTCGAAGTTAGGGTATAAGTAAGAGCACTCCTCTTCTTATTACCCTCAGGCGAATGGACAGGTTGAAGCAGTGAACAAATCACTTAAGTCCATTCTCCAATGAACCATCGCACAAAGCAAGACGAATTGGCATATCATGTTATATCCTACTTTGTGGACCTATAGGACCGTGGCTAAGACTGCCACCGGTTTTTCTCCATATCAGCTCGTACATGGGGTGGAGTCTATCTTGCCAGTTGAATGCCAAATACCTTTGTTGAAACTAGCTATAGAGCTTTTACCAAACACTTCCGCATTGGAGGAATGTTTGGTCCACTTAGAGCAGCTTGATGAGCAGCACCGAGATGCTTTAGTGGCTCTAGAGGTGAATAATCATCGTGTTAAGGTCCTGTATGATAAGTCTGTCCGTCTGAGGAGGTTTAGTGAAGGATATTTGGTCCTTTTATGTGATCAAGCTAAAGAACCCTTGGGGGCAAGGAAGTTTAATCCCATGTGGCATGGTCCTTACGTGGTCAAACGTGTGTTAGAGAAGGGCGCCTATGAGCTGGTAGATTATGAAGGGATAGCCTTGGCGGAGCCTAGAAATGGGCTCTATCTTAAAAAATACTATGCATGATCTTCAACCAGGGCTGATTATTGTATATTATTGTATAGTTTTTTGCATAGTTAGGTTTTCTTATGATGATCGGGTTTGTTGATTAGTTTTCGTTTCTTATGGCAGATGTCGATGGAGTCTTCTGTTTACATAGGATTCGCTAAAGGTGCTAGCTTCCACACTCAACACTCAGCCTCTACTACTTGGGTGGTTTATACTCCTATGGGTCAGGTATTGTCTTCAAGAGGTGTATGTTTACGGCCCTTTTAGAACAATGTTGTTGAGTATAGTGCCACTATAGAGCTATTACGGGATGCCATTTCACATGGTATTCTCTCTCTTGAGGTACATCTTGATTCGCAGTTAGTAGTGTCACAACTTAATGGCTTGTATCATGTTAGGGATTCGACATTATTACAAAGATTCTTACGTGTGAGATTGTTAGAACAACAATTTGACAACATAACATACATACATGTTCCAAGAATTTATAATGAAGTTGCTGAATCATATGCTAACTATGAATTAGATTGGCATTTGTTTCATATACTATAAGCACATCACAAACATACATTTTTACACACATGTAAATAAATAAAATCGATCATCATAAAAGTTTTTTCATTAAACATCCAAAATGTGACATCATAATACATAAGTGTCATAATACAAAAATGGGGCTTTCGAGCCACCAAAATATAATACACGGTAGTACAAAAATGAATCACTCTCAGGTATCTAATCTTGTGGAGGAGGAGGGGGGTTCTGATTGTGGTAGCACACCACGGCTCTAGCTAGTAGTCGGAATAACCGAACCCATGCTCTTGGTACCCCAACCACCTGACAATGCATGGCCTCAAGCAAGTCCTCGACTTGCGCCATGGGTACTCTTTGTGTCAGTCGTACAAATTTTGTGTGGATGCTTTGGAGCGTCCGCTCTACATCCGCACCCATGATATCATCTCCTCTTCCCCTCTGTCTATGATGAGGGAAGCCGTCAGGCCACCATGTTCCAACATCTGCACACACATGACGGATTGTCACTATCTGTCATCATGCAAAAACATGTCTTTTGAGTCTATATATATCAAAAAACAAAAAAAAAATTATAATTCAAAAAACTTAAAAAGAGGGTTGGGATTCGTTACCAATATCTCCATATTTTGATCCTGATGGTAGGGGCATGTCGGGATCTCCTCGAAAATATATCCCTACATAAGGGTAATCATCGATGGCAATAATCTGTCGTCGCAACCATGGAAAGAAATCAACTAGGTAGGGGTTGAACACCCTACCTCCTCCCATTCTACACATAGCATCTACCCAAATTCGTTGGATCAGATCTCAAATCCCGTGAAAAGAGAAACGTCAAGTCTAGGGCTTAGCCCCGGAACACGCTCAAAGAATAAGGTGCTTAGTATACTGCCGAAACCAAAGTTTCGTACTCTGCCCATCTTGCAGTCACTGAGCTATTGCTTCATGTTACTCAACAACGCAGTACTCCAATCATAGACTGTGGGTCTCATGCACTCCACTGCATAGAACATCAATGGCCACGAGGCCTGGTGGAGTGATGCTAGCCCTGTTATCCTACTGAGTTCCAGTAGTATCGCCTTCAGGCTTAGTACCTGGATGGAGTTTGTCAGGATCTGACTCTCAACCTTCTCTGTGTCTGAAAAATATACTCATTAATGGTGAGGCCACCTACGGGCCCGCGAGAGCGTAGGTTCACCACCTCTCCCTGTCGGGACAATCCTGTAATGAAATATATGTCCTCCACCTCTATAGTGAGGGACATCCCGTCGATATGGAAAGACTCTGAGTCTGGATCCCAGTAGTCTACTAGCATCTACAACAGTCTTAGTTTGTCCCTTAGGCTTCCAAGACACCAAAACTTGTATAGCCCACATGCACGAAGAGCTTGTTGAGCCATCAAATCACCCCGTACAGCCTCTTCTACGTCTCCATGTTCCCTCTCCCTCCATTCTAGGACCATCCTGCACATTACAAATAATTTTTGGTCATTATTTCACCTAAAAAATCATGTGCGTGGCCGCATACGCGACTGTTTCCAAAACAACCGCGTATGTATGCGGGTTTGGGCGGTTTTTCCGCGTATAGCCAGCCCTATACACGGAAAAAACACTGATTTCCACATGGGCCGAGAATACTAATCTGGATTGGCCTAAAAATAAAAAATTGACCATGGAAATTGATAAAATTTACATGAAAATGGAAGAGGAGGACATGAAGAGTTACCTGGAACAAGCGATGTCGAATTTCGTAGGACGAAGCTCCTGGAATTCGCGTTTGAAGTTCTGAGCTCAAATGGGTAAAAAGTTTCAAATGATATGTAATTTTTGAATTTTTTACTATTTATAGAAAAAATTTGAAAATTTTGAAAATTTTTACCCCCTTTCTATAGTTTTGGACCGTTTCTAACCATTTTGGACCGTTTTGGACTAATCTAATGATGTAAGAGACCGTTTTGAGCGCCATTTTGACCATTATTTTGACTCATTCATGTCGATTTCAGGTATTATGTCTAAACTAGCATACAGGTTAGATGTCATATCCGTTTCCATTTTGCATAACCTTATGACCGTTTCATGATAACCTTAGGTACGAACCCTTTCTATCTTTTCATGGAACCTTCTTGTTGTTTTCGAAGTGACATGATGTGAATGGTAGAGCTTGACCATACATGGGTGCCCTCGTTAGCTCCTTTATTGCATTTGGTGCCCATGCCGACATTTTTTCCCTTTAGGGTGTGGGAGTCCTTTGTATAGTATCACCATGTCTTTGCGCAAGAGCCTCGTACTTCTCTTGATCTTTTTGTTGGTATTCTTCCCCCGGGACTCCCTTATATCAAGTTGTAATTGCATTATCATGATTTTTTCCTGCCTCATTGAGCCTTATGTCAGCTTCCCTGACTTTGATTATCAGCGATAGAGCCCAAGCTTGTCTCATGTCTAGCCATGCAGAGCCATTTTATATATCCTTTGCAGCTTGGTTTCCATTTTTTACCGGGAGGGGACTTTCCCCCGAGTGTCGTTATCCTACACATGTGTCCTTGCATTGAGCATAGGTATGTTCCACTTCTTGAAACTAGTTTGTTTTCCCATTGACACTCGTCTCCTCCTAGTCTGTAACTATAAAGCACTTTTATTCTTTTTCAAGCTTTTCAAAATATTTGAAAAAGTCCAAAAAAAAATCAAAAAACCAAAAATCCGGACAAGAAAAGATGTTATCTTTGGTAGCAGTCGAGTCGTGTCGCCTTCGAATAGAGCACTATATATCACATCCGTTGGTTGGGTTAATAGTTTGACTTTAGGAGCTATATTGGTTTCTCTGAGTTTATCTCCACCGATTGGTTAAGCTTCCAGTCCCTATGGAGCCTCTGTCGATGCCTCCTGTGTCGCAAAGATGTCCCAGTTTTGTATATCGAGTCTATGCTGCCTACATTCAGTCACCATTCACCTTTATGCTCTTGTTCGAAGGAAGTTGAAACCTGAGTCGGCCATTCCTCAGTTATCTTGACTTTGCATGTCGGTCATTCCTGGTACTGATATTGGTTCGTGCACTTTATGATTGACTCCTTCCACATTATACAGCTTTGATGAGTACCTCATGTTGGATGATGGGGGATTCCTTAATTCCCTCCTTCCAACAGATTTCATCCCATCGAATTCAGATCATTTATTCTGGGATAGGAATCTAGAGTCATTTTGAGTGCCTTGAGACTTGCAGTCATCAGCGACAAGTTCTCTCACCATCGACAGATTTTGGGAATACATCAATGTCCCCTGATCAATGGATCCTTTCAAGTGTTCAACCTCAACACATTTATTCACACTTGTTAGTTTGCACTTTAGTACCTTGATTTCTATTTTCATTATCGTTGGGTGATCTCGCGTCTGTTAATGGTATACATCAATGACCAATAATTAGACGATGAACTACTATGTTCGACCTCGACACCTCTATTCACATAGTAGGACATGTACTCGTAGCGGATTGTGTAGAATACCTTCTATATCGGTGGCATTTCATATATGCTATCTCCTTGATCATGCTAGTGTTCATGAGATTTCAGCTCTCGTGACTTGATTCTAGTATATGCCAAATGTTTCCAGCCATTATGGAAATCTTGATCCATTATATATCTTCAGCTTTCATGGAGATCATGATCCTTTGTATATCTTCATCATGGAGATTCTGATCTATCTATATTGTACGTGGCGATGACCACACATGTCATATTTTGTATCATGCCTATTCATGGCCATTGTACTCTTATGTATCCGAGATTGCTATGTCTACTTGCAGTTATGTGCAGAGTTTGATTATTGTATTATACTATTGGATGGCTGGTTCTTCCACCTGGTTCTTCATCACTCCACTTCTGGGATGGAACTATAATGTATTTCGGCCATCGTATGACCCCTCTGACCTCACACATTTGGGGGCATCTGTTACAGTGGATTTTACCACACATGGTGGATCACACCTTTATGGCCTTCCCTGCCCCTCTGCAGACTCTTTAGATCCCATGGACCATCTTTGTACCTTTTATGTTTCCAAGATCATCCATAAAAACATGTCTTATTTGATATACGCAACTTTTAAACCCATTCTCGCGTATATACGTGGATTTGACCCTTAAACCCGCGTACATCGAGATGTGTGCAAAAAGCCAAATAGTTTTGGAGTTTTCCTTGATGTGGATCCGAATCACTTGTCTCTTGGCCTTCCATATTCCTTGAGATCTCTAAGATTTGACCTTCCATTACCCCATTGAAGCACTATATAAGGAACCCTTTGGATACATTGAAAGGGGAGGAATTGAAGAGCAAGAGAACTATAGTCCATTGTTGCCGGAACCTATACTTGAGTCTGCATCCCTTTGTCCCTTGGAGCACTTTGTGTTCTTCCCAAGCATGCCTTTGCTTGTCAGCTTGCTATTGAGAGATGGAGGATTGAAGTGGTGGAGGCCCAGGTGGAGGACTCAGTTTCAAATTTTGGATGAGTTTTCCTATACAAAACACGAGAGAGTGTAATTTGGCATTTCTTTCAAGGATCATGCCCCTACTGTTGTTGCTAGAAATTTTATCCCATCAACATAATTTGGAGACTATCCTATTCTAAGAAGAGACCCCTTTATGGCTCTTACTTTTGATGTAATTAATTTTATATTTCTAAATGAGAGAAGCCATCGATTGGCTAAAGTTGTTGCGCGAGACTTCTATTATGCTATGGAGTTGAATTGGATTGTTCTTATTGTTATTTGATACTCTAGAAAATGGTGAGAATGATATCGTATTGTTGTAGAATACTTTCACAACCTATTATTTATTAAATTTCTCTCTCTTGCTTCAATATTTTGGGTGCTTGGAGTGTGGACTAGTTGTTTTCATCTATGCTTACATATAAGCCTCAGTATATTGACTGTGATTCAAGATTATGTAAGAGTATATTATGGATTATTTCTAAGATATTTTCTTATATTTGCTTCATGCAACTCCATGCTTTTCTTGTCTTGGTTAGAGTAGATTAGTTGGATATGAGACTATAGCTTACACCTCTAGCTGTATATTTTTCTTCGTACACTATTAGTGATTAGAATGTATGTAATATAGTAATATTATGAATTAATTTCTCTTTTTTCTCGCCTATATTTATGCCATCTTCATATCCTTTTCTATTTATTTTTGTATTTAAGATTAGTTGTTTTCTCATTCTTTCATTTATTACATTTAGAAAAATCAAACTGGTAGACTAGGTCACAATTAGTAAAACATCAAAACCAATAATGGTTATCGGCCATAATCCGAATGGGTTTCATTATAACAAATATGAGTGATACTAATTGAAAATTTCTTCCAAGGATAATCCCTATTGTTGTTTCTAGACCTTTTGTCCATCAACAAATGGAAATAAACATCAACATAATTATGTTCTTCTAGTTTTTTAAAACCCAAAAACAAAAAAAATTGTATAACCAAAACTATGTAGGATATCAATAAAATCCATTTCCCATGATTCTTCTCTTCTTATTATGTCTCCGATGGAGGATATATATGATTCTCTTAGGCAGATTAATATGAGGTAATTTGAAACTTTTTAGAGTATGTAATAAGGTTTTTCTACAGTGCATAGCAATATTTATTTATGGTTTTTTTAATTATCATTTTTTTAGGGCTACCATTGGTTAAATGGAGGTGGTGTTGGCCTCGGTTCATGTGCCCCAAGTCTCAGGGACAACATGATGTCAGCATTTTAGGGATCTTTTTATTAATGGTGTTTCTTTGGTTTCTCAAACAACTTCTTAGGGAAGGGTTAGTGTGAGGATTGGTAAAAACAATGTATGCACCCCCTGGTAAACCATAGTGATATTGGCAGGGAAATCGATGGCCATAGAATGTTAGGGTTTTGATCATCAGGGACTTGATCTCTCTCCTCCTTAAATCCTCGGAAAAGACATATTGGTCGAGCCAAATTTCTCAATATCACGACATTTAATTTCGACTGAGAAACCGCTTGCACTACAAGCATCTATTTGTCCTAAAGCCATGTTTAATCTAGTGGCCTAGAAAATTCTTTGTGTAGACCATAAAATGCTCATGTGCATGGAGCATCATGTTTTTTAACCTGCATTATTATATGGTCTTCTTATTATTAACAAGGGTGGTTTTCGATATCCATCATAATAGGCTTAAGGAAAGGCTAAGGAACTCCCATGGTGTTTCAAGTTCATTTGATATGCATGAAGAGTTGTTATCTCTATGTTCCCCTTCTTTGTATTTGCAATCTAGGGCTATTTTTGCTTAGTTGTATTGTAGCAGTTGAGTGTATTATGTAAAAAAATGGTAGGAGATCCTCCTATTTAGTAGTTACTTTGATCAGAAAAAGGAAACATCCACATAAGCAATGGAGAAAAAGAAGTTTGAGAAGAGGAAGAAAGCTTTGCAAGTTGCAGCATTTTGAATATGAATGTTTATTTTTCTTTGGTTTTTACCTATCTGTTTGACAGTCCAAATACTGTAGAGTGGCTTTTATTTAATTTGTTTCTGTCTCACTTTGGTGGGAAAGGTAAGATCAGTCATGTTGCGTCATATTCTTGGTGTAGTGGTGGTGTTTGTGGTGTCTTTGAGTCTTAGAAAATTGAATGAATTGCAGTCAAATTTTGGGTTATGTCGTGTATTCCTTCTAATGGTGGTACTGGAGTAATCTATTATGAGGGTTTCTATGGTTTTGCATTGAGATTACGTGGTGGGGTTTCAGGTTGGAGAGGATTTTTAGGAAGCTCTGGGAATGTATTATTTTGAAGGATAGTTTTGTGCACCGGTTCGACAATGTTGATTTTTGGGATTTTAGTGGGATTGTCTGTGGGTCTCTTAATCTGTCTCTTGAATGACATTGATAAATTTTGTTTGGTTGAGTTCGATGTGTTGTGGATGCGAGGTCAGTCTTCTCCTTTTTTAATTCTATGAATACTATAATAATACCCACAATGCTTATTAATATTCTTTCATAAGATAATAAACAATCCCATCCACAGTACTCACTTGTTTGTCTTATTTTGATTTGTAAGAGAAGATACAAATCCATTACAAGTGCATACAAGGGGGATTGTGGGTGCTTTATTGGTATATGATATAACTCGACATACCACTTTTGTAAGTGTGGAGAGATGGTCGAAGGAGGTTTAGGACCATACTAAAAACAACATTGTTGTGATGTTTGTGGTTAATAAATATGGATTACGCCAATTGAGGGTTGTTTCCGCTTAATATGGTCATGCCTTAGCTGAAAGAGAATCTCTCTATTTCATGGAGCTATAAGACAATGTTTACGACATAAATTGCAGCATGAGCTCTGTGGCATAGGAGTGAAAAGCATTGGAAGGTTTTAATCATGAAAAGGACTCATACATTTCTCAAGGACCTGTTGGCACCCGAAAATTCGCAGGCAACAACAGTAAGGTATTCTCCCTAGTCAACGTTCCCAACTAGCCTGTGACTATTTGGTATAGGGAATCCGTCCGGTTTGCAGTCTAGCTACCGTAGATCAAGTACGAAACAAAGGGTTTTACCGGTTACGGCCCGGTCCACCGATTTTTTGTATTTTATGACTTAAGTATGATATGCACGCGCCTAATTAACAATGCAGGGTGATCAAGATGCAAAGAGTAGTCACAATGTGATGCGCAGGTTCTTACCTCTCGTCTTAAAACTCACAAACATCCAAATCACATATATGCAAGAAAATAAAACTAACTAAACTATCTCTAGAGAGATTGATTAATTCATGAGTAATGCAATACTGTTCAGGTGTTATGGCAAATCACAGATAGTTGTTCTTATAACCAAACATATAAACAGAAGTAAAGTATACATGATAAGATAGCTCATCAACAGTTAAAACTCCCATTACTCATAGTGGAAGAACATCATAAAGATACTGAAGAATATTCAGACAAGAACATAGGTTCAAAAAGTTAGAACACTCTCACAGCTAATGAAACAAAGTTGAAAACAAAATAGTTCCCATTCAACATCTTTCATTTAAACGCATTGATCCATTCCACATAGCACTTTCTCCAACAGGTAAAATTTTCACTTTTTGGTTTGTAAAATGAAATAGTTCCTCTTACAAGCAAAAGTTTACAAGTTTTCCAAGGAAAAATCCCTTCTAGCTACTAACTTTCAAATATTTAAACAAAACCGTACATCGCTTGGGTTCCCCCCAATGTATGAATTTTCCCCTCTCATCTTCCCATTTTATTTTCTGTACGCATTCATGATCTGATTAATAACTGATAGATATTTCTAGCCTGTGCCTTTGTCGCCATTCAATTTGTCTTTTCCTTCGTTTGTCCTGCTAGTGATTCGGATGGCCACGGTTCGACTTCTTCCAAAACCTTCCCAGCTATGCCTGCACGCCGTAGTGGTTTGACCAAGATCCGGAACCCACCTGCAATCAAACAATGCACATGATTCATCGGAACCGTATTCAAATCATATCAAAAAATGGCTAAGAATTAAGAGAGACCAAGTACCGCATTACGGCCACAAGGGTTAATGAACGCCAGCACCCCTACTCCGTCTACCTACGGGTTCGAAAGAAACCACCAACGACAGGAAAAGATATGACCTGAAACGCGGGCGGGAAAATTTTTAATCGAAAGTCGGAAGACATCACATCGGAAGCCAAATGACTTTCCCAGTCGCAACGGTAGAAGAGAAAAGGCTACGGGTATGCGACTAAAGGTCAACACGCATCGGCAGTCTGAGCGCTTTATACTTCGAGCAGCTAGCTACTTTGGGAGCCACAATGGCGGAAGCGAAAAGGTTATAAACATGCGACTAGAGGGACGACACGCATCGGCGAGCGGAGCGCTTTACACATTGGGCGCTTAGTTTCTTTGGGAGCCGCAATGACAGAAGGGAAATGGACAACAGCCGCCGATTTAACATAGTATGACGCCCGATTAACAAAAAAATTAAGTGTTCGGACAGTTTTAAAAATAAACAGCAGTTAGAATACATTTCACCTCTGAAACAGTGGCCTTTCAAAAGTCCATCAGCAAAACCAAACTCACAATCAGTGACCCAAACAACTTCAAACACACGCAACCTCCGAAAACAGGCTGAGAGTCAATCTTTTAAAACCATCCAACATTAAAGCACGACCAAAAGGTTCAAAGGATCCAACGATTAAAAACAACACTAAATCATGAGGAGGGGTACAAAATTTAAGAAATTTGGGGAGAACGGTTGCAGCTGCAACAATTGGTGATTACCTGGTGAACCTAGATCTCTGGGCGATTATTCTTTGAGTGACAGATTGTTTAACAACAAATGCATCTATTGAATTCTTCCATCTATCTGGATTTCTCAAATGACGGAAGTGTGTACCTTTAATCATTGATGATAGTCCAATTTGCGAGAGTGGAAACCAAGATTTTCAAGTCCAGATAACTCTGTTGAGGCCAAAGGATGAGTTTCATT
Organism: Pseudotsuga menziesii; assembly: GCA_001517045.1. NCBI lineage: Eukaryota > Viridiplantae > Streptophyta > Pinopsida > Pinales > Pinaceae > Pseudotsuga > Pseudotsuga menziesii. The sequence continues at coordinate 190,001 of LPNX011041613.1, read as the reverse complement.
ATTACTTTTGTCTTTCGGTAGCTGATAGCTTGGACACCACAGAATTGTAGCATATGGTAAACAGAAATATTCGTTTGTTCCTCATTCCCATGCCACTTTAGCACTTTTTGTGCTTTTAGACTTTTGTCCCTTTTCATATGAGTCCTCCTGCATGCCTTTCTTTCTGAATTTTAATTCAGGCTCCTCTATCCCATAGTGTCCTTTTGTGTGAGCGGTGTACTTCATGTTTCAGCTCACGGACGGAGAGGAACTTTCGGCAATTTAGTACTTATGATTTAGCATTTGCTTTGATGTATGATGCTTTCATAGGAGTTTTTGACTCTTATTTGCCTTTTGGCATTCGTTACTTGGCATGGGATCATTTATATTTAATATACTGTTCACCTTGCTCCTTTCCATGGGTCCTCTGCTGTCACCCCTTAGAATATTTTAAGTGTGACGTGGATGGAGCCTCAACATAGTATTCCAGACTCTTTGAATCTGGTTTATTTCACAGGGGTTAAGCAGGACTTCAATGCACTCAGAGCTATTCGAGAAAACTGCTAAACTGGAAGAAGTTCTTTTAGACAAATAGCAACACACAGTCTGATACCCAAAAAATGTTTATCATTCCCAAAAAAATTTGATGTTCCCCATGCAACCGCGGGTTCGTTCCCTTTATTAAAATCAAGAAAACTCAAACTAAAACAAACTGAAAAACATGACTCAAAAGACAACCAAACAGATTATTTATATACAAGACAGAAGAACTCAAAGAAACTTAGGAAAAATAAGGGTTGAGAACCAAACCATTTACTGGTAAGCTCTCTTCCCACCCCTGTAGATCTTGCAACTTATAAGTAGAAGGGCCAAGCTTTGCCGCAATCTGAAAAGGGCCTACCCACAACTGCTGGAATTTAGTATGCTTTCCTTTCTCATCATGGGGGTGATCCCATTTGAGGACTAAGTCTCCCACTTCAAAGTCTTTTGTTCCAGCTTTATGTTTGTAGAACCATCTCTTTATTAAATCCTATTGTTGCTTAAAGTGTTCTCTGGATTTAGATCTAGCCTCTTCTGCTTTCAGAAGATTGCATATCCTCATCTATAAAACTTCATTCTCCGACCCTCTGACTCTTGAGCTATTATGGAAGATGGTAGCATGATATTGGGAGGAAGAATGGCTTCTTTACCATACACAAGGGTATACGGTGACACTCCTATCGCAGACTTGGGGGTGACTCTATCAACCCAAAGGGAGTTTGGTAGCGCCGAGTGCCAGCTCCTCTCGTTTTCTATCACAGTCTTCTTTAAAATTCTAATCAGATTTTTGTTAGTGGATTCAGCCAGGCCATTTCCTTGTGGATAGTAATTAGCAGAATAATGCAATTTTATCCCTTTTATCATGAGCAAAAGTAGTTAATTTAATTGATGAAAAGTACGTAGCATTATCAAAAATTAACGAAACTGGAACTCCAAACCTGGTCATGATGTGGTCCTGTAGGAAGCTGATGACCTCGTCTTGATTTATTTTGCGCAGCGGGACTGCTTCGACCCAACGAGTGAAATAATCGATCATGGTCAGAATGTACTTGTGTTTTAGGGAGGAATTTGGTTTTATTTCTCCAATGATATCCAACCCCCATTGCTCGAATGGCTCCGTGATCATCACAGGCTTTAGGGGTGTTGCTGCTTTAGGTTGTCTCCCACTACACCTTTGGAAAATATCACACTTCCTGACATGTGCGTGTGCATCTTTGAAGAGCGTAGGCCAATAGTAACCGGATCTGAGGATTTTGTGGGCTGTAGTATCCCCTGAATAATGTCCCCCAGCAGGACCGTCATGCAATTCTGACATTACTTTCTTCCCATCTTCTTTTTCTAAGCATCTAGGAAGAACTCCGTCATAATTTTTTCTGAATAATACTCCTTCAAAAATTTGATAGGAAGCTGATTTAAGACGCAGCAAGACGCAGGACCGTCATGCAATTCTGACATTACTTTCTTCCCATCTTCTTTTTCTAAGCATCTAGGAAGAACTCCGTCATAATTTTTTCTGAATAATACTCCTTCAAAAATTTGATAGGAAGCTGATTTAAGACGCAGCGCTCTTCTTTGCTTAAAATTCCAATGTTCTGGCAACAGCCCTGCCTACAGGTAATGCACGAGGTCTCTATACCAAGACTTGGGAGCTGTAAACAAAGGACATACCTCTATTACATGTAATTCGACTTCATCCTCCCAGGCGTGTTCTTCATTTTTTCCATCTTCAGTCATCAGTTTGCACAACCCTTGTCCTTTAACTATAGAGGATGGCTTGAATTCAAGGTCGTACTCTTGAAGAGCTGTTACCGAGTTGCCCCTTCTTTATCCTAACTCCTTCTGTACAAGAAGGGACCTTACAGCTGGGTAGGGGACGATCACCTTGGTTCTATTTTTTAAAATATAAGGCCTGAATTGCTTCATTGCTTTGAATACTGCGTAAGCTTGTTTATCAATGGCTGGGTAATTTAATTCGGCCCCTTGCAGACCAGTGCTCATGAAAGATATTGGGAATTCATCCCCCCCATCTTCCTTTTGCGTAAGCACAGTTGCTAGCGAATCATCGGATGCAAAGGTATACAGGATAAAGTCTTTATCAAAATCTAGGCTTTTCAGGGAGGGTGCATGTGCAACAATAGTTTTAACTTTGCTGAATGCGTTCTTCTCAATCTCAGTCCATTTGAATTATGCATTTTGCTTCACCATCTGCTGCAGCGGCTTGACAATCTGAGCGAAATCAGGCACAAATCTTCGCACGAAGTTTATAGTTCCCATAAATGATTGCATCCCCTTTTTATTATGGGGCAAGGGGATTTGTTCAATAGCCTTAATTCTTTCTGGATCTATAGAGATTCCTTTCTTCGAAACTATGTGACCCAGCAACTTGCCCTCCGTGACAGCGAACACACACTTCTTAGGATTGAGTGAGATGCCATATTTCCGACAACGTTCAAAAATTTGTCTTAAGTGAAACGCGTGTTCTTCTTTTTTCTTCGAGAATATCGTAATATCGTCAAGGTACACTACAACACTTCGGCCAATCAATCCACGGAAAGATATGTCCATAGCCCTCTGAAACATTGCTCCAGCATTTATAAGCCCAAAGGGCATCCTTCTGTAGGCAAAGGTTCCCCATTTGGTCCTGAACGTTGTCTTCAATCTGTCTTCTTCGGCTACTAATACTTGATTGTAGCTAGAGAAACCGTCTAATAACGAAAATAGTTCAGAACCTGAGACCATTTGTAGCAATTGCTCCATGGGTGGCACAGGATAGTTATCTTTATTTGAAGCGCGGTTTAAATTTCTGAAATCCACGCATAATCTGATTTCTTCAGATTTTTTTCTCACTGGTACCAAATTTGATACCCACTCCGAGTGTCTGACCTTAAAAATGATTCTAGCATCCAATAATTTCTTCACTTCACTCTGAATCAGTGGTTCCAATTTTGGATGCATTTTTCTTAAAGGTTGCTGATACGGCTTGACGCCAGCTTTGATGGGGACAACATGCTTGATGATGCTGGTGTCGTATGTTTCCAAATCTTCATAAGTCCAAGCGAAAACATCTTTATATTGTTTAAACAGACTGACGAACTTATCTCTTTCCGCTGGTGAACAACACTTGCCAAGATTCACAAATTTAGGATTCGCCTCAGTCCCTAAATTTATTAGCTCAAACTGTAGCGATGAGATGTGAGTCTTCACGTTGGCTGGTCTTCTGAACTTTTCATTTAAATCGAACATTCTTTCTAACATTCTGACTCCTTTAGGGATGAAATTATCATACTTCAGCTCGGCCCGATGTTCTTCATCATCTATAATTGTTCCTTTAAATACCTCGTCATTTGTTAAACATTCTATAATCTACTGGTCATCATCGAACACTCGTAGGTTGGTGATCATATCACGTACCGAGGGCCTGAAAAGCAATTCGACAGAGCATCGATTATTAGTAGGTACCAGCCTAGCGGCTGATGTGGCCAACAGGTCAACTGCTGCATTTTTAAGTCTTGGAATTGAAATAATATTGAATGCATCAAAACATTTAAGTAGATCCCATACCTCATTTTGATAGGCCTTTAAGTGAGGAGAAACACGATGTATTTGATTCCGGATTTGTTTCACAATAATTTCAGAGTCTCCAAAAACTTTGAGATTACTTACCTTTAATTCAATCGCTTTCCTTAAGCCCTGCACCAGCACTTCATACTCAGCTGTGTTATTCGTACATTCAAACTCTAATCTACATGAAAGAAAATGTTTATTCTTCTAGGGGTCGATCAGGACACAGCCGGCCCCTGCCCCTTCTAACGTCTTAGAGCCATAAAAAAACAAAGTCCAAAAATAACTAACTACTGAATGCGAATCTATTCCTACTGCTAAGTCTACTATTTTACAGTTGATTTCATCAGCCTGCAAGAATTGAAGGAGATCAGGATGGGTGTCTGACGTGTTGCTGGCTTCTTCTGCTTGGTAATTTCCTGGTTCCAACTCAATAAAATAATTTCCCAACACAGAATCCACTGGTTCATTCTTCTCCTCAAGTCGAGTAATGTTGTATTTCATGTGAGGCTCCCTCAAAATCTTAATTTGGTTTGGACTTCCTTTATACGGCAACCACAGATGTCACCAATCAGAGGAAAAATATCCGTTCAGTTTCGCTGACCAATCTCTGCTCAAAACAAGACCGTAAGCATCTGGTATATCTGCCACCATGATATTAATGACTTGGCACACTTTATCATTTGTTGATAGGCGAATCAGGACATCCTCCATCTCACCCATTACCTTTACATCCGTCCTGTCCAACTGGACGACTCTCCAAGTGGACGGCTTAGGCTGCCCATTTATCCTTTTACAGACTGATATTGGCACGACATTGACCGACGCCCCTGAGTCAACCAGGAAATTATGTATGTTGTGATTAAAAATTTCAAACGTGAGGAGGAAAGGTGGATGTTTTCTCTTAGACTTACCTCCAATAGTGGTTTCTCCTATTTCTTCTTCTTCTTCAGGCCGATTGTCAATGGGCAGCCTCTCATCCAATGCTTCAAGTGCTTTCAATAGTATTTCTTTTTGCTGTGGCACTTTACACATTTCGAATAGTGAAACATTCGCTTTTACCTTCTTTAAATCCTCCACGATGTCATAATCCATCTGCTGTTCAATGGGATGAGGTTTATCAGCATTCATCTTTTCTTCATTTGGCTTGGCCAATGTATTATTCTGCTTAGGATCTTGGCTGGTAATAGTGAATTCTGGAATTTTATCAGCTAAGGATTTATTTTGAAATTTCTTAACATTTCGCTGAAGCCTCTTAATCTTTGGGAGTATGAGACTGTCTTCTTTAACCGACCCTTGGCTTCTTGTTGCTACTTTGGTTTCCATGACGTCCTTGTACCCTTGATTCTTTTCCTCTTCAGCATCAAATAACGAAACAGAATCCCACAAAACCATGGTTTCCTCTTCTTGTTCTTTCGTTGAAGTAGTATTCTCTTTTCTTTCTTCATCTCCCTCTTCTGTTAATCTAGAATCCAACAGTTGATTCATGACCAACGTCATCGAGTTTATCCATTGAGGACAATTCTTTTCAGAGTGTGGTTGTTGGTGAAAAGTGCAAAAATTATCCATGCCTACCTCTGTTAAATTCATAGATGCAGAATTGTGTGGAGGAGGTTGAGACTGATTGTTATCCTCTCTTTTCTTATAATAGGGCTTATAGAACTTTTGTGCTTCCTTTTCTTTCTCCAAGTCTATGATTTTATTAGAAATCTTTTGCATCATTTTGGCCATGCTTTCATAATCTGGTGATTTCTCTTCCTTAGGCTTAGTAAACAATAAGGCTTTCCTTCCCCCACCTTTCTCTCCTGACTGTTCGGGATAATCTTCGATACTTTCTCTTTCAGCTTCCACTATTTCCACCTCTTCATAGGTTTCCATCAAAGTAGGCTTGGCCCTACCTTTGGCAAACATGGCCAAATCAGGGCCTAAAGCTGAGGTATAATATTCAATCAGGACCTTGTCCGAAGGTTTGTCAGCATCAGAAAAATTCTTGAGGTATGCTGCAAATCTTTGAGTAAAACTGTGCACCTTCTCCTTTCTCTCTTTCTTCAAGGTACATAGTCCTTTCATGAGGGATGCATGAGTCTTTTGAATCTCATACTTACTTCTGAAAATTCTCTCGAAGGTATCCCAATCAGGGATAGAGTTAGCAGGCAACCCAAAATACCATGATGCTGCAGCTCCTTTACGGGTATGCGGAAATAGTCTGCAAACTACATCCTCATACTCCCCAGCCCTCAACCCTTCTATCGCCAAGTAAAAACTTTGCAGGTGATCATCTACTAGTATGTTCTCATTTGGGTCGAATTTGGGCAACATCTTTTCAAAGGATTGAGTTAAATCATGTAGCGGAGGCGTTAGATTTAAAGGTGATCTGGCTCTCCAGGAAGGTGGTGGATTTGGCGGGTTGGGTGGTGGATTAGCATTTACTCCTGCCATGAGTCTGGGTGGAGAGTCAGGAGGTGAGCCAATAGGAGTGTGAACAGGAGAACTGTGAGGGGTATCTGGGCCTTCTTGATTCAAAGGTAGTACAATTTCCTGTAAGGCTGTTTCTACAAGTTCTTCCCAGTCTCCAACCAGCACTGAGTCTTCTATTATAGGATGATCTTTCTTTTTATATTCTCTTCTGGGCAATTCAGGGATAATTGGCAATCCTCCAATCTTCTTTACATATGCCCTGGTGTGTCTTCTTAGGTCATTAACAACTTCGTTGCCAACAGAATATAGATGTTCTCTATTCCTTTCTTCCGAAATTGGATTATGAAGTCCACTGATTTCAGAACTGTTACCGGTGGAAAAGTCTCGGGAAAATGGGTTTCCTCGGCCAGCCATGCACTGGCGGCCCTCCTTCTAGCGCCAAAACTATTGGCACCCGGAAATTCGCAGGAAACAACAGTAAGGGATTCTCCCCAGTCAATGTTCCCAACTAGCCCGTGACTGTTTGGTATAGGGAATTCGTCCAGTTTGCGGTTCAGCTACCGTAGATCAAGTACGAAACAAAGGGTTTTACTGGTTACGGCCCGGTCCACCGAGTTTTTGTATTTTATGACTCAAGTATGATATTCACGCGCCTAATTAACAATGCAAGGTGATCAAGATGCAAAGAGTAGTCACAATGTGATGCGCGGGTTCTTACTTCTCGACTTAAAACCCACAAACATCCAAATCACATATATGCAAGAAAATAAAACTAACTAAACTATCTCTAGAGAGCTTGATTAATTCATGAGTAATGCAATACTGTTCAGGTGTTATGGAAAATCACAGATAGCTGTTCTTATAACCAAACATATAAACAGAGGTAAAGTATACATGATAAGATAGCTCATCAACAGTTAAAACTCCCATTACTAATAGTGGAAGAACATCATAAAGATACTGAAGAATATTCAGACAAGAACATAGGTTCAAGAAGATAGAACACTCTCACAGCCAATGAAACACAGTTGAAAACAAAATAGTTCTCATTCAACATCTTTCATTTAAACGCATTGATCCATTCCACATAGCACTTTCTCCAACAGGTAAAATTTTCACTTTTTGGTTTGTAAAACGAAATAGTTCCTCTTACAAGCAAAAGTTTACAAGTTTGCCAGGGAAAAATCCCTTCTAGCTACTAACTTTCAAATATTTAAACAAAACCATAGATCGCTTGGGTTCCCCCCAACGTATGACTTTTCCCCTCCCTTAAAACGTTTCATCTTCCCATTTTATTTTATGTACGCATTCATGATCTGATTAGTAACTGATAGATCTTTCTGGCATGTGCCTTTGTCGCCATTCAATTTGTCTTTTCCTTCGTTTGTCCTGCTAGTGATTCAGATGGCCATGGTTCGACTTCTTCCAAAACCTACCCAACTATGCCTGCGCGCCGTAGTGGTTTAACCAAGCTCCAGAACCCACCTGCAATCAAACAACGCGCATCATTCATCAGAACCGTATTCAAATCATATCAAAAAACAGCTAAGAATTAAGAGAGGCCAAGTACCGCATTACGGCCACAAGGGTTAACGAACACCGGCACGCCTACTCCGTCTACCTACGGGTTCGAAAGAAACCACCAACGACAGGAAAAGATATGACTCAAAACTCGGGCGGGAAAATTTTTAATCGAAAGTTAGAAGACATCACATCGGAAGCCAAATGACTTTCCCAGCAGCAACGGTGGAAGAGAAAAGGCTACGGGTACGCAACTAAAGGTCAACACGCATCAGCAATCGGAGCGCTTTATACTTCGGGCAGCTAGCTACTTTGGGAGCTGCAACGGCGGAAGCGAAAAGGTTATAAAAAGTCAAGCACAAAACTTAAGAATATCTAATATTCCGTAGTTTAAGGCAAAGAAAAAGTCAAGCACAATGGATTTTATGCTTCCTAAGAGAACCGAGAATGAAGTTTCTCGAATACACTCCTCTGTCAATGTATATTAAATCTTGACGTTGTAGGTTTTCAAGGGTTCAACTCTCCAAGGGAGCATATAATTGGCCCATTCCATGTGCTTTATAGTATCAATTTTAAGGGATAAATTTAGCAAAGCTTAAAGGATTTTTGGGCATTGAAGGCATCATGGTTTTATTGTTGAAATTGTTGGCATACATTTCTTTATAGGGGGGACTTTTGAAGCTAATAATCTGTGACTATTTCCAGGTTAAATGGATTTGAGTCTAATTTTGCAGTGCCTGAAATCGAAAAAGCTTTATGCTAAGATGTCGTTGTTGATCCCACCCGGTTCAAACATGTATGAGAACATCAAAGAAAAGGTTATTAAAAATGAAAAGAGAAGGAAAGAAGAAAGAAGAAGCATCTTCCCACTCTTAGTTCTTTCACCACTTTTACCTATATCTATATACTTCACCCCACATTTCTCGATACATCTCTAGAGGAAGGAGGCATGTTTGATCAAGAATCAACAACTTTCACAACAATGTAAACCTTGGAGAATGTGTTATTATAGGTCCAATCCCTTGAGGCTTGCTCATTAAGTAATATGGCTTTATTGTTGTTTAGGATGGAATAGGAGCCTCTCTTTGATTTATAGATTATGAAAAAATTTAGAAGATACTCTGTCGATGAACAAGTTCCTTTTGTTTGAGAGAAAATATGTAGGGTGTTTCTATGACGGGTAAAGTGGTCATTGGAAAAACAATGCTTTTCATGTTTGTGGCATGCCGGGTGGATCATAAGGTAGGAAAATCTTCTTCATATTAAAAGGCATCTTTAATTTAAGTATATTTTAATTCCTAGAGATATGTAAGTTAAGTGCTTTGTTATTTTTATGATGAATCATGATTGTTTTAAAATATTTTCGCTTACACTCTTAGATTCCCAAACCCTCTTTTTTTTTACTTGTGGCATGATCATAAACTAAGGTGAGGTTGCGGAAATGGATCAGTTTTAATGGAAAGTTACATTTTGAAAGGTATCGGTTTTAATTTTTCACTTGATAAGCCCCTTTTTAGTCAATGGGTCACAGTGTAGGTTTTTGTCCATATTCTTTATTATGGTGTTATATGTTTCCATTGCTTTTTTATAAAGTAGATTACAATTTATATTAATTAAAAAATTTGCAATTATATTTTTATGAACAAATATAAAATTATGATTTAAATATTATTAGCTTAATTTTTAAAAATAGCAATTATATTTTATATGATTTAATTTTTATTAACTTTAATTTTAATCTTAAAAACCCATAAATATATAAACTAATTTTAATCTTTAAATTTAAGATTATTACCTACTCTTAAATTTGTGTTTTTCGAAATTTAAAGTAATATTTAAATTTATTCATAATATGTGCTTTTCCAAAACTAAATAGAAGATATGGCTGGTTTCTATACTTAACTTACCCGGCCAAGATGGAACCTACAGGGTTCAGATGGAACAACAGTTACTAGTGCACCTAACATACAGAACCTCATAGCGCAGACTCCTAAGGAAAGAAAAGACTAGATTAGGTTGTTGTTGTTGTTCCTCGTAGCTAGATGGTTTGGAGTAGCTGAAATACCAATTAAATTATATCTAACCAGTAGGTAGTTTACTCAATTCCTGTAATGCTCCATCCATCAGCCCCCCCCCTTCATCTGCTAGTCAATTGGAGGTCTCGACTAAAAGGAGAGGGACTTTCTTGTTCAAATCTTAGGATTGCAAAGTTGTAAAATTAGGACCTCGGTATGGTTTTATTCCGTCCATCGTATCGGAGGTTGATTTAATCAACATAAATAGCAGGAATAAATATTTAGACTTATGTTCTATAAATTCATCAACCGGACGAACCTTATTTCAATTCACCTGCTTTCAAGCCTGCTTGTGAGTAGTCCTGCCAGGCCGAATTGTGGCTGGAAAGATGCACCGATTCGCCTATAATTCTGAGGTGCTTCAAATAGGGGGTATTCCTTCTGTTGATCTAGGGGTTGGGGTCAATGGTCAAATTTGAAGGGTTGGTCTTAATTTTTTTTGGAAGGGCATGAAACTATCCAACCCTTCAAGGATGAAAGGTTATAAAAATAATTGCACTTCAATTGAAAATTGAAAATTAAGTTGGCCCTTCAATTAAAAAAAAGGTGAAAATAAAATAATGCCCTTCCAAATATTTATAATTTTAAAATATCAAATAGAAAATTCATATAATTCCCTTCATATGTTTGAAAAGGATCCCATGATGTGATGTAAATTAATTATTATTTCCCATTGCCTATTCGCAGATTCACAGCATTTACTTACAACCAAGCTTGGAATTTCAAATTTTACTAGCCTGTCAAGTAAAATTTGATGACGGTTACATTTTTAAAATGCCCGTCAGTTTTTCAGATAGAAAAAATCCTATCCTTGTTATTCTTATAAGAATCAAAGGTCATCTTTACAAACATCCCACAAATGGGTTACACACCGAAACAGCCCATAGGAGTTCTGCCGGGGGGAAAGGCATAACAACCACAAAAAGGATCATATCAGAAAACTGTCTCATCATAAGAGGACTGTCATCTCTTCCAGATCTATCGAGTGCCAAAAGGCTCTGAACAAGATTCAAAAAGTGAGCACTCTTATCAACAAGACAGAATCAGGGAGAAATTCCCTATATACAATCTCAGTAGAGCTGAAAGGTGTCCTGAGAAACCAAATGGTTCTCAAAATATTATGTAAAACAGCCTTTCCCCTGAAGAAAGGAGAGTGCATCTTTTGAGAGATGGTCAACCATCCGATTGTTCTCTTGGTAAATATGGGTGAAAGACAGATCCTGGAAGCTAGAAATTAGCTATTTTGTCTCCCTGCACCAATGAATCAGATCAGTTGGGGAGAGAGAAGTCAATCCCTTCGTCCAATTGATGATTACTTGTGAATCACCATATACATGGGATAGGGGGATCCCCATCATTTGGGAAGAAAGAAGAAGTGCCCATAAGCTAAGAAATTCCGCTTTGGTTTTAGTGCCATGTCTGACCCCCAACAAGAACTCCAAATAGTGATAATCATTTAGATGAATGCAAAAACCCACACCAGCCAACAAACAATTTGATGCACCATCAATGAAGCCACAAGGATAAATCTTGATTGGGGGCTTCCCCACAATTCTGCAATTTTGTTTTCCTATGACAGTCAAATGAGGAAGAGCTTGAACAGTAGTAATTATTTGGCGAACAATACTGAAGATGTTCCTGTGCTTGCCTTCAAATATTGCCTGATTGCGTGCCTTCCAGATGGTCCACATCATGTGGAAGGGAAGCACTTGTAAGGATGAGCATCTTGATAGCTTCCCCAACCAAATGATTAAAATATCACTGAGAGAAACAAAGGGAGAGCATGCAGGAAGACTGAAATGATTGCAGACCTGTTCTGCCACTATTTTCCAAACAATGCATTTAGAGAAAAGGTGCTCGACAGTATCTCCATCTTCGTAGCAAAGAACACATATGCCAGGGCCCAATTTCCCTTTTCTCTGCAAATTTTCCCATGTAAGGACTCTGTTCCGGACTGCTAACCAAATGAAACATGAAATCTTATTTGGGACGTCTTTGTTCCATAAATAGGAGTCCACAGGATTTGTTACCGAGTCCAAAGAAGTGTTTACAATACAGTCATATGCAATCCTGGCAGATATGGAACCTGAATGTTTATTGTAAGCCCAAACAAGTTCATCATTTCAATCAGAGAGGCGTATACCAGCTCCAGATAAACCATCAACATATTCAGTCCACAAAATTTTGAAAGATCCCCCAAGGTTGAGATCATCCGCTGTATACCAGTAACTCTGAGCATTTTTTGTGTGTTATGTGCCTGCGCGAGAGAGCATATATCCAAGTCCTCCAAGTAAGATCTAAGGTCTTTTGGGAGGTAGAAGGAGGTGTGAGAACCAGCGATGGGATCTATTCCAAGCTTAATGTTATCACCATTACCCACCTGCCAAGCCAAATGAGAGCCCATTCAAGGGAGGGTGTGTATGAAACCCCTCCATATAACTGATACATTATGCGTGCTGAAGCTTTTGTATCTGAACCAATCTGCCATAGAGCGAAATTTAATGTATTTAATATGTAGGACTTGAAACCATAATCCTCTTGACTGAAGGATTCTCCAAAAGGTTTTTAAGTGCAGAGCTCTACTGAACCATGAAATATTTTTTATTCCCCAGCCGTCATGTTCCTTGGGCCGAGAAAGGTCCATCCAATTTGCCAAGTGATATTTGCTGATTGTGTCAGAGGATTCCCACAAGAAGTTAAAAATGATTCTTCTGAGTTTCTGGATAATGGAGGATGGGAGAGGAGCCAAGCCCATCCAATACACATGTATACTTGACAGAACGGATTGTATGAGGATCAGTTTGCCCCCTAGGGATAGATACTTAAAATTCCAGTGACTAATTCTCTTTTCAAATTTTTGGACAATCCAGTGCCAGTCCGATACTCTATATCCAAGAGGTTTTAAATAAAATCCCAGGTAAGTAATACCAGAATGGATCGGCATCATTTTATAAGGAAGGCTACCAGCTAAAACATTTTGACAGTCACTTGAGAGATTGTAATAAAGGAAAAAAGATTTATCAACATTGATCCTGATACCAAAGGCTTTACAAAAAGTCTCCAACATGACCTCGAACGCAGACCAGTCAAGTAAGGTACCTGATCCCAAAAGTATCACATCATCCACGAAGAGAAGGTGAGACAGGGCAAGGGAAGGCGAGAGTTGTATACCCCGAATGATACCATTAGTTCTAGCATCCCATATGAGGAGACTGAGGCCCTCGATAACTAGGATGAAGAGAAGTGGGGATAAGGGACAACCTTGACGAATACCCCGGGAGGCTGTGAAAAAATTTGATGGGGTTCCATTGACTAGAACCACGAAATTTACAGTAGTGAGGCAACCCATGATCCAATTCACAGTGAGAAGAGGTACTCCAATTCGAATCAGGATCAATCTGACATATGTCCAATCAACATGGTCAAAAGCCTTGGTGAGGTCCAATTTGAGTACAAAAGCACAAATATTTTTGGTTTTCACCGAATGAAGAACTTCTTGAACAATGCCTAAGGGTTCAGAAATATGACGATCCTTTAGGAATCCAAATTGTTCCTGAGAGATTCCCTGATCCAGGAAGGGCTTAAGTCTTCCAGTAATAACTTTTGCAATAAGCTTGTAAAGAAGGTTGCAAAGAGAGATAGGCCTGAAGTCAGTGAAAGTTTGTGGCTTGTCCTTCTTAGGGATAAGGGCAAGGAACGTAGAATTCAAAGAAGGAGGGATGTGACTAGAGATTCTAGTCATATCAATGGTTTTCAGTAACAAGGGGCCCATGAGATCAAATAAGTGCAGATAGAACTCCACAGGCCACCCATCCGGACTTGGGCTTCAGTATTTTTTGAAAGATTTGAGAGAGAGTTCAATTTCCTTCAGACTTACCAGGAAGGTAAGGAGAGACGTTTGTTCTATGGGGATTAATTTGTTGAAAAGAGAGACCACTTTTAGTTGATGGACTAGACTGGTACCACCATCATCCTTGAAGATGTTCACAAATTGTTCTTTTCCCATCTCTTTTAGGGATGCCTCTTCCACAATGGTGTTACCTTCAGGATCTTCAAGAGACCAGATCATGTTTTGTAACCTCCTCCCCTAGGCCACAGTATGAAAAAACTTTGTGTTGGAGTCACCTTGGAGTGCCCATTTGGTTCTACTTTTTAATTGCCAGGTGAGCTATAAATGGCTTAAGATCCTTTGTTTTTCTGCACTAAGAAGAGACAAGTGCGCAGATTGTTCTTTAGTGAGAATACCAAAGGTGGGACAAGCAAGGATAGACTCAATGGTGGTATCAAGCTTGGTGGAGGCCGACGCATATCAGGCTGATTTGTTCTTTGTCCAAATCTTAGTGGCGGACTTGAGTTTACGAAGGATGAGGCAGAGATCCTCAATACTTGTAAGAATGTCAGCATCATAGTTAGAGGTCCACCATCTAAGAAACCATTCAATGAAATCATTGTCATCAAGTCATGAGCAATTGAACTTAAAGGGGTAGTCGAAAGGGACTCTCGGTGAGCTCCATTCAAAACAAACTGGATAATGATCAGAGAGTTCCAGGCATTTTGTCCAGGCCCTATAGGCCCCCAAGGAAGGGAGCAATTCACTGGAGATAAGAAAACGATCGAGACGTTTGCTTAAACCCTCATCCCCGGTTCGACCATTACGCCAAGTAGGACCAATCGCCTGAGGGGCCACATCAACGAGTCCCACAGTCTCAAAGGGAAATTTGAAGTGGTCAAAGAGTGGGTCTAGGGAAGCTTTTGTGCCCCAAATTTTAGAGGAGTGGAGGGTAAGATTAAGATCACCCCCTAAAACCAGAGGCAGAAGATTTAGAAGTCCACCACGAAGGGCATTATTCCAGAAGCACTCTCTGTCACGATACGGGCCATAAACATTGAGGATATGTAAGGGCAGAGACAACCCTTGGATAGAGGCCTGTAATAATATACCAGCACATGTTTGGTAATCCTTGCAGTTAGCCTTTGTTGGATTCCAAGCCGACAATAAACCTCCCGAAATCCCATGGGCACTTATAGCACAATATTCCCAGGAGGGGAGAATTTTAGAGAAAGCAAAAAGTACAGGGGATGCACTGCACATTGTTTCTTGTAGAAGAATAAAATCAGGGTTGAGGGATTTGAAGAGAGCACGGAGGCTGAGTGATTTGGTCCTACCTCCCAGACCACGAACGTTCAGAGAGAGGATTAACATCAGGTCTTATCTTTTTGGGGCGACAAAGCTCTAAGTCCCCTGGAAGAGTGTCCTCTCGCTGCCTCCTTGATACGAACTGAAAGAGGAATATAGGGTGGAGAGGCCGAGGAGATATCAACCTTGGTGTCCTTTTTACCCTTTGGAGGCTTCTGGACTGTCACATTTGCGAACCTGATGGAGTTGAGATGCAAGGTGGTAGGGGAAGTAGGGGAAGAGGCAGTGAAAATAGAAAGTGACCTCTTAAGGGTGGGGTCCGAGAATGAAGGAGAGGAGGTGGGACTTAGTGGTGGTGTGGCTTGATCAATATGGTGAATATGGAAGAGAAATGGGGTGAGATTTGACTAGCAGAAGGTGCCGAAGGTAAAAGAGGGGGGAAATCCTCCAATGAATCAAGTGTAGGTATAACCTGAGTCCTATGGAGACCTTTATGCACAGGAGAAAATTCATCACAAGATGGGAGTGTTGGAGCTTCCATTGAAATTGGTGAAGGGTTAGTGATAGGGTGAGAGCCTGACTATTCAAGTGAAGTCAAAGCCAACGAGGAAACCCTAGGAGGTGAAGTAGATGCTTCTATGGAGGATGACAGAGGGATAAAAGAATTTTTATGGGACATAATCGACTGTTCAGGTGAAGTCAAAGCCATCGAGGAAACCCGAGGAGGTGAAGCAGATGCTTCTAAGGAGGAAGACGGAGGGATATTAGATTGTTTATGGGACAACATCAATTTATCAACATCCTCAAAGAAATATTCTGGTACAATATCAGATGGAGGGTTAGACACAAAAGAAATACCTGGTGGGGTATGTAGTTCTTCGAAAGAGGAATCTGGTGGGGTCTGTAAACCCTCCAAAGGGATAGCTACTGGAGAAGGAGAAAGTTGGTCATCCGAGGCCAAAATGCTCCCTCCACTGAGCCGGTGAGGACAAGAATTCCTCAAATGTACTACAGCGCGACAGTAGCTGCATCTGAAGGGTACATGAAGATAATCAAGCCACTGAATCAGTAATCTTTCATTGCAGAGAATCTCCACTTCCACTGGTAAACCCCTTGAGATATCAAGTTCGACCATAATTTTGGAAATCCTCTTGTCATAGACCTGATGGAAGTCATCCTCCACCGAGACGAATCTACCTATAGTGTTCCCGATTCCTTCCAGAATGTGACGGCTCCACAGGGGAAATGGCAAGTGAGGTAATAAGACCCACATGTGGCATTTGGTTATTCTTTCCCGCAGAGGATCAAACTTAGAGTGCCAACTTCGAAGAACCAAGGAACCTTTACCAATTCACCAGATACCATCCAATACATGAGTGCAATGTTCAGCATCAAGAAACACAAACACAATCCAACCGTTGTACAGTAAGCTAATGGTCGGGACATAATCAAAGAGAGGATTCCAATTTTCCGAAGCCCAACTAACCCAGGAGGCTTTATTCATCTTACAGTACTCCAATCGGCCCACCAAGGCACGCAAGCAAAGAGAGGTAACACGGTCCAAAAATACATCATGACCCAATACATAACGGTAGCGACCCTCCTGTACCTTGATGCACTTTGACTTTCGTTTCTGGCGAAAGCGCAGCTGAGCACCACTATCTGCTATGATATACTGACCAGGTCAACCTTACACAGAGCAATGGTAGTAGGTGCTAACCCTGGTTCCCATAGAAAAGTCCAAGGGTTAAGTAAGGAAGACTGCTGAAAGGGACCAGAAGCCCGTGAGACCACAAAACAGAGCCAAACCCCAGGGAAAACAATTTCAACGGCAGTATTTAACCCAACAATCATGAGGAAGAGAGAGTAACCCTAGGAGGGTTTGTGCAAGAGTCGTGAACAAATGTCAATGGCGGTACCTGACCTGATAGTCAGATGGAGAAAGAGTAAACCTAGGTGGTTTTGTACAGGAGTCACGGGATAATCCTTCCTCAAGGTGTCACGTTCATCCATATACTAAACAAGTCAACTTAGTACCCTAAACAACTCAACGAAACAGGTAAAAAATAACCCCATGCAAAGGTGGTGGAGGCACGACGAAAACCCAAAATAGCCGCAGAAAAAACGATGTTACTTCCCACTTTTTTAAAAAACCTTGGTTGGTACTAGTCCCCCAGTGAAGGGGAGGGACTCCAAGGGAGGCAGCAGTCTGGTATACACCCACTTGCGCAGGGGAAAAAATCCAAAGAAACCCAGTGTGTAGGAGGCCCACAAGACGGTCAGGAGGAGGTACAGAAAACGGGTCAAATGACAGCAAAAAATAGTGCAGCCAAAGAGCGAAACCCCTCCACAAAAGAATAAACCCTAGCCGATGTAAAAGATAGGTGAAGGTGGTACTGAAAAGGAGAAACAATACCGGTGGTCGCCAAGGTTTGGTTACATGCACAGGTAGAGAAAGCCTGATCGCCATGGTGCTGTAGGCTGTAGTTTGTGCGACCCATCACCAGTTTGCAGAAGCGTATCCTCCATCGTCATAAGGCAGGAATTTCTATGACCACCAAAATGCCCGTCAGTTTACGTCTTATGTAAATATATACCTGTCATTTTTTTTTATATATTCTTATCCATGTATCCATTCAAAAATATATACATGTCAATTTTTTTTATATACACTTCTTATCCATTCAACTTGATTCTGGCTTTGTCTTTATGACATTACTTAAATAAATAATTCATTAAAAAATAAAACCTACTTGTTATTTTCAAAACTCCCTACCTCTCCTCCAAATCTCTACGTGGATTGAATGTTGGAAAAATATAGAATGATATGATGAAGAAAACTCAAGCCATAACAATACTGATAAAAGGATAGAATGTTTTTTAATAAAAAATAAGCCTTTTACAAAGAAAATGACAAAACATAAAAATAATGAAGAACCCTATTCCAAACTAAAAAAACATTTTTTTTAACTTACTGGATTTATCGTGTCTTCCCTGAAGTAGGCGTCCAAGCAGCGTTAATCCAGGCTAAGGAAGAGAAGGTAGCAGTGGTGGAATTGGAACTTGACGCTGCTTCTCCTCCCAGTGTTGCTTGAGATTTTCAAGCACTGTCTGTGGTGGGCGTCTTGTCACAGCGTGAGGATTTATAGGCTTCCAAAAACAAGATAATTTATGATTCTCATTAGTGGATTGATTCCACTTCTCTTAGGATTTTGCATCTCAAGTCTACAAGCCCAATGCCATACTTCAAGATGCGATCAATTAAGACACTCTTGGACTGCATTGCCAGCTCTGCCAATAACGAAGCATTGGTTGTATCATCCGAATCCCTGCTCTAGTTGATATCAGCGACTCGTTGAAAGGAAATCTTGAAAACGATGGACATATCATTAACGAAAATTAGAAGAACATCATGATGCACGATTCGTTCTGGAATAACTTCATGGAGTGATAATCATTCCTATCCCATTGCAGCTGATTTTATTGATGTTTATCCATGAGCTTATATCCCTCATACGGTGAAAGAGTCCATGAGTCTGGAGGAGAATATATGCCATCAGTTGTTCTCACCACAAAGTTCCCGCTCCCAATTTCACCCACCAACAATTCTATGGACCTTGTCGCCTACATTGATCAATGCTTGAACATTCAGGCTCAGGGAAAGAATGATTGCAACAATCATGTAACTTTGAGATGTAATGTGGAAGTAAATATGGGCGTACCAACGTTTATTAACATTCATAGGCAGAAGAACTACCAGCTGGCTAAGATTGGAGGAGCTCAGGAATGTTCAACGATCTCCAATGAAGAAGGAAAGGCAACACCAAGTCCTACAATATTAGGAAGAAGAGGAGAAAACTAAATGATCGATTTTCAATGTGAAAATGAATCAGATCAATTTATTGTTTGGGCATGCCGAGCTTTTTCTAATGTTGATCAAATATGTTTCAGATAACCAATCAACAATTACAATGATTTATTTCCACAACAAAAATTCTCTCCGAACAACATCAAACATCAAGGTACTCACAGAATTTTAGTTCAAAATACACGCCATTGTTGCCTGGTAGGCTTGATTTGGTGGCTCCACCATGCATTTCATGATACTGTATTTATGTATAGCTTTTTTAAATGCAATGGTGTAATGCCAAACCTTAGGCAACACATAGTGCACGCCTATGGTATAGAAGAATTTTTTGTTTGAAAAAAAAAGAAAGGCAAAACAATCTGGGACCATGAAAATCGGAGGGAAGCTCAAGCGGGAAGTGGGAAACCCACGCTTAAATTTTATCAATAACAATATTTTCATACTTTTTATATTTGTTAAAGTTTTTATGTCTCATAAATAAAACAAACTAAGTGTTTCCTTGATCTGCTGAAATAAACCAAAACATGGGCAAGTGGCCAGAACGGCCGGGCTAGTGGCCAAAACTATTTTATCAGCAGTTATGGCTGAGAGGAGGTACTCGTATTTATGACAGGTAAGAAAATTTGATAAACGTCAATTTGATGGGATGTGATTTTGTACACCCGTATACACTGACGTGCCAAAATTAAAGTTACCTGTCAAATATGTTTACCGTCAATTTCCAAGCCTGCTTACAACGGAAAATAAATTTGACGGGAAAATTAAAAGGCTTACCCTTCTTTTGAAATATTTAAGTTAAGGTATCCCTTCATGGTGGACAGGAGAAATAAAAAATTTAATTTTTTTTTTACGGGCAAAATTTTTGTGACACTTTTGGGACGGGCTAAACCCCTTTGGAAGGGCTAGGACGGGTTCAAATTTGATTGCTGAGTCCAAGGTTCTTCAATGGCATGTAAAGATTATCCTAATCTATGGGATGTGCATAATTCCAATAAGAGTACAATAAAATGTAAGAGTACAATTTAACCAAAAAAATTTGTTGTACAGGCTAAAGAACTCACAATGCTCATATCATCAAAAAACCTGGCAACAACACCTCAGTTCAAATTTTTTGGTGTTGATGAACAAGTTGCAGTCCTCTGAAAGAGATAGGGGTTGATGTGTGTCAACTTGCACAAGATTGGAACCACACTTAGAGGAGAATTACCTCACACCCAATCAATCCCACACTATATATGCCTTTCAATTCTAATAACTGGTTGTACTAAATTAAAAACATTAGCAATTGGAAATAGACTATGAATCCCCTGTTTTACTAGTGTCTTACTCCACACCCTTCAGTTCAAGACATTTTTTCTTTTGTCCTGTTTTCTTGAGAAGTTGGAACTACAAAATAACATGCACATAAAAAAAAAGTTAAATATTTAAAACCTACATAATTTATACAAAGAGATGTCTCTTTCTAGGTTTGATGTCCTTGGAATATAAAGATCTAATGAGATCTTCTCATTTTGGTGGAAGGAAACAAGAATGAGAAATTGGTTGTTGGTTCGGTGATTGCACTTAAACATAAAGAGTCTAAGTAAATAACCAATGTACTTGAAGGTGTAGATTCTTTTCCATATGATGAAGAAGTTTCTAATGAGGTAGGTTAAATGTCTCAAACTAACATGTGTTAACGTGGTATTGATGTCACTTATGCTATTTTTATGCAACAGATGACTTGGAGACATCAAGAAAAGTTTTATCGAGTGGGAGGGGGTATCATGGTAGATGGCATCAATATTATGAACCTAGTGTTAAAGTGGTGGAGAAATCAAATAGGACTGGTGATTTAAGAACCAACCCTGTCTGTAACCTTCGTTAAAGAGAATATCATGTTTGGGAAGAAAGGGTCAAGTATGGAGGATGCGGTTTCTGGAGCAGTGAATTCCAATGCACACAATTTCATCAATAAACTACTAGAGGGGTATGACACTCAAGTAACTATCAATAATTTTTTATTCGTAAGTAGTATTAGAAAATGGTTAGTTTATCATTGCAGTTAACTATTGTATAAAATGGTTTTCTTCACTAAAAAACCTGACTGTATGGAGAGAAGCTAAGAGAAACTCTCATACAGACAAAGAATTATATCCTACACTAGAAATTGAGTTAATGGATTAACTAAAAGCAGCTGGAATTTTATTGGAAACTGATAACAAGTAGCCCACGCCATGAAGACATAAGCATTTAACGACAGCTTAAATCCTGTATAAATGGAATTGAAAAGTGTTGAATATGGGTATTCTTTCAACGCCTTTATGAAGGTGCATAAATGCAGGGACCAATAGTAAAAGAAAGAGGGGTTTCATAGTCACTGCTTACCTATGATATCTCTTACGATCCTACCATGTTCATTCCTCTTACATGCTCTAAATTAAGAGCCTAACCAATGCAAATACCATACCTTTGTATCCCAACGACTTAACATTTTGTTTCCACAACTTGGGAGCTATGTAACATTATGAAGTAACCTTATATGCAGTGTAATCTGCGGAGAAACTTCCAAGGCTTTTAATATTGACTTGCAATTTTAAGAGAGATATTGTGTAGTATTTGATGACAGTCTATACAGATGCATCAATTTAGGTATTTAGGTTTGACAGGTGCATCCTCCACATCCTACTTAAGATGATATTTATAAATTCAATATAAGGTAGGTAATTTTTCTCCTATTTTGATTTACTTTTGTGAATGATATGATTTTATTTAAAATCACATGTTATTTGACTAGCAACAAATTCACAAATCCGAATATAGATTAAATTATATGTTACCGAAGAGAGGAGAAAATGGACCCTACACAGTTGATGACTCTCATATACCTACAAGTAAATCTAGGAAGATAAATGTACCCAATAGATAGTATGTAAATATGAAAGGTTCTAAAGAACCTTTAATATAATACTTGGAACGTGGCATGCATAATTACTTAACACCAATTGACCATGGATTCACCTTACCAAACATAGTCTCTATGGTAAATACCTCAAGTGGATCCATCCAACCATAAGAATTTTGACCTAAAAAGTCTTTGCCACCTACCGGCACTAGATCAGTGAATGATCACTATGGAGACATGAAACATGGCACCATTAAATGAAAAATACCTCTCCTCCCTCTACAAGAGTCTTTGAAACATGAGATAGTATTTTTGATGTCTTAGAAAGTTTTTACATCTATTTTATAAATACCATTATAAAATATAAAATCCACTTCACATTTATGTCATAATCAATCACTTCATAACTCATATGCATTTTTATGAAATATAATATCTACAACATAAATACTAATCATACATATAACATCATCTTTATAAATTTTATGAAGTATAGCATCTTATCTATTTACTTCATGACTTATATTCACTCATAATATATATAATATATATTCCATAATATTTACATGTGTAACATTTATTGAAAACATATTAATAAATCAATGAGACCAGAGAAGAATACCTCTTATTCTTATCATAAAAAATAGATATGGATTTAATGCTTGTCTTTCTCAGGCATACCAAATATCTATTCTTTACTATTCGCCATTTAATTTATTTTGAAACTTAAGCTATTATTTCAGCTATGGTTGTCATTTTCATGTAGTTTACTTATTATAATGTATTACTTTATAACTATATCTTAGACTACTTGTTACCCATTCATGGTTTATTCCAAAGATGCTTTAGTCCAATATAATCCACCATATCTCAAACTCAATAGCCATGTTTCCAAAGTTCAAAGCTAAAAGTCAATGATTCGCCAGGATAGAGCCCATGGGACCACATCATTCTCAATGCATCTTAAAATGAATAAAGCATTTATGAATGAATGTCCCTTTGAAAAATGACAAAAATTCTCTTTGAAAAAATGCATAAAAGGAAAAGTAAAAAGAAAAACAAATTCCTGTAGATTGAAATCCAGAAATGGTGGTCTAATGGAAACCAAATTCAGAACTTCTAATGGACAATCTGGTGATGATGTAGTTTGGGCCTTGCTTTTTGAATGGTTCACTCAGACAGAAGGGATGGTTGTGAGAGTTATAGCAAGTAGACATGAAAGTCCATGCACTTCTGTTGTTTACCCTTAACTGATTTTGGATAATGTTCCAGAATAAGGTGTATTGGCAAATACCAACTTGTTTGCCATGTCCATGATGGTCCAGGAGGTAAATAGGCATGCCTTATACATAAAAACTATTAAGAATTTTAGATCCATCTGCTTTTAGCAGAGACTAAGTTTATGTTCCAATTGTAGTTTTGACTCCTAGGACATATAAATGCTTGCATACCATTTACAATTTTATATCTGCCTTAAGTGGAGATATATTTGTCGAGTGGCATAATTATAGTTGTAGCTCAGTAAATACCTCAAGGGGGTATTGGACATGCCCTGTAAACTTTTCCATGATCTTACATTTGCTTTCTGAGAGTTATAGCAAGTAGACATGAAAGTCCATGCACTTCTGTTGTTTACCCTTAACTGATTTTGGATAATGTTCTAGAATAAGGTGTTGTGGCAAATACCAACTTGTTTTCCATGTCCATCATGGTCCTATTTGGATTCTCAAAACCATCCTAGGGTTTCGTTCCATTGGAGAATGTACAATTTGGGTAACCTTTACCCAAATTGCCTGTAATGGAAAGCTCAATAAAGGGTTTGGTTCTTGTATTTCATACCTGTAAAAATGACCTTATGGTCATTCGAGGCCAAATAAGACTTGAAGGTGAAAATATAGAGTTGAATTTCTTGCATCCTACACCTGAAGGAGGAGCTTTGAAATGGAATTTGCTAACAGTTAAGGAATATGCAAGAGTTCTACTTCTCACATATGAAACCATCATATTGGCATTGATTCCTTGTTGAATGGTTATCAAAAATACATTTGATATTTTTCCACTTGCATATTTAGCCTATCAATACCTATGTGTTGGAACGTTGAATTCTCTACCAGCTCTTAGTAATGATCTAAACAAGGCAAATTCCTTTGTCGTAGTAGTGGCTCTTAAAATTCGTGGCATATTGAGAAATGTAATACTGTGAACAAGTGACAGAGTATATTACAAAATATCTATTAATCAAGAGTAATATTAGCAATGGGGATTTACATATGTTTACAAAAGGAAATATCATTGGGACTCTATGGTGTCAAATCCTCCATCCAACAAAGTAGCAGGTCCACATTACCAGCATTCAAATCCCATATTTTGAAGATCAACAATAAAGATCAACCCGATATTCAAGGGCATCAAATCGAGCATTTCCATGCAATCATTTAACAGGTGGTATTCAAAGGAGGGACAAAGGAGGGACAAATATCAAAGTATAGGATGTTAAAGCATATTTGGGTCATAGATTGAACACTTGAAAGCTACAGGATTCCAAGAAATCCTCTCTAGATTTATGGATATAGTGGGGCATATATCCTCAAATTTCAAGTAGAATATTAGTTGATAGTTATAGTCAAACCTTATATTTTAAGGGAATCGAACTCAGCAGCGGTACTAGCGTTTAGCAAATCAACTCAACAACAGTACTTAGCATTTAGAAAATCAACTCCATGTGTAGCATTTCCTAGCTCTATGTTGAATGTTTTTCTTGTCGAAAGTCATGGCACAATTCATGTCACTAACCCTGAATTCGCATATTGTGCTATGCTATTCAGGACATTTTTTTGGAGGCTATTATTGGTGTTATATGGGATGCTTTTGTGGACACTAATTGGGACATTAATTGGGATGTTATTTGGGATTCTAATTATCATCCAAAATAATGCCAACTTTTAAAAATGGATGCTAATTGGGACGCTAATTGAGACGCTAATTGGGATTCTAATTGGGATGCTAATTGGGACGCTAATTGGGATGTTAATTGGGATGCTAATTAGCATCCAAAATAATGCCAACTTTTAAAAAGGGACATTAATTGGGATTCTAATTGGAACGCTAATTGGGATTTTAATGGGGATGCTAATTGGGATGCTAATTGGGACATTAATTGGGATGTTAAATAGCGTCCAAAATAGCGCCAACTTTTTAAAAGGGACGCTAATTGGGATGCTAATTGGGACGCTAATAAGGATGATAATTGGGATGCTAATTAGCGTCCAAAATAGCACCAAATTTTAAAAAGGGATGCAAATAACGCCATTAAAAGCACCATTTCGTGGAAAACGTCCACTTTGTCCAAAAAATGATGAAAAATACACTAAAAGGGATAGTGGGCACTAAAAAGGAAGCTAAAAGGGATGCTAATACACAGTACTCACTTGTTTGTCTTATTTTGATTTGTAAGAGAAGATACAGAGCCATTACAAGTGCATACAAGGGGGATTGTGGGTGCTTTATTGGTATATGATATAACTCAGCATACCACTTTTGTAAGTGTGGAGAGATGGTAGAAGGAGGTTTAAGACCATACTAAAAACAACATTGTTGTGATGTTTGTGGTTAATAAATATGGATTATGTCATTTCAGGGTTGTTTCCACTTAATATGGTCATGCCTTAGCCAAAAGAGAATCTCTCTATTTCATGGAGCTATAAGACAATGTTTGTGACATAAATTACAGAATGAGCACTATGGCGTAGGAGTGAAAAGCATTGGAAGGTTTTAATCATGAAAAGGACTCATACATTTCTCAAGGACCAAAACTTAAGAATATCTAATATTTCGTAGTTTAAGGCAAAGACAAAGTCAAACACAATGGAGTTTATGCTTCCTAAGAGAACCAAGAATGAAGTTTCTCGAATACACTCCTCTTTCAATGTATATTAAATCTTGACGTTGTAGGTTTTCAAGGGTTCAACTCTCCAAGGGAGCATATAATTGACCCATTCCATGTGCTTTATAGTATCAATTTTAAGGGCTAAATTTAGCAAAGCTTTAAGGATTTTTGGACATTGAAGGCATCATGGTTTTATTGTTGAAATTGTTGACATACATTTCTTTATAGGGGGGACTTTTGAAGCTAATAATCTGTGACTATTTCTAGGTTAAATGGATTTGAGTCTAATTTCGCAGTGCCTAAAATCAAAAAAGCTTTATGCTAAGATGTCGTTGCTGATCCGACCCGGTTCGAACATGTATGTGAACATCAAAGAATTAAAAATGAAAAGAGAAGGAAAGAAGAAAGAAGAAGCATCTTCCCACTCTTAGTTCTTTCACCACTTTTACCTATATCTATATACTTCACCCCACATTTCTTGATACATCTCTAGAGGAAGGAAGCATGTTTGATAAAGAACCAACACCTTTCACAACAATGTAAACCTTGGAGAATGTGTTCTTATAGGTCTAATCCCTTGAGGCTTACTCATTAAGTAATATGGCTTTATTGTTGTTTAGGATGGAATAAGAGCCTCTCCTTGACTTATAGATTATGAAAAATTTTAGAAGATACTCTGCCGATGAACAAGTTCCTTTTGTTTGAGAGAAAATATGTAGGGTGTTTCTATGACGGGTAAAGTGGTCTGATTCGAAAACAAGATCTTTGCTACTCTATGATGTTAACATGAATTGCATAAAGAGCATGAATGAAGCTCATAAATCCATAAGAAGAGAACCAAACAGCATAGACAATACGCACATAAAGACAACAAGTTGATAACGGAGTTCGTCCAGGATGGACTACGTCTCTGGGCCTGCTTCTCAATAGGAGGGTCGATTTATAATCTCAGCATAAGGCAAAATACATGGCAATGATACAATGATACCTTGGCGACAATGCTCAGGAAGAGAACCGCTGCCCAAAACACAACAAGACTGCTTCCAGCAACTTCGAAGCCTGAAGACGGTGTAAAATGAGTATAACACTCATACCTTCCTCTTGCAGAGCTACGCAATCCCTCTTCTCTCCTTTAGCTACAAAGTCTCCACTCCAAAGCATGAGTGGGGAATGGCAAATGAATGGGTTTATATAGGTTGGCTTGCCCTTCTTCACATGACTCTCATGGATTCCTTTGGTTGCAACTAATTTACCTATCTTGGCCTTGGTTACAACTTCCCCAAGTTGGTTTTCATGTGATTGGGCTTTTTATTAAATAATAAACAAACCTATTTAAGAATACCCTTAAAATGGCTTTTAATATGGTTAAAACCATATTATAATAATAACCACCAACCTACTTTTAAAACTTTAACCCAAAGGCAATATGTGGTGGCGCACATATTTAGGTGGCATGTAATCCGTTTTTAAAAAACAACCTTTGGTGGCATGTAATCCGTGGTATGTAATGCAAGTGGTGGCGCTCCAACCCATACATTGGTGGCATAACCATAGTTTTTTAAAAACAAGCACATGTGGTAAAGAGTGGGTGAGTCCTCTTGATTTTCGTGGGTTGTAACAACCTTGCCTTGCGCCATTATAAACTCTTTTAAGTTTAAATAAAGAACCTTACCACTCATGCCAAGAACCACACGTAACCCGAGTGGTGAAGGCGCTCAGCCTTGTTTGCAAAGGTCATGGGGTCGAATCCCGCCGAGGCCAAGATTTTTGCATTAGACATATTGGCCAATCTCGTGGTGGCCTGGGATTGGTCCACCTCACGCTTAGTCGACGTCCAGTCAACCGCCTAGTTACTGCCCGTACTGCCATGTCACTGTCCGTACACCCAATTAGCAGTATGCCAGCGTGGATCTGTACTGCCACGTGTCACCTTGTGATTGGTCCGTGCACCTGCCATGTCATCTTGTCCGTACACCTGCCATGTCACCCTGTCAGTGGTGCCATGTCATCATTGTTGTACAGTACGGATGCCATGTGTCACCCTATCAATGGTGCCACGTGGCACCTCTTTTTGCCAATTTTCTTTATTGACCTTATAGACCCGAACGCGATAACTTTCTCATACGGAGTCCGTTTGAGGTGAAACGAACGCCGTTGGAATCGTCTCGACGAGCCCTTCGATCTGGTGCTGGTTTTGCTGAGATTGGAGGACTTAAAAAATTTTGCCTTCTTGGATCCTCCTGGATCATGGTCATTGGAAAGACAATGTTTTTCATGTTTGTGGGATGCCAGGTGGATCGTAAGGTAGGAAAATCTTCTTCATATTAAAAGGCATCTTTAATTTAAGTATATTTTATTTCCTAGAGATATGTAACTTAAGTGCTTTGTTATTTTGATGATGAATCATGATTGTTTTAAAATATTTCTGCTTACACTCTTAGATTCCCAAACCCTCATTTTTTAACTTGTGGTATGATCATAAACTAAGGTGAGGTTGCGGAAATGGATCACTTTTAATGGAAAGTTATATTTTGAAAGGTATCAGTTTTAATTTTTCACTTGATAAACCCCTTTTTAGTCAATGGGTCATAGTGTAGGTTTTTGTCCATATTCTTTATTATGGTGTTATATGTTTCCATTGCTTTTTTATAAAGTAGATTACAATTTATATTAATTAAAAAATTTGCAATTATATTTTTATGAACAAATATAAAATTATAATTTAAATATTAAAAATAAATATTTTTATTTTTAAAAATAGCAATTATATTCTATATGATTTATTTTTTATTAACTTTAATTTTAATCTTAAAAACCCATAATATATATAAACTAATTTTAATCTTTAAATTTAAGATTATTATCTACTCTTAAATTTGTGTTTTTCCAAATTTAAAGTAACATTTAAATTTATTCATAATCTCATTACAAATATTTTGTAAGGGTTTTTTTTGTCTCCATTATTTTGAAATAACGAAAACTCTTTCTTCCCAATTTTACAAGTTTAAACTGATCTCGAATTTTTTAAATTAAAAAAACATTTAAATTTTTAAATTAAAAAAATATTTTAAAAAAATTAATTGAATATATACTTAAAATATTATTATGAGTTGTTTTTTTTATGAATTGAATACTTAATTTAATAGATTAGATCCCTTTAAGACCGTATATGTATTCACAATATTTCAATTGGTCCGTCCATGCACTTAACAATATTGCAATTGGGTTTAAATCGATAAAGATGGTTTACGCCGGATGGCATAATTCCATCGTGATAAGGTATAAATACTATATTTAAATTAAAAAAAAGTTAATTGAATATATATTTAAAATATTATTATGAGTTGTTTTTTTTATGAATTGAATACTTAATTTAATAGATTAGATCCCTTTAAGACCGTATATGTATTCACAATATTTCAATTGGTCCGTCCATGCACTTAACGACATCTTCGTTGCTTGGGTTTAAATCGATAAAGATGGTTTACGCCGGATGGCAGAAGTCCAAGGTTCTTCAATGGCATGTGCATAATTCCATCCTCGTAAGGTATAAATACTATATTCAAAGAAAAATATGATTCTTATTCAAAGAGACGGAATATATATGGCAGGTAAGAAAAATATGATGCTTATTAGTCCCTGCGGAGCGATGGATTGGTCACCATGTTGAGTTGACTTCGTTTTATTTTACTTTTTTAAAATAATGTTATCTAAAGTTTTTTAAATTTTTTATATTAAAATTATTATTTTTTAAATTAAAATTACTTTTAAAATTTTAGTAAATTAAATTATCTATTTTGTGATTGGTGCAATACAATGATTTAACTATTTTCCCCTGCTGTGCAAAATAATTATCAATTTTTAAAAATAATAAAAAACAAAAAAAAATTGAAAAATACACAAACATGCCATCTGTTGTGCAATTAATTCCTATTTGAAAACTGTGAAATGTACATTGGGTGATATGACCAATTTAAAAAATAATAAAAAAAGAAAAAAACATAAACATGCCATCTGTTGTGCAATTACCATCAAAGATAGTACAATTAATTAAAAATTCTTATAACAATTAATTATAAACAATGCAGCATTGTCGAGAAGCAGATCCAGAGTTCTAGCTTCCGAATGGACAGTTCTAGACGCTTCAGGATTGACACTAGTTCTAGATGCTTCAGGATTGACATTGGTGCTATCTGTTCCTCTATTTTGCTTCTACCTCATCGATTACCAAAGAGACTTCAAATTCAGACTTTGTAGTGTATCTGCCATTTTGCAATGGCAGCTGCACACGATCTTCATTTTCTTCTCCTGTTTCGCTTTCATTTTCTTCTTCTGTTCCGCTGGCTTCATTGTATGGTTGCTAGGTTCGTTGTATGGTTGCTTGCTTTTCAAGCATAGTCTTAGAAGACCAGTTGCTTGCACACGATCTTCATTTTCTTCTCCTGTTTCGCTTTCATTTTCTTCTTCTGTTCCGCTGGCTTCGTTGTATGGTTGCTTGCTTTTCAAGCAAAGACTTAGAAGACCAATTGCTTGCTTGCTCTTTACCTGCAGACTAAGAAAAGGGAAGGAGGCCAGTGAGTGAAGCAGTCAGTCACTTTGTTTACTGGCACGATGGAAGAAGGTGCATGGTTCCTGCAGGAGACTTTGACAGGCGTCCAGTTTGGCCTTGTATTGTCCAGAGAAATTGTAAATGGACGCACGAAAGAGAGAAGAATAATGGGCAATCGGGTCCTTGTTTCCAGCAATTCTGAGGCAAGTAATCTATTTTAACTTAGTTAGAACTCATTTTCATGCCAATTCATTTTGGAAACCGCCTTTGAACTCTAAATGTAAAGAATGTGTATGTATGCTATTCAAGTTAAAAAAATATAGCACTTGTTTTTACATTTTTTGGTTGGGAGTAAAGTTTTAACCAGTTATCAGCCTTAAGGACTCTCTCAGCCAACTCTTTCGCTATTAGGAAATTTGGATGGAAATATTGATGGCTTAAATAGGGCTTCACCCATAAACCTTAAATAGGGCTTCACCCATAAACCATTTTCGACAAACTAAAACAGACAGAATCAATGTTGGAATAAAAAGCTAAGAACAACTTTGCACTAAACTGCATCTACCCACTCATAATCGATTTTTTTTGGATTTTCTGGAATAACAATGAAGCCTAAAACATCTCACAATGTAGTTTAACCTTGAAAGCTAGATTGCCTGTGTAATAACTCATTGTGAGAAGATTGAAAACGGTCTCACCTGTGCCAAGTGTTGATTTGTTGGCCAAAGTAGCAACGGATTGCCTGGTGACAAAATACACAGAATATTATCTACTCAGGCTGACTGAAAAATATTTGAAGGTTTTGCACCCATTGCTTGAACGGGAATTAAGTCCTCACCTTGTGACCGGAAGATTGGCGACTGTAATGGATTTCTTACCACCAACGACATGGACATGGTTCCTGAAGGTCAACATATTCATAACCCCTAAAATCTATAAACGCATCGTCAAAATACGCCAAAAATCAGCCGATCCCTGCGCATTCTTCATATATTCTGAGTAGTTCCTTTTACAGGCAGTCGATTTCCTCCATGAAGAAAATCCATGCTCACCGACTAGCTTCCATGCGCAGATCAGGGGGCTGAGATAGTGACCGTATGGGTGAGCCTGCAGGGAGAACCCCATCGTAGCGAAGATGTCATGAATGTTTTTGTGTTGTTGCGTGAAAATGGCACGTAATCTACATGCAGCACGCCTCCCTCATCCTTTCTAAAATTTGAAGGAGAACCCCATCGTAGCGAAGATGTCGTGAATGTTTTTGTGTTGTTGCGTGAAAATGGCACGTAATCTACATGCAGCACGCCTCCCTCATCCTTTCTAAAATTTGAAGGAGAACCCCATCGTAGCGAAGATGTCGTGAATGTTTTTGTGTTGTTGCGTGAAGATGGCACGTAATCTAGATGCAGCATGCTTCCCTCATCCGTATGGGTGAGCCTGCAGGGAGAACCCCATCGTAGCGAAGATGTTGTGAATGTTTTTGTGTTGTTGCGTGAAGATGGCACGTAATCTACATGCAGCACGCCTCCCTCATCCTTTGTAAAATTTGTAACATGGACCCTAAAAGGCCGTGTGGCAATTGACATACTATTGGGCTGCCCGTGAGTATTGTAGTGTGTTGTGTAGCATGGAGAGCTGCGTATCAACACGTCGCGGTACTTTATCTTCCAAGATTAATAATTTAGGAAGGGAGTATTTGCCACTCACCGGGTGAATGATATATAAAAAGCTATATACTTCGCATCAAAAACTTATTTGCGCTCCATTTTTGGGCAGTACATTTATACTGTCAGTGGCACTGTATATGTGATTCCATATTTACAGCTGGTAAAATGCTTCCAGCGAACATTTCTCGGAAGAAGTGTGTATACAATGTACAATGGAACCCATAGGAATTTGGTAAAAATACCACTCGTTAAAAATGACGTTTCGACAGTAAATACAGATGTTTTAGTGTTTTCTTTGTTTGTTCTGACAGTTAATATGAAATATAGACTGTATTTGACTAACAAAATGACCAAATTCCAACCGCTGACTGGAAGTAAACAATTTTTCGAACGTACTCGATGATTTTGGCAATTAAAAACAGAATCACCAGGAAGGGTTTCAAACCCGAGTAAATCTGAGTAAACACCACTGTGTCTAGGCAACTGGATTTGGAATTAAAATATTATGTCGACGTACCATATATTTTCTTTTGCCAGATGACATTATGATCTTTCAGTTTGTCTGATTTGCATTTAATTTGTACAGTATGTCATTCATTAAGATCCCTTTTTTATTCTGCTAGAAATCTTCTTGCTTATTGTCTGTTAGAATCTTGGTTTCTGATGGTTGTTCCCACTGATAG
>LPNX011041613.1:135010-155191 GCA_001517045.1 Pseudotsuga menziesii | reverse complement strand
AATGTTCAAAGATATCTTCTCTAATTTTTGTAAGACTTTCATGTGCTCTTGAAATGGGGCCACAATCAATCTCTCCAGTCGAATAGTCTTAAGTTGGATAAGTGAAGATAATACTGGTATACCCTTAAAAATAGGTCTCTTAGACCCATAATTGAATATTATAAGAACTTTTAGTTTTCTCATAAATTTCAAGAAGGATGGAAGAGAGTATTCACTTGCAGAAAAGAGTAACACCAAAACCTCCACCTCACAAAAGTTCATCTCACACCATTGATTCTCCTCCATGGAACCTACATAGATAAACCACAAATGAAAAACACAATTAGAATAATAAGTTACTAGATACACATTATGAAATAATTACATGTATTTTTGAAGATATTTTATATGGACAAACAACATCTAGATTAGAAATTAGTATTCCATGAGAGCATGTAGATCTTATCGTGATATCCTATTCGATGTAGTATAAGATTCGCTATGGCATGCACAAAAAATATTATGAAGAATACTAAATATTAAATATTATGTGTCAATAAATATGGACAATATCATGGATTATAGACAAAAATAAATAGTTTTCTCTGAAGGTGATTTCATTGCATCTAAGTATCAATACTATAACACATTTTGTGTAAAATAAAGGCAGAGTAAAAAAATATAATATGTGCATTAAGAACTAGCTTATACAATTTTGTGAAAATAAAAAATCATGATATTAAGTAAATAGTATAGATCTTAAAACATTCACGTGATGAAATAGTGTATATTTTGGAAGCCTAGAACTATTTGGTGATTAAGAACACTATAATATTTTTTTGTCAAAGGATTTTTAGTTTCTAATCCTAAACTACGAGCTATGCTTTGTTGATGAAACTCATTGGTTGGCATGAAATATAAGGACTAGAGAGGAGCAATTCCTCATAAAATATATTTTAATTGAATTTGAAGAAAACAAGTGTGCACACATCAAGCTGGCTAATTTGTGGGAATAATTTGATTCTATTAAAGGATATTGAGTATATATCTAGAATCTCTTCTCGTCTATTGACATTGATTACATCTTTTAAATAAAGTATTGATTTGGTATGGAATCCCATCATAGTGATATGTCATCGTTGCAACGACTTGCAACTAGAGATATTTATAATGTGGTATATATTGCAATCACTAAACCAAACCAAACTTTAAAGCACACCATAGACTTCCATTATTATAAGAGGTACATACCTGTTTCACTAGATGTTCATCTGTAGTACTTGGAATTGATCTTTGTCCAAAAGCCCAAAAGCAAAAAAGGGACAAAGCATCAACATCATCTAGCAGTGGAATTTCATAAAGTTGAGTACATGTTTCTTTGGGGATGGTAGAATGATCTCGAGTTGTCACAAGAGTCTTATATCCTTCCCCTTTAAATAATATTTTTTCCAGATTTGCCCTAGACCAGACATCATCCAACACCACCAAAGTTGGTTTGTCTTGCCTTTGTAGCAATTGTTGTAGTTGTCTATGTGCATCCTCCACATTTTGAAAATTAGGATTCTCCTTATGAGTAATCTTCTCCCACATAGTCTCCAAAATTCCCTTTAGATTTGGGGATTGCGAGATAGTGAGGAAAATGATATTGTTTCGAAAAACACCTAGCAAACATAAAGAGACAAATGATTAGATAGAAGCCACACATATAAGTATCAATTCTCAAAAATCTTCACTCTATAATAATAATTAAAAAAAACTAAAAAATGTACATTAACAACTCATAGCACAATTTCCACAATTCCTTGTCCATGTTAACTATATTATATAAATATGATAACTCAAACCAAGCTGCCTACTATTAAAATCCAATTTATAATTTCAAACTTTTCAGTCATTTAAACTTTATTTTATTAAAGAATAATCTTAAATGATACCAATTTACAATAAAACACAATTGACGACCATTATAGTGGCCAGTCTACAATGTTTATGAGATATAGTTTAAGTGGTTCAGAGAAATACTTGTTATTTTTTTCACCTAATTAAAAAATAATTTATAAGTAACAGATACCCTGATTAAACATATTTGTGCAAACTTCATTAACTACATAACTATATTATATAAATATGATAACTCAAACCAATTTCCACAATTCCTAATGTCCATGTTAACTATATTATATAAATATGATAACTCAAACCAAATTGCCTACTATTAAAATCCAATTTATAATTTCAAACTTTTCAATTATTTAAACTTTATTTTATTAAAAATAATCTTAAATGATACCAATCTACAATAGAACACAATTAGCGACCATTATAGTGGCCAGTCTACAATGTTTATGAGATATAGTTTAAGTGGTTAGGAAAACTTGTTTTTTTTTCACCTAATTAAAAATTTATAAATCTAATTAAAAATTTATAAGTAGTAAATTTATAATTTTAATTAAAAAATAATTTATAAGTAATAGATACTCTGATTAAACATATTTATGCAAACTTAATTAACTACATAACTAAATGCTAAACAAGAAAGTGAAAAAAATAAAAATGATTTGACTACATGGAAATCCAATTACCTTTGATTTCTTGGTCGTTGCAGAGCGCCAATGCCATAGTTGTTTTGCCAACCCCTCCCATACCGTGCACCCCAACAACGGACACCTCTCTGTGGAGCAGAATCATCTTCAACGTAAACATGTAATAGAGAGGGGAATGGACGCTGCCTTTTATAGTGGTGTACTACAACGTAAACATGTAATAGAGAGGGGAATGGACGCTGCCTTTTATGTTGAAGGCACGTGTTTTTATGGACGCTGCCTTTTATGTTGAAGGCACGTGTTCATTGAATACTTCTCTTAGCGTGTACTACAAAGCTTCCATTCAATTGAATACAACGTGTTCATTGAATTCTTCTCTTAGCGTGTACTACGTAGGGTTTCAAAGCTTCTATTCAATTGAATACAACGTGTCCTACGTGTTCCATACTTCTCTTAGCGTGTACTACGTCATGGTTCATGATGTAGGAGCCTAGGAGGTAACGTAATTTACTAAACTTTCTCGGAGGTTAATAGGGCACGGTGAGGAAAACGCTAAAGAAAATAAACAATTTTATATTAATATATGGTTAAAAATCTTTATTTTTTTATTTAGGAGGTAACGTAATTTACTAAACTTTCTCGGAGGGCACGGTGAGGAAAACGCTTAAGAAAATAAACAATTTTATTTATATGTTATGTTATTTATTTTTTTATTTATATGTTAACAATTTTTTTATTTTTTTAAAATCTAAACATAACTTTCAAAATCTTAAGAAAATAAACATAACTTTCAAAATCTTAAGAAAATAAACATAACTTTCAAGTGTTGTGATGTTTTTAAAATCTAAGATAATGTAATATTAAAAAGTCTTACATAATAACAAACTTGTGAAAACCTTCATCCTTAAATATAGGTATTTCTTTTTATGTAAAATGTTTTATATTTAATTATTAGATTCGTATAGATTTATTTTGATTTGTCATGCAGAAAAACAAAAAAGGTGTTGACTTTATTATTAATTTTAGGCTTTAAAAAAAGTTATTTTTTTTAACATACACTAGTAATATGTATTAGATTATAAAAAGAGAATATATTTTATTGAAAAATATGTCAAAAGAGACTACAAATTTCTGAGTGAAAGTCCACTTTCTAAAAATGTTTTCCTAATGTTTATCGAAATTTTGTAGCTTAACTTTCTAGCAAAATGTCTGTCTTTAACAGAGTATATATTTACATATTGATAACAAAGTTTTATGCAACAAAACATCATAACTATATATAAAAAGGAAGAGAGAAAAGACTTAATTCCTGATGGCAGCACTGGAACACTTCCGTCTACAGAATTCCCCCTTCCTCCATTGAAGCATTGGCGTCATTCTGGTGTCGAATGTCCCACTTTCCCCGTAAGGCCTCAACAACTTCCTGGACGACTACGAGCTCCTCCTGAATCTAAATGAACCAAAACTCGTTCTGTTTGTTTCCATCCGTAATAGCTTCCATAATCAAGATTTTCATTTCTATCATAAAAATCCTCATACCTTCAAAATTGGCTATCTAATTGTCCCTCATACGCTACATCTCTTTCTGAATTTCCTCAATGTCTACTACCTAATCCGTTGAGTTCATTTCCACACCCTCCATCCTCATATCCAACCTGATAATGTCCATGCATGTTTTCTTGTTCTCCTCTAGTGCCTCCTTGGTTAGCTCAAAGGTGATGTGCACACCTTTCCCGGTGTCCAGGGAAACATACCTGGTATCCTAAGTTTCATTCAAAATCTCATACATTTTTTTGTTCTAATAAGACAAACTAAGAGTTGTGAAGCCAGAAAGGAGATGCATGTTTATAATATCAGATTCATAGCTATTCCATCCCCTTCTCTGCTAGTTATAAGTCAAAATTTCCACTCCCATCAACCTATATGTCGGTGTGTGTGAGGGGAAGTCTCGAGAACTTTTGATCCCTACGTAGATTGAATGCACCTGCTGGGAGTGTCATTCCAAGCATTTGGGCATTAAAAACTAGCCTTGCATACAATTATAAGACCCTCCACCTACCTCCCAGAGTTACCACCATTGCATTCAACCGCTAGAACAAATGAGGTGGTATCGTGAGGCTATTATGCCCCCCCCCCCCTCCTCCTTTCTTTTTTGAAAACCTAAGGTCATGGAGTGAGGAGAGCGAGCTACCAATTTGATCCTTAGGCGTAATAACATTCATTAACATGGGGACCATTTTAAACAAGGAGATCGATTATCTATTGTGATATAACATGGATTTAACTTGGCGCCTTAATTGGCCATTTCATCATCTTCCTTATTAATGTGCCTCAGAATATGGAAGAATTGCACTTTAGATAAATCTTGAATGCTGGACAAAACCCATTTTTGCACCCTATTTTCTTCAACTACCAACCCATCTTGAATTTTCTTCATTTTTTCTATCCCTATTTTTTAATCTCCAAACATAAGATAGGATTCGTAACGGAGGGAAGATAATAATTCCACTCCCTACATCAAGGCATCCCACTCAGCTTGGTTATCCGTTATTTACCCTAACCCCTAATGAAGTGCTCCTCCTTTCGAGAGGGCACTAATTCTATAACTAAGTCAAATTCATTGTACACAACTCCTTTGGAGATTGGCTTAGCAAAACAAATACGAGTTCTATTTTGCATCAATTTATATTTTGAGTTTCTATATGTCCATCTATGATTTATTTATGCATTATCACTTATAAATGTAAATGAGTAATGAAATTTGTACAAGTAGAATATATGGTTATTGTAGGGTTGTAGGTAGTTTCTGCAGTTGCTTTTGATTCTTTCTGGAGCTACTTTTTGACCAATCCTTAGTGACCAAACCAATAAACCACCCTGTCGGCCAACTTATCGTGTTGGACTTAGGAAACCAACAAGATTCCTAAC
Source organism: Pseudotsuga menziesii (assembly GCA_001517045.1). Lineage (NCBI taxonomy): Eukaryota > Viridiplantae > Streptophyta > Pinopsida > Pinales > Pinaceae > Pseudotsuga > Pseudotsuga menziesii. The sequence goes on along the minus strand of LPNX011041613.1, from coordinate 149,741 downwards.
CCTCGAGCCCACAATCCGATAATCCAAATAGCAGCTTCCCTTAGTTATATCTCTCAATCCATAGTGCAATTTCCATTTTCCTTTAAGTTTTCCACTTCCTCAAATTCTCAAGTTAACCCCCTCCTCAGTATTCCTCCCTTCTCATCCCAAATCACTAAGTCATATTCTCCCCCAAAAAATAAAATCATCCCCCCTCTCTCCCTGAGACCTTTCCTCAAATAGTTATTTTCTTCCTCCTTCCTTCGTCCTTAATTAACAACAATTAATAATAATAATAATTTTTATTACTATTAATGGTTAATAATAACATCAACACTTATTTATTTATTCGATAAGTAACTCAGTATAAATATAGTATTATTGTATTAAAACAAGGTACCCTTAATGGGTTAATTAATCATGCTTAACAATTAGAAAAGACAATTATTTATTGTTAATGTTCTATCTACGACACCTCACATTAATGATACTTTCAATTGATGACACTTACATTAATTTTTTAGTACGGTGTTTACATATAATGACTAATTCACTTGTTTTGCACGCTAACAACTTAACCATTCATTAACTAATTTCATTAATACATCCTTAACTAATTTTTCTATGACATTTATACCAGTATTCAAGCGTGACAAGTTTCTTGTACATCTATACTATTTATTGTACATGTATGAGGTGTGCATGTGTGGCAAGTGTATGTATAGATACGATATGGATTATAAACAAACACCATCCTGCCTATGCATACCTGCTAACTAACAGTAGTAATCCCTCATACATAAAGAGAGAGCATATATATAATATTATATTTAACTACTTTAACATTATCAATTATTTAACAATTAATCCCCTTTTATGATTTCATATTCTTATTTTATGTACTTATTAACTTATCTAGTCAAAACAAAGATGGATACCTACTACTACTAACTCGGTATCAAGGAATTCCCAACTCTCAACAGTTCTAACTAACAAATCCTCCCATCCTAACCTATGTTTGCGTCGTCCTTATCCTTCCTATGGTAGTAAAGAAGTAGATGTCAACTTCATCGACCTGGCCACATAAAGAACCTGAGAGTGGTAGCTTCGGCTGAATAAAAGACCTAGCCTCTCCTAGCAGGAATCGAACCATCGTCATCACAACAACATGGGGAGTGTGTCTTAGCACGACCCTACCACGAACTCGGGTATCATAGTAACATAGGGTGGGAAATACATCCATCCCTCTCATCATACTAGGTCTATACATTATAAAATCGTTCTCTGCTGCAATCAAGCTTATCAGAATGTGTCATCCTTTTATCAATTTGGTCAATAAGGTTCCTTTCATAAGTGAGTACTAATCCACACGTCATATTTAGTACCCGGGTATCACTTAGCCCCTATGCCCAATGGGTTAGTATTTTACAAAATACACATTCATAACAAGCATTTCCACCCAATCATCAATTGATTCACATCATCCTCATTATTTCATTTAATGTAAAAATTTTAATTCATCCTGGGTACACATGACATATAATAATTCAACTGATCACATCATAGAAGCGATATCCATGTACCACATTATATTTCATTAATGGAAATAAAGCAAACACCTAAGTCTTGTCATTTTCAGTAGTGAACATAGTATCCACATAAACTTAGTAACATCATAATCATAACGACATCATAAACATAGGTACAACATATAATCTGGTCCATCATATCATAAATATAGTTTACTTAGTTGAACTGAGTCTAATAGATACTAAACAAATAAAATGTAGCATGTATTTCTGAAAATACGTCTAGTCAAAATATGGGGCATTACACCTAAGAAAACTGAGAGATCTTGTTTCCTCCGGGGTGAAAATTGACCCCTCTCTCACCTTCCTCCCCTGTTTAAAAAAAGTTATTATAATGATTTATTGTTTTTAGTTTTTTAATTTTTAATTTTAATGTTTAATTTAATTTATTAATTAATTGACAAGCATGACACATGGTTTTAAATGTAACTAATTACTCTCTCTATAATGCTCCAAGAAAATAAATTCAATTAGATTTTATTATTATTATTACTAGTTTTGTAAAATATTATATTTGTACATCGATAGGTGTTATTCTCTCCACTTTTGGAATTTCTCAAATGCTTTGCTCCTTTTACTGGGGTTTTTTAATGGATGATTTTCACATAGCATTATTACATACATGCAACTACAATGGAAAAATTCTACAATTTGTTTTTGTGAATCCTCATATCGCTTGATAAGTCATAGCAGTGGATTGTCATTACAACCAAACTATTATCTTCCTTCCCTTTTCTATGTCCATGTTCTCGGAGGTTAATAGGGCACGGTGAGGAAAACGCTTAAGAAAATAAACAATTTTATATTAATATATGGTTATATGCTTGAAAATCTTTATTTTTTATTTATATGTTTGAAAATCTTTATTTTTTATTTATATGTTATGATGTGATGTTTTTAAAATCCAATTCAATTGTTGTGATGTTTTTAAAATCTAAAATAATGTAATATTAAAAAGTCTTACATAATAACAACTTGTGAAAACCTTCACCCTTAAATATAGGTATTTTTTTATGTAAAATGTTTTATATTTAATTATTAGATTCGTATAGATTTATTTTGATTTGTCATGCAGAAAAACAAAAAAGGTGTTGACTTTATTATTAATTTTAGGCTTTAAAAAAAGTTATTTTTTTTAACATACACTATAATATGTATTAGATTATAAAAAGAGAATATATTTTATTGAAAACTATGTCAAAAAAGACTACAAATTTCTCAGTGAAAGTCCACTCCCTAAAAATGTTTTCTGAATGTTTATCAAAATTTTGTAGCTTAACTTTCTAGCAAAATGTCTGTCTTTAACAGAGTATATATTTACATATTGATAACAAAGTTTTATGCAACAAAACATCAATAACTATATATAAAAAGGAAGAGAGAAAAGACTTCATTCCTGATGGCAGCACTGGAACACTTTCGGCTACAGAATTCCCCTTTCCTCCATTGATGCATTCGCGTCATTTTGGTGTCGAATGTCCCACTTTCTCCGTAAGGCCTCAACAACTTCCTGGACAGCTACGAGCTCCTCCTGAATCTAAATGAACCTAAACTCGTTTTGTTTGTTTCCATCCGTATTAGCTTCCATAATTAGGCTTTTCATTTCTATCATAAGACTCCTCATACCTTCAAAATTGGCTATCTAATTGTCCTTCATACACTACATCTCTTTCTGAATTTCCTCAATGTCTACTACCTAAACCCTTGAGTTCATTTCCACACCCTCCATCCTCATATCCAACCTGATAATGTCCATGCATGTTTTCTTGTTCTCCTCTAGTGCCTCCTTGGTTAGCTCAAAGGTGATGTGCACACCTTTCTCGGTGTCTAGGGAAACATACATGGTCTCCTAAGTTTCATTCAAAATCTCATACATTTTGTTGTTCTAATAAGAAAAACTAAGAGTTGTGAAGCCAGAAAGGAGATGCATGTTTATAATATCAGATTCATTGCTATTCCATCCCCTTCTCTGTTGGTTATAAGTCAAACTTTCCACTCCCATCGACCTATATGTCGGTGTGTGCAAGGGGAAGTCTCGAGAACTTTTGATCCCTACGTAGATTGAATGCACCTGCTGGGAGTGTCATTCCAAGCATTTGGGCATTAAAAACTAGCCTTGCATACAATTAGAAGACCCTCCACCTACCTGCCAGATTCACCACCATTGCATTCAACCGCTGGAACAAATGAGGTAGTATCATGAGGCTATTATGCGCCCCCCCCCCCCCCCCACCTTCCTTTGTTTGTCGAAAACCTAAGGTCATGGAGTGAGGAGAGCGAGGTACCAATTTGATCCTTGGGCATAATAACATTCATTAACGTGGGGACCATTTTAAATAAGGAGATCGGTTATCTATTGTGATATAACATGGATTTAACTTGGTGCCTTAATGGGCCATTTCATCATCTTCCTTATTAATGTGCCTCAGAATATGGAAGAATTGCACTTTAGATAAATCTTGAATGCTGGACAAAACCCATTTTTGCACCTTTTTTTCTTCAACTACCAACCCATCTTAAAACTTCTTCATTTTTTCTATCACTATTTTTTAATCTCCAAACACAAGATAGGATTCGTAATAGAGGGAAGATAATAATTCCACTCCCTGCATCAAGGCATCCCACTCAGCTTGGTTATCCTTTTTTCCCTAACCCCTAATGAAGTGCTCCTCCTTCCAAGAGGGCACTAATTCTATCACTAGGTCAAATTCAATGTACACAACTACTTTGGAGATTGGCTTAGCAAAAAAAGTACGAGTTCTATTTTGCATCAATTTATATTTTAGTTTCTATATGTCCATCTATGATTTATTTATGCATTATCACTTATAAATGTAAATGAATAATGAAATTTGTACAAGTAGAATATATGGTTATTGTAGGATTGTAGGTAGTTTCTGCAGCTTCTTTTGATTCTTTATGAAGCTACTTTTGACCAAGCCTTAGTGACCAAACCAATAAACCACCCTGTCGGCCAACTTATCGCGTTGGACTTAGGAAACCAACAGGATTCCTAACCCTCGAGCCCATAATCCGATAATCCAAATAGTAGCTTCCCTTAGTTATATCTCTCAATCCATAGTGCAATTTCCATTTTCCTTTAAGTTTTCCATATCCTCAAATTCTCGAGTTAACCCCCTCCTTGGTACTCCTCCCTTCTCATCCCAAATCACTAAGTCCTATTCTCCCCCAAAAAATAAAATCATCCCCCCTCTCTCCCTGAGACCTTTCCTCAAATAGTTATTTTCTTCCTCCTTCCTTCGTCCTTAATTAACAACAATTAATAATAATAATAATTTTTATTACTATTAATGGTGAATAATAACATCAACACTTATTTATTTAATCGGTAAGTAACTCAGTATAAACATAGTATTATTGTATTAAAATTAAGGTACCCTTAATGGGTTAATTAATCATGCTTAACGGTTAGAAAAGACAATTATTTATTGTTAATGTTCTATCTACGACACCTCACATTAATGATACTTTCAATTGATGACACTTACATTAATTTTTTAGTACGGTGTTTACATAAAATGACTAATTCACTTATATTGCACACTAACAACTTAACCATTCATTAACTAATTTGATTAATACATCCTTAAATAAGTTGTTTATGACATTTATACCAGTATTCAAGCGTGACAAGTTTCTTGTACATCAATACTATTTATTGTACATGTATGAGATGTGCATGTGTGGCAAGTGTATGCATAGATCCGATATGCAGTATAAACAAACACCATCCTGCCTATGCATACCTTCTAACTAACAATAGTAATCCGTCATACATAAAGATAGAGCATATATATAATATTATATTTAACTACTTTAACATTATCAGTTATTTAACAGTTAATCCACTTTTATGATTCCATATTCTTATTTTATGTACTTATTAACTTATCTAGTCAAAACAAAGATGGATACCTACTACTACTAACTCGGTATCAAGGAATTCCCAACTCTCAACAGTTCTAACTAACAAATCCTCCCATCCTAACCTATGTCTTTGCCGTCCTTATCCTTCCTATGGTAGTAAAGAGTAGGTGTCAACTTCATCGACCTAGCCACATAAAGAACCTAAGAGTGGTAGCTTCGCCTGAATAAAAGACCTAGCCTCTCCTAGCAGGCACCGAACCATCGTCATCACAACAACATGGGGAGTGTGTCTTAGCATGAACCTACCACGACTCGAGTATCATAGTAACATAGGGTGAGAAATACATCCATCCCTCTCATCATACTAGGTCTATACATTATCAAATCGTTCATTGCTACAATTAAGCTTATCGAAATGTGTCATTGTATTATCAATTTGGTGAATAAGGTTCCTTTCATAAGTAAGTACTAATCCACACATCATATTTAGTACTCGGGTATCACTTAGCCCCTATGCCCTATAGGTTAGTATTTTACAAAATACACATTCATAACAAGCATTTCCCCTTGATCATCAATTGATTCACATTATCCTCATTATTTCATTTAACGTAACAATTTTAGTTCATCCTTGGTACACATGACATATAATAATTCAACTAATCACATCATAGAAGCGATATCCATGTACCACATTATATTTCATCAATGGAAATAAAGCAAACACCTAAGTATCATCATTTTCAATAGTGAACATAGTATCCTCATAAACTTAGTAACATCATAATCATAACGACATCATAAACATAGGTACAACATATAATCTGGTCCATCATATCATAAATATAGTTTACTTAGTCGAACTGAGTCTAATAGATACTAAACAAATAAAATGTAGCATGTATTTCTGAAAATACATCTAGTCAAAATATGGGGCATTACACCTAAGAAAACTGAGAGATCTTGTTTACTCCGAGGTAAAAAATGACCCCTCTCTTGTTCGGGTACACAGGGTACTCCCAAAAGACCGAACACCTTCAGCAATCGCTTCACACAAATAGATCACAGATCAACACACCGATGTTTGTCATGTGTTTAAAAGCCTCGAGAGGGAAACAGTCCACGGCCCCAGCCAAATAGCTACTTGGAGCAATTTATTATGCAAAATAAAGAAAGTTACATATTAGCTTCTCATAATCGATCAACTAGCCAAGGACCCTGTATGCTCTTTAAATAGAGATCATAGACCAATCGGGTGTTAAGCTACGGATCAATGGTAGGTATGATCTAAGAGAAGTTGAACCGTTGGATCACTCTATGTCTAGAACATATCGTGACCGTCAGATTAGAATATTTACAAATGCATACTAATGCATACTAAAGAAACACACTTTTACCTAACGGATATATTACACAAGTTGAACTTAACTAACTCCTAAGTGTCTAAATATCCTAACATCCCCCCTTAAGAACAACTTGGGATAGGATTGAAGGATTTACAAAAGTGACACTATTAGAAGAAGGAAGGAGGCATTAGAACCTATCCCCCCTTAAGGACACATTGCTGAACTCCTAACATAGACCGAAGTTTATAAAACTTTGCTTCTGTAAAAGACTTGGTGAAGATGTCTACAACTTGATCATCTGTAGGGCAATAGAGCACTTCAATAACACGATCATGAATAAGATTTCTGATGAAGTGCATGTGTAGCTCAATGTGTTTGCTATGCTGATGTAGAACTGGATCTTTGGCAAGCTTGATGGCACTTTGATTGTCGCACCAAAGTGGAGTAAGCTGTTGCTTCTCAAATCCAAACTCTAAAAGGATCTGTCGAATCCATAAAGCTTCCTGACCGACATTAACTGCAGCTGGATATTCTGCTTCTGCTGAAGAAAGAGCAAGAGCTTGTTGTTTCTTACAAGCCCAAGTGACAGGTCCAGATCCCAGACTAAAAACATAACCTATAGTAGACTTTCGATCATCAGGATCGCCGGCCCAATCTGAATTGGTGACACCAACCAACAAAGGTTTCCCCCCTGTACTATAATGAATCCCAAACTGAATTGTACCTCGAATATATCGAAGTATTCTTTTTGCTGCTTTCCAGTGACTTTCATGAGGAGTTTGCATATAACGGGCAACACAACCAACGGCAAAGGAAAGGTTAGGACGAGAATGAGGCAAGTATAAAAGACTACCAACAAGCTGACGATACAAGGTGGCATCTACTTCAAGGGAAGTACAAGTGTCAGAAAGTTTGACTCCAGACTAGAAGGGAGAAGGGGCTGGTTTACAATCTTCCATGTGGAAGCGACGAAGAAGGTCACAAGCATACTTAGACTGGGAAAGAAAGATTCCTTCTTTGGTTTGCAATACTTGGAGACCCAGAAAATAATGCAAATGTCCTAAGTCTGACATTTCAAAATTTTGCTTAAGACTGGATTTCACATGGGTTATAAGTTTAGGGTCACTACCAGTAAGGATAAGATCATCAACATAAAGAACAAGTATGATGAGACGGTTTCCTAATTTCTTGGTATAGACATTGGGGACAGAATGGCATCTAGAAAAACCAGTGTCAAGGAGAAAGCTATCCATTTTGGCATACCAAGCTCTAGGAGCTTGCTTAAGGCCATATAAGGATTTCTTAAGGAGACAAACAAGGCTAGAGTTATTCTAAACATATCCAGGAGGTTGTTCCATGTAAATTTCCTCGTGTAAATCACCATGTAAGAAGGCAGACTTGACATCCATTTAATGGACTTCCTAGTTATGTAAGGCTGCAAGGGAAAGAACAAGGCAGATGGAGTTCATTTTTGCTACAGGGGCAAAGGTTTCATTGTAGTCAGTCCCTTCAACTTGGGAAAAACCTTTGGCAACTAACCTTACCTTAAGTCTTTCAACACTTCCATCTAATGCATACTTAGTTCTGTAGACCCATTTACATCTGACAAGTTTTCTTCCTTTTGGAAGAGGAACAAGATCCCAAGTATCGTTCTCCATTAAGGAACGATATTCTTCATCCATAGTTGCATCCCAATATGGATTTCCTAAAGCTTTTGCAAAAGTTTCTGGATCATGATTCTTGGAAACTTGAGCCAAAAGAGAAGAGGCTCGCTGAAATTGAGAACGTGTTCGACATTGATCTCTAGGATCAATGGCAAGATCACCAGCTTCTTCATGTGTTGAACAGACCCATCGAGGGAGTATTGGTGCTGGTGCAATTGGAGGAACATGAGAAGGCGGAGGTGGATTTTCATCCTCACTGTCATCATCAGAAACTGGAGTTGGAAACCTGTTAAGGAAGCTGGAAGAAGAAGAAGGAGAAGGCACAATCGTCGAATCAAGCTCACAGGCCAAAGATGGCACATCAAATTTAACGTCTCTTCTAATGATTATATCATGAGAATGTGACTGAAGAAGTCTATAACCTTTTACTTCTTCAGAATATCCAACAAATATGCACTTTTCACTTTTAGGTTGCCATGCTTTCCGTTTTTCATCCGGAATGTGAGCCCATGCTTCACAACCAAACACACGAAAGTGAATTATATCTGGTTTAATTTTAATCCATGCTTATTCCAGTGTTATACCCTATAAAACTTTAGTGGGTGTGCGATTAACTATGTAATATGCACAATTTATGGCCTCAACCCAATATTGAAGACTTAGTCCTTTAGATTGGATCATACAATTAGCCATTTCTTATAAAGTGCGGTTCTTCCATTCAGCTACACCATTTTGTTGTGGTGTATATGGAACAATGTGTTCTTGTTGGATTCCTTGTTCAGTGCAAAAAGTAGTGAACTTGTTGTTAACATATTCTCCTCCATTGTCAGATCTTAACTTAATAATTTGATGACCAAATTGTTTTTCAACAAGGGCCTTGTAGGCCAAGAACATGTTAAATACTTCGCTCTTAAGTTTTAGAAAGTAAACCCAAGTGCGTTTGGAGTAGTCATCAATGAAGGTTAAGAAATATTTGAAACAAGAAAAGGAAGCAGATGGAAGAGGGCCACACAAGTCACTATGCACAAGCTTCAAGGGAACCGAGGTGTGCCAAGAGGCACGTTTGTCAAAACTGTCTCGATGATGTTTTTCGAGTACACAACCGGAACAAACACCATCCTTGCAAGATACCAGCAGAAGACCAATCACCATATTGTCTTTACATAGTTGTTGCAATGAGCGATAATTTAAGTGACCAAATCGCTCATGCCAAAGTTTGCTCAAGTTATCACTATGAGCAACAAAAATGGAAGGAAAAGGTGATGACCCGAAGTTGTTAAATTTGTACAACCTGGTAATATCATCAACAGTTCCAGTAGCAAGGATATTTTGAGGATTTTTAAAATCCTTAATTACAACTTGGTGAGGTGTAAACGCCACATTTTTACCTTCACCTGAATGAGTAATTTGATAGACTGATAACAAATTACAGGAAATTTTTGGAACACATAGTACATCACTGAAATGACCATTTTCTACTGGAACTATTCCAGATCCTACAACACTTAGAGATCTATCATCACCAAAAAATATTTGTTTGGTGTTACATTCATGCATAGTAGAAAAGATGGCTTTATCCTTAGCCATATGATAAGATGCTCCAGAATCAATGAGCCATTCAATTGAAGTAGAAGAAGAAGATGCAGTATAAGAGTAACCAGAAGCACAAAGTGCATGTCCATGAGAGGTAGATTCTGAAGACAAATCTAGGCTGATGTGGTGCTTCTTCATTATTGCTTCCAAGGCTTCCATCTTCTTAAAACACTTAGATTCATCATGATTATCTTCCCCACAAAAATTGCAATGACGCTCAGTCTTCTTTCCTTTTTGCTTGGATCCTTTGTCATTCTTTAAACAAGGAGCTGACTGAGAGGGTTATCCTTATCCATATGATAAGATGCTCCAGAATCAATGAGCCATTCAATTGAAGTAGAAGAAGAAGATGCAGTATAAGAGTAACCAAAAGCACAAAGTGCATGTCCATGAGAGGTAGATTCTGAAGACAAATCTAGGCTGATGTGGTGCTTCTTCATTGTTGCTTCCAAGGCTGCCATCTTCTTAAAACACTTAGATTCATCATGATTATCTTTCCCACAAAAATTGCAATGACGCTCAGTCTTCTTTCCTTTTTGCTTGGATCATTTGTCATTCTTTAAAGAAGGAACTGACTGAGAGGGTTTGGGACCCTTATTGTTTGGCTTATTATTGCGAAAATTTTGTTTCTTGGGAGGCTTGAAATTTTCTTTCTGTTGGGACAATAAGGCTTTCCCAACTGTATCTTCATTGTTAATTATTCCAATATGAATGAGCTTATCTTGCTCTCTAATTAAGGAATCACAAAAGGATTCAAGGCTTGGCTCTTGATAGCTAGCTGCAGTCAAGGATTCTTTCATGGAGTAGAATGTAGATACAAAAATAAAATATGCAGGTCCAAGTTTTGAAAGAATATGATAAATACATTGTTTATATTCATTCTTAATTTTGCATTCTACACATAATAGTCTAAGAGTTTTATACTTAGATAAATAGTCTTGAATGCATGAAAAATCATTTAGATTCAAGGAAAGCAACTCATTCTCAAGTTGATGACCCCAAATTTCATTGTGTTTACGAAACACAGATTCCAACTTTTCTCAAGTGAGATTAGGTTCATCAATTCCAGATATGTGGAATCGCAAATCAGTAGAGATTGACATCTCAATCAATCCACGAGCTTCATCACATCTATTTTCCCATTTAATTTTCTTATCATCATCAGTGGGTTCTATTTCTTTCCCTGAGGTTATCCTGAAAAGTCCCCTACTTCGCAGAACATCCTCCATACGAGATTTCCATGAGAAATAGTTAGAACTTGTAAGTATAATATCACAAGGGGCGACCATACTATAAAATAATGGTTGAAAGAATATAAGCTAACTGTCTGGATGCAAAGAGCTCGAAAAAATATGTTTAAAAAAAAAAAAACGCACTTAAAACTGATTCTGGATGATGAAGTTATGCTTGATCAAAGAAAATGTTGAAGATGTCCCTAATAGTGACGTGGTAGATATTAACTTGACCAACTAAAAAAAGAAGCCCCCTCTTCCCAAGATCAGCCTTTGACAATCACTTTTACAATAAAGTTGCTTTGAAGTGAATCACTTTTGTAGAATAAGTGATGTTCACTTTTACAATAATGTGACTTTTAAATAGTGCGGCAATAAATTAAAAGACTTAAGTGACTCACTTTTATTTTATTTTATTTATGTGAGATGCACTTTTACAATAAAATAACTTGAAAATAGAAATTGCATGCACTAAAAAGTAGCTTAATAAGACTTGAACTCAAGACCTATTAAGTAATTAAGCAACTTTGGACCGAGTGAGCTAAGTTTAAAAGGTACATAAAATAATGGAAAGAGGAAGAGGGCTTTTTTTTTTCCCTCTTCTCTCTCGTTCTCCGTGCTTGCTTTCTTTTCCTGCAAATCACAAAAAAAACGAAAAACAAAAAAACTTTTTCCATACAATGGGGTTAGATCTTGGTTAGCTTACCCGGAAATTCTACGTTTTCAATTTTTCTCACTGTTTCTGATTTGGCGTGATCGCACAAGGTACATGGCAAAGAGCATACGTAGCTGAGAAGACAAGAAAAAAAACTTTCCCTTATTGTTTCTAATTCGTCGCGATTGTGCAAGGTGCACGGCAAAGAGCATAAGTAGTCAGGGAAGGCAACAATTTGAGACTACAACAGAAAAGATCTAATAACAAACTGATAAAATATGAGAGATTTAAAAAAAACAAATCCGTCACTGTAACATTATACCTTCAGATTTGTCGAAATGGGTGTTTCTGGAGCAACCGGAAACGGTTTTCGATGAAACGAAGACTGTTTCCAAATGGAAACGACACTCTGGACACAATGGAATAGCTTCCACAGGCCACAAATGCACAAAAAATCTAGAACCAGAAACCCTTTCAAAGTTTTGGCAACATCGGTTCCAAATCTTGATCAAAACCAAAAGCGGTCCTTCATAAAAGCTCTGATACCATGTTTGGGTACACAGGGTACTCCCAAAAGACTGAACACCTTCAGCAACCGCTTCACACAAATAGATCACAGATCAATACACCAATTTTTGTCACGTGGTTAAAACCCTCGAGAGGGAAACAGTCCATGGCCCCAACCAAATAGCTACTTGGAGCAATTTATTATGTAAAAGAAAGAAAGTTACATATGAGCTTCTCATAATCGATCAACTAGCCAATGACCCTCTATGCTCTTTAAGTAGAGATCATAGACCAATCGAGTGTTAAACCACGGATCAATGGTAGGTATGATCTAAAAGAAGTTGAACCATCGGATCACTCTATGTCTAGAACATATCGTGACTGTCGGATTAGAATATTTACAAATGCATACTAATTCATACTAAAGAAACACACTTTTACCTAACAGATATATTACACATGTTGATATTAACTAACTCCTAAGTGTCTAAATATCCTAACATCTCTCACCTTCTTCCCTTGTTTAAAAAAATATATTATAATGATTTATTGTTTTTAGTTTTTTAATTTGTTATTTTAATGTTTAATTTAATTTATTAATTAATTGACAAGCATGACACATGGTTTTAGATGTAACTAATTACTCTCTCTATAATGCTCCAAGAAAATAAATTCAATTAGATTTTATTATTATTATTACTAGTTTTGTAAATTATTATATTTGTACGTCGATAGGTGTTATTCTCTCCACTTTTAGAATTTCTCAAATGCTTCACTCCTTTTACTGGGGTGTTTTAGTGGATGATTTTCACATATCATTATTACATACATGCAACTACAATGGCAAAATTCTACAATTTGTTTTTGTGAATCCTCATATCGCTTGATTAGTCATAGCAATGGATTGTCATTACAACCAAACTATCATCTTCCTTCCCTTTTCTATGTCATAGTTGTGGTCCATGTTCCAATATCCAAGATTTTTATTAATCATGTATAAGATACTCAAAAATTGCAACCATGAGCTAGAGAATCTACCCTACTCCATTGACCTCCAGGATTTGAAATGCTTCCATGGTGAAGAAACATATCGGTTTTTCCATCTGTTGGTATTAGACAACACCCTAGTGGTAGCAGAAGAAGAATACACTCTCAACAAGGATGTTGTAAATGAAGTCATGAAAAGAAAAATATGAAATGTTTGAAAAAATAAATTGTATGAACATCAAAGATTCAATGTCTAAAAAATAGCTATAATATTTATTTTAAAAAAAAGGAACTTTTCTGTCAAATTTTTGGATGCATATCAACATTCACTATGTGTGCCAACATGTGTTACATACATGACACATCTCACCTATTTGAATTTAGATAACACCTCTACACAACCAACATATATCCATCTTAACTACAAGCATGAAGAGGGATCAAAGGTTTTGAGGTGCAAACATTTCCACAAGGTTTTCACTCTAAACAATGTCTAGAATTCAAGGAATTCAATGCCTCTACGCACTTGACAGGTCCAAAGTTAATATGGTTTCATGGAACACTTTTTTATAGGTATTTTTTTTAATGTAAAATGTTTTATATTTAATTATTAGATTCGTATAGATTTGATTTATCATGTAGAAAAACAAAAAAGGTGTTGACTTTATTATTAATTTTAGGCTTTGAAATTTTTTTTTTTTTTTAACATACACTAGTTATATGTATTAGATTATAAAAAAAGAATATATATTATTGATAAATATGTCAAAAAAGACTACAAATCTCTGAGTGAAAGTCCGCTCGCTAAAAATGTTTTCTGAATGTTTATCGAAATTTTGTAGCCTAACTTTCTAGCAAAATGTCTGTCTTTAACATAGTATATATTTACATATTGATAGCATATTTTTATGCAACAAAACATCAATAACTTATTAATTCTTGCACATGATCTAGGAACTAGGAATCAAAATCATCAAAGAATAATTAACAAATACTCATGAATTGGAAAATAACTGGAATACCAAATAGGTTTCCTCTCTGTATATTATATAAACAATAAAGGATTACAATTTCCATGCATAGAAATAGCTTAACTCCATGAAGAATTCGAATACCTAAGGGACAATTCGAATTCAGTGAGTGAGTCTAGCTTAACTGACTCTTTGCCATGCAATCTCACTCAGTTAACCACTTGACCAAAACCCTAATTGACTCACCAAACCCTAACTGAAGTTGGAGTGCAATAAATGACTGAATCTCAACTAAAGGAGATCAAACACATGTCATATCA